>JAVIWB010002387.1:0-600000 GCA_031893035.1 Dermolepida albohirtum
CCTTTCAGACAATTCTAAAAGATTGTCTTTTTTATGTAAATACAATGATGTAAACGAAACTAGGCCCAGTTCCATAAAAATAATTTTAATATTGTTAATTCTTTTTTTGTAGTAAACTTTTAGTTAACTTTAAATCTTAATTAATGACTAAATTTTATCTTTTTTCTTTCTATTTAAAATCATAATTCTGTAACTTGCACTTACGTTGATGCGAAATTATTAAAGTTTTACCTTTTTTGTGTATTTACTTCTCTTCCTAATTAATTAAAAGCGGAGTTATGTATACAAAGTGGTTATATTTATATTGTTCCGTCATCAAATTCTGGCACATATAACGTGTTTGATAACCAGGAGGGGTACGAAGTTCCTTGTTACTCGCCCCACTTACTTATTTACAGGGTGTCGCTTCCTTTTTTTAGTAAGATAGCATGCCTTATATTAATTTCCATTTACTGAATAACCTGGGCAGGCTGACAGCTGCCCCTGGGAAGACATCTTGGTTTATCAAACGTCTAGTAGGTTCCTTTCCTTTCAGCTTATAAATTTATAAACATTTTTTCCTTTCCTTGATCTTTTAAAGCGTGTCGATACGTATCACCAAAAATTAATAATAAATCCTATTATCCTGTCTGGTTCAACTATGAACGCATTAATTGTACAAAGCGTAAAAATTATTAAATGATGGTTGAATTTGATGGAGCCTGTGGTTGATTGACTTGATCAATAAGGTTGATATATAACCCCTTTCCACAATTAACTATTTGTAAATTCTGTATACGCATTTCGACAACCAAGTTGTCATCATCAGCAGATAATTTCAAAGTGTCGCACCTGGTAAAACACGGCGAAAAAATTGTACGAAAAATAAACTCCGTACGCGATCCGCACCGTTGAAAACCAAGATGTGCACTGTGTCTGTTTCACAAGATTTTTAAAAAATACTTTTACTTAAACTAACATGCACTACATTGAAAAAGGTTATTATGGTCAAAAAGTGTCTGTGTGATTTATGTGTGTTTTATGATATTGTTCCTCTTGTCTTTCAGTAGAGAGAAGAGAGGCGTTTGCAGAGGGCCGGCGTCATTAACGTTTACCACATGGCTTGAATTCTTTACGATGTGCATGCTTTCATACGCGTCCAGTTCGCGATAATTGTACACGTTCTTTATCAAATGTAAACAATCCATATTAACACTGTGGTTATTTTCTAATACATGTCTCGCTATACCCGATTTTTCCGGTCGGTTGAATTTTATGTGCGAAAGGTGTTCTTTATACCTGGTTTCGATCGATCTTTTGGTTTGGCCGATGTATTGTCTATTGCACTCTAAACATTCAATTCGGTAGATTCCCGATTTTTTATTCTCTTCAATTTTGTCTTTTGCATTTCCTAACAGCATTTTAAGGGTATTATTAGGGCGGGAACATACTTTAAACCCGTGATCTTTAAAAATACTATTCAGATTTTTTGTCACACGATGGAAAGGTAAACAAACAAAATGCTTTTCCCGATTGCTCTGTGGTGAAAGACATGTGGTGTCACGGATTGTTTTTCTTATGTTGGCCTTTCTAATTAATCCATTGATTATTTCCGAATCGAAACCGTTGTATACCGCGATATTCTTAATGAGGTTCAATTCTCTTTCATATCTTACTTTTGTTAGTGGGAAATTGATCAAACGATTAATCAGAAAATTGAATGAAGCCATCTTCTGTTGCATGCTGTGATTTGAGTCGACCGTAATGAATCTATTGACATTGGTTTCTTTTCGGAAAATATCAATTTCTATTTTGAGATCATTCTTAATAACTAAGGTGTCCAAAAAAGGCAACTTGTCATTGTTTTCTTTTTCTACTGTGAATTTAATTGTCGGGAATTTTGAATTTAACTGTTTAACGAAATCATTTAAGTTGCATTTTTGTGTATTGAAAAAGTAGTGCACCACGAATGGAACTTAATTAAGAGTCTCAGATCGAAAGACTGTTTTTATTTAAAAGCAGATAAAGGGAATAAGTTAGTAATTTTGAACAAAAGCGACTATTTTCTAAGAGTGAAAAATTTAATCTCAGAAGGGCCCTATGTTGAATGTACGAAAACTCCATTACCAAAAATGATTAGGGACACAAAAAACGCGTTAAAAAGTTGTTCAAAGTTAATAACCCCGAATCTGAATTATAGGCTAAGTGTAAGTAATCCGTTGATCCCTAGACTATATTGTTTGCCTAAAATACACAAACCAGGCAACTCAATGAGACCAATTGTCTCAGGGATCAACTCCCCTACTTACTTGATATCGAAATGGCTAGTGAATGAATACAAAAATTTGCCCGAAAAACTTGAAAGTCTCTCAGTCAATAATTCATTAGAATTTATCCAAAGGATCAAAGATTGTAAATTAGAAAAAGGGGAAATTTTAGTTTCATTCGACGTAACGTCATTGTTTCCTTCGGTACCGATCCCAGAAACTTTAAAATATTTAGAAGAACTGCTTCACAAAAATAAGATCGAACCAGAGAAAATAAAGGAATACGTGAAATTAACAAACCTTTGCATGTCCCAAAATTGTTTTCAGTTCGAAGGGAAGTTCTATGAACAAAAACAGGGAACTGCAATGGGCAATTGTCTTTCTCCATTCATAGCCGACCTGTTTATGAGTAACTTTGAAATAGAACTAAAAAATAAAGCTAAATATTTTCCTAGAATTTGGGTCAGGTATGTCGATGATATTTTCGCGGTTTTCAATACACAAAAATGCAACTTAAATGATTTCGTTAAACAGTTAAATTCAAAATTCCCGACAATTAAATTCACAGTAGAAAAAGAAAACAATGACAAGTTGCCTTTTTTGGACACCTTAGTTATTAAGAATGATCTCAAAATAGAAATTGATATTTTCCGAAAAGAAACCAATGTCAATAGATTCATTACGGTCGACTCAAATCACAGCATGCAACAGAAGATGGCTTCATTCAATTTTCTGATTAATCGTTTGATCAATTTCCCACTAACAAAAGTAAGATATGAAAGAGAATTGAACCTCATTAAGAATATCGCGGTATACAACGGTTTCGATTCGGAAATAATCAATGGATTAATTAGAAAGGCCAACATAAGAAAAACAATCCGTGACACCACATGTCTTTCACCACAGAGCAATCGGGAAAAGCATTTTGTTTGTTTACCTTTCCATCGTGTGACAAAAAATCTGAATAGTATTTTTAAAGATCACGGGTTTAAAGTATGTTCCCGCCCTAATAATACCCTTAAAATGCTGTTAGGAAATGCAAAAGACAAAATTGAAGAGAATAAAAAATCGGGAATCTACCGAATTGAATGTTTAGAGTGCAATAGACAATACATCGGCCAAACCAAAAGATCGATCGAAACCAGGTATAAAGAACACCTTTCGCACATAAAATTCAACCGACCGGAAAAATCGGGTATAGCGAGACATGTATTAGAAAATAACCACAGTGTTAATATGGATTGTTTACATTTGATAAAGAACGTGTACAATTATCGCGAACTGGACGCGTATGAAAGCATGCACATCGTAAAGAATTCAAGCCATGTGGTAAACGTTAATGACGCCGGCCCTCTGCAAACGCCTCTCTTCTCTCTACTGAAAGACAAGAGGAACAATATCATAAAACACACATAAATCACACAGACACTTTTTGACCATAATAACCTTTTTCAATGTAGTGCATGTTAGTTTAAGTAAAAGTATTTTTTAAAAATCTTGTGAAACAGACACAGTGCACATCTTGGTTTTCAACGGTGCGGATCGCGTACGGAGTTTATTTTTCGTACAATTTTTTCGCCGTGTTTTACCAGGTGCGACACTTTGAAATTATCTGCTGATGATGACAACTTGGTTGTCGAAATGCGTATACAGAATTTACAAATAGTTAATTGTGGAAAGGGGTTATATATCAACCTTATTGATCAAATTATTAAATGATACAGTATAAAAGGATTAAATTTAACTACGATTTAAATACGTTTCAAGATCTGAGGAGAATAATTAAAAATAATGATAATACAGTAAAACCTGTCAATAACGGCCACCCAAAAAGCAAAATATATTGGCCGTTATATAAAGGTGTCCGTAATTGACAGGTTTTTCGTCTCACAAATAAAATACATAATTAATTTTAGGATTTGCTTTCTTTATTTTATTAATTAAAGTAAATAGTATATAAATACAAATATGTGTAAGAAAAACTAAAATTTTAATGTATTTACATATTATAGATAATATGACATCTAATAAATTATTTATATGTACATATTATTACAATATATTCATACGAAAAAACACAATTTATTAGGATTTTTTAAAGTATGTTTCAATATTTGTTTGCTTCACATTTTTTAGCTTCGATTTAAAAACTGCAGCTTCACATGTAAGTAAAATTTTAGAAACATCCATATAAATGTCACCATTGTTATGGCACAATAAATAATTTTGTATGTCTCTTAATTTTGCACACACTTCACTCATACTAGATAAACTAGATTTTGGAGTTTCACATTCGTCCAGGTCACTATTATCAAAGTTATGTTCTTCATCATTATTGCACAAATCTTCAACAATTTCTGGAATACTGAAGTTAGGGCTCTCTGTAGGTACATGACGATCAATAGAAGCATATTCATCTAAATCCATCAAAAATTCGTTACGAACTGCAGGATATAGCTGGGCAAGGGGTATTTCGTCTTCTTCATCAAACATTGTGTCCTCCTGGATAACATCAGAGAATCCGGCCTTGGAAAAACATTTTTTAACTATAGCAGGAGATACCTTTTTCCAAGCAGCTGTAATCCATACAAGTGCATTGGCTAAATTTATGTTTTTTTCAAAAATTTCAAAATCACATTCATTGTCAATAAACGTTAGAAGCTTTTTAATCAAAAAATTTCAGTAAATCAATTTGAAATTCTGAATTATTCCTTGATCCAAGGGCTGACAATACGAAGTGGTGTTTGGCGGCAGGAAGACTAGTTTAACATTTTCTAATGGAACTTTAGAATGTGAAGTGGCATTATCCAAGAAAAGAAGCACTTTTCTATTTTGTTTTTTCATTTTATTGTCAAATTTATGCAGCCATCTTGTCATAATTTCCGTTGTCATCCATGCCTTTTTGTTAGAAACCCATTCTAAGGGTAATTTGTCCACATGACTACCCTTAAAACAGCGAGGATTTTTACTTTTTCCAATTATTAATGGATCTTCCTTCTCACCTTCCATATTTGCACATAGTAAAACAGTCAAACGTTGTTTTGCTGCCTTCTTCCCTGCACAATTCTCACTTTTTAATGCAAATGTCTTATTTGGCATAGCGCGGTAGTAAAGACCTGTTTCGTCGGCATTAAACACATCTCGAGGAGAATAATTTATTAAAATCAACGGTAACTTGGTTTTCCAATCTTTTATATCGTCCAAATTAACCTCTGCGGAATCACCACAAATTGATTTAAAAGTTATACTGTGTCGCCGACAGAAACTTTCCAACCATCCATTAGATGCTGCGAAATTTTCCATCTTTAAACTGCTTGCTGTCTCCAGTGCTTTTTGTTTAAGTAGCGGCCCAGATATTGGAATTGCTTTATTTCTGGCTTTGCAAAACCAATTGTAGACGACTTGATCCACTGCCAATCCTTCCGACTTCGGAAATTTTCGTTTTAGCTCCATGTTAACACCTTCCTCGACCATCTTTTTTAATTCACCTTTATTTTTCATAATATCGTTAATTTGTGTTTTTCCAACCCCATATTTTTCGGCCAACTTTCGCGAACTTAACGCATACTTTTCACTTTCCGCGATTATATTTATTTTGTCTTTTAGCGACAAACGTTTTCTTTTTTGCGACATACTTAATTAAGAACCTTTCGAATACGGAGACAACTTTAAACTGAATTGTTTCCTTTAGAATAATAAAGTTTAAATCGAAAAGGGTGAATTACTACCAGGTAATAGGAAACCCCGGGAAACCCCGACAATTTGTATAAGGTATTTCCGTCAATAAAGATATACATGTCATAAATAGTCCGGCCGACATTGGCAGGTAAATTTCTATGAAAATAGGCCGTAAAAGTTTGGGTTATTTGGCCGCGGCCGTTTTACAAAGGTGGCCGTAATTAACGGGTATTTGTGTATGGGAATTTCCTTATAGTCGAATCGGGGAACTTTAAAACTCAGGTGGCCGCTTTAGTCAGGTGGCCGTTAACACAGGTTTTACTGTATTTAAAAGAGATACCTCATTCTCTAGTATGTTTTTCTTTAATATTAAACCTAGAATTGTTCCTCAGTTTGTTTAGTCTATCCACCTTGCAGTTGCAATGCGGTTATGAAGTGTTGAACAATTAACGCGGCAACTATTTCTAAGGATGACGTTCCTCATGAACTGAAAAGTCGAAAAGTAAATTTCACCGTGAGTTACTATAATAAATTATCTTTAATTTTTTTTATTTTAAAGGACAACGCTTAAGTATTTGGGGCTCCATTATGTTATATTTGCAATTCCTAATTTTTAAAAAATGACGAGATTAACGATGATCCTTTTTCTTTTTATATCCTTCGGGGATAAACCCTTTAAAGATCCTTGTAAGGGATAACTCCTATTTGTTTCACTTGATTACCACAAACAAAAAATATGCGCTTCTAAAACTTCGCAACAAGTCATCTAAGGATTATCTTGAGCAATACCACAGCTATTAGCTCAAATTCGCGGCATCTCTGTGCCAAACGGAAAATATTCCGAACCTTTCTCTCATAATATTTAACATTTATTTATAACTTCAATTTAATTATAGTTTTGTTTTAGCAATTAATTTTGTTTCGGATGTCTAGCTTATATATATATATATATACATATATATATATATATATATATATATATATATATATATATATATATATATATATATATATATATGTATGTATATTATACATATAAATGAGTGGAATCTTATCCAAACGTCAGCAAAACCCACACTATATATATCATATATTCATCCTGTTTTCACGGTCAACGCGTGGCTATCGCACAGTGTGCCTTGCTGACGTTTCAATAAGATTCCACTTATCTTCTTCCCTTGGATCTCATTCTGCTACTGTTGTTGTTCGTCGCTGTTGCCTGAACCAATCGGCATCCAAGGACAGATCACGGTAGGTGTATATGCGTCGGCAGATATATATTGTCACTAGTATGTTTCATTGCTCTCTCTTGTTTGTGCAGACGACAGGCGTTGCTGGTCACCACGTTCAGTCAAGTTATCGAGTGGTCCCTCGTATGATTCTTGTGGGCAGGTATTTGCTTTCTACTATAGCCCTTGTCCCATCATAATTGATATTGTGATGCGCCATAATCATGTGTTGGGTATATAAATGAAGTAGTTGTTTGCGTCCATACAGAGTTGCGGTATTCTCTATGAATTCTTATTCTGATGTTTGTATGCTCTATATGGGATCGGTTACAGTGTCCACATAAACGTCTTGTTTTTTAAGGCGTTTTGTTTTCGGGAGAAGTGACAGGAAGTCCTAAATATAAAACCACATGTAAATTGCATGTAAAACGATGGAATACATGAGTGCAACGTAGCCTGCTTAATATGCGCTCTAGAAGAAAATGGCTGCGATAGTATTGAAGCTTGGAGCAGTCGAAGGTTCTTATTAGAACCAAAGAATTCCTGAAACGCCTTCATTATTTCTGAGTGAAGATCGGTGTTTCTCGCAACGTTCCTAATCAGTTGGTATATTGTATCTTTTATTAGTAGGAAACCTGCCAAATGTTATATATAACTGAATGGAGTTCTTTTCTGGAAGATCGTGAACTGAATTAGAAACTTTTTCTCTATTTTCACCTTCTTAACAATGATTTATCATAAACTATTTAAAGAGACATCAATTGCTTCATATTAACTTGCAATTTTTATAGAATTTATTTAATTTGATTCTTTCTCAGTTTTTGAAAATTATTGTACACTGTATATTATATTAATAAAAGGTTGTGCATTTTAACATTTTTCATATAAATTGGATGAAATACCAAGAATGGTATGTTTAATGATGACCTGCTAGTCGTGTAATGTTGCTGGTTTGTCGACGTAAACTAATGACTTAAATATTCCACGGAAAAAAGTTTAGGGTGAGCATGAACGTAGGGGATAACCAACATCAAAATTCCCTTTCTGTAAGCGAATCGTTTTACTGGTCATGTGGTAAGTTGAAACCACATATTGATTTTTCATAGTATTTCCGGTTATTTATAGAATCATTCATCGCTTCATATTTACTTGTAATTGTCATAGAGTTTATTTAATTTGAATCGGTTTCGGCGTTTTGAAAATTATTGCACCCTATATATTATGTCAATAAAAAGTTATGCGTTCATAAATTTAACACTTTATATTCCTACTTTATTAAAATCATTTCTTGTCCCCAATTTTACAAGCCTTATAAAAGTAGGACAACACTGTAACGACAACAACAAGAATGAATCTTTTATCAAGACGAGTTAGTTGTCTATTGTCGGACGGAATTGTTATTGTAGGGTAAAAGCTCTTCGTCGCCATAACAATTATGACCGAAAAACATTTGTAAATGGACCGGAGCCGCATTCTGTGTCATCTTAGAACACTTCCTTGCTCACCGTTATCGATAAGATTACCACTTATTTTTCTTTTGGGAACGAAGTATTATAAGTAAAACTGTTTTTCCAACAAAACCAGGAAGAAGACTGTCTAAAAAGAAGCACTAAAACGAAATTGCATGCATCATGAATTTGTAACATTTCTAAGAGAGTTTTATACTGTAAAACGAAAATTTCTATTTATATTTCCTAGACAAAAAAGAGTAACAAAGTATAAATTGTATCAAACAAATGTTTGCTTAAATACAATACTCAGCAAATAATTGTAAGACTAGAAATACAATACAAATAATTCCAACACTTAATAATACCTATATTCAGATATATTAAAATTTTGAAATTGAATCAGAAATTAAAGTTTGAGAAAATCTATTAAGAAGAAGATTAAGTCTTTACAACTCGTTTAGAAATTCCTTATTTCATCCTTCATAGCCAGAACCGAAAATCAATGACTTTATTAGACCTAGAGGACTTTATTTGAAGCACTTTGAAGCATTTTTAACTGAAACCTTTCAAGAATTTGAATTAACATCCCACAGCTAATATGCATATTACAAAAGTGATTTTAGGAATAATTTATATGAGAAGTAGTTTATTAAGAGTGGCTAATTTAGACTTATTTCATAATAGTAATAATAATAATTTATTTATTGCATTAATTACTACAATATACTTCGAAATGAGTAAAAATAATGACAACATTTTAACAAATAAATAATGTAGAGATTTATATTCAATCAGTGTATAAAACACAATAAAAGACCAGTATACAAATATTATTGTATTTCAACCACCTTCCAATTCCAGACTCCTTATTCTTATATTCAGGAACTAACCCTAATTGTTGAATTTTTCTCCATCAAGACTGACTTAAATGAAATCTACACCCAATAATAACAATGTCAGACCAAATTTTCTTTACAGCTACATGAATTGCTTTCTCAAGGTCTACGGTAACTTGTTTTGGTTTAAATTGCATGCAACTTCAACTACAAAAATCCACTATAGACTGTATCAACCTTATTATGCAGTATACGATGCGATACCAGTTTTGTGTCTCTATTCCCTTTAGTAATTTATAAATAACGCTATCATTATTTCGGGTTGCAGTGTTGCAAGTTATCGTTTATTATAATAGGCAACGTAGGTAACTATATAGTCGTATCGACAGCTATCAGAGTTTTCATTGTGTGTTTAACATTTCACGTTCAACTTTGCACAGACTGTTACATGATATGGGTTTTGAATTTCGCAAAGTAGGGCGAAAGAGTATTCTCATCGAGCGAAATGATAACATTAGATAGAGGTATAAATATTTGCGAGACATAAAGAAGTTTAGAGAAGAAGGTACAGCTACTTTATACCATAATCTTTTATACTTTTCGTTTTAATTACTGTCATTTCTAGGTAGAACTATATTATATACTGATGAATTGTGGGTGAATACTGGGCATGCGGTAAATAAAACATGGACAGATACCACAATACAAAGCAATCGACAAGCTTTCATAGAAGGACTCAGTGTTGGACTAAAATCACCAAGTCTTGCATTAGTGCATGCTGGTGGTAACAATGGTTTTGTTCCGGGGGCTGAATATACGTTTCTCTGTAAGAAAAACACTGCTGATGTCCATAATGAAATGGATGCGGACACATATGAGTCTTTGTTCGTCGAGAAACTGCTTCCAAATATACCAGACAATTCTGTGATAGTCCTTGATAATGCTTCATATCACAGCAGAAAAATAGAAAAGATCCCGACAACAACTTGGAGAAAAGACCAAATCTTTGAATGGCTTGCAGAAAATCACGTACCCACTGATAAGGATATGTTAAAAAGAGACTTACTGGCTTGCGTGTCAGAAGTTAAGTCTCAATATAATAAAAACAAGATTGATGAATATACAAAGGAACAAGGACATGAAGTTCTTCGCCTACCCCCATACCATTGTGAACTTAATCCAATTGAAATGGTGTGGGCACAGGTTAAGCACTATGTTCAAATGAATAATGCTACTTTTAAAGTAAAAGATATGGGAAAATTAATTGCGAGAGGTTATAGAAATGTGACAGCTGATAATTGGCAAAACTACATTAATCATGTAAAAAATATTGGAAATAGTATGTGGATGGTTGATATGTTGCAATATAATATAGAAGAATTTGTAATTCATGTAACACATTCATCTTCAGAGGATCTAACAGCTTCTTCAAGTGACTAAAAGTGAGACTATTTTCTACATGTTATTATTATTTTCATTAATTAATTTTCCTTTTTTAAATATACTAATCTAATTGGGCTTTGTATTCATATAGATTTCTATGGATGATTAATGAGGAGGATGAGATAGTGGGACAAGTAGGATTACAATACACAAGATGTATGCAAACGCCATGGGGAGGCCCTTGCCTTGCAGTGAGAGTAAAATTATATTACTGTGAATATTGTTCGACATAATGGTCTATCTATGTACCTTATTCTATTATTTCAAATATATACAATTACTGATATGTTACTTTATGAGTTTGACTATTTAATTTTGAATTATTGCTAATATCTGTAAACAAAACTAAACCAATAAATATAAATAGCTGATAAAGATATTTATTAAACAAAGACATATTTCCTGAGAACAAGTTCCCAATCAATTTTATAATACATATGTACATTTATAATTATTTGTGATTATTATAAATTGTGTTGCTAATACTCAATAATACCAAGGAAATTAAGTGCTCTTCATAACACAAAAATAGTTTATATTGCTGCCCGTATTTTCTACTGTACTGCATAGTAAGGTTGAGACAGATTATAGTGCCTTTATGCACTGTTCATACATTCCCTTATATTTATCTTTCAGTAAGCACAAAGCGAGCGGAACATACTGTCCATTTTTATATCCATGAATTGTAAAAAGTTGTTTGAAAAATTTGGTATAAGTAAACGTTCCATCCATATAAATGTTGTCACAGTTGCACAGGAACGATAAATTTTTTGCACAAGAAAATACAATTAAATTGTACTATCGTTTATGACTACAAAAGTCTTTCCAGTTTTCCAGTTGATACAATCCAGGGCTGCATGTACAACCATCGCACATTGAGATAAAGGTGGATATTTTTTTCTGCGGGCGTTGTATACATTTCGTTTAACACATTTGAAGTCTGACACAGATACGTTTACCTCACTCATATTCTGAAGTACTTGTCGACAAAATTTTGAAGGCTTTTGTGAAATATCTTCTGTCGCTTTCCTTTTGCAAGAACTATTAACAATTTTCTTATCAATTTCATTTTCTTTTGACCGATGGTTATGTTCAGAATTTTGCCTTACTGTAATTCTATCACTTCCTTCGCCAACGACAGAAATATTGGCCTTACATTAAGTACTCTTGGAGGTACACCGCCCTTTCCTTTCACCACACTTCAGCTGATTTACAAGAAGTATACGTTTGAAAAATCAAAAGAACTTGACCACGCACACTAAGGATTTCGCCTAATCGACTCATGATATTTACACTTTGTGAACTAAATAACTCTTTGAACTCACAGGATGAACTGAATACTGTCCGTATATATTTATATAAATGGAGCGGAATTTCTTTAAACTTATTAAATTAACAACTAGGTAAATAAAATCCTAAATTTCTAGAAACAATTAAGTAATGGAGACCCTGTTCATGTGAATATTAATTATTAATTCCTATCCTACTTAATTACATAAATGCTTTTAATTTTAAGCCCTATAATTCTTCAGCCCAAGTTACATACTAAGAATGTTACCTGACTAATCTTCGAGGATTAGATAATGACTACTGGCCCAAATTACAATCGTCAATTTTGGGATGCGCATGGTATGATATTGATCGACTACCTGGAAAAGGAAAAAACCATCAATAACAAATATTACATAGAGTTATTATATATAGATTCGTAACATTTTACACCTTGCTAAAGCTACAGCCTCTCACGAATTATAATTTTGAAGTCTAAAGTATTATCTGGAATTTTGCAAATTTTCAATCCTTCTGAAAGTTCTTCATGAGTATTCAAGCAAGTTACAAACCAATATTTTGGTTACATTAATAATTGAAACCGGGTCACTATTTTTCAACGCGGTCATTACTTTTAAACAGTATCCGTAAAACAACTGTAATTTACCACATATTTCTCGGAAATAAAATAAGTTATCCAGTTTGTAAAAGTCTAAACATCAATACATCCATTTAAATTAAGATATTTTATTTTCTCAGAATTACACTTTACGTTTAATACTTGAACTTGGACTAAATAAAATTAACTACTAAAATCGTGTTCCCCATTTGCATGTAATTGTGAAAATAGAAGTTCTAATGTAATTTAAGTGCGCGCACTAGACGCGGAAGGCTCCTTTTAAGTTGTTACTTATAAACTCAGTTAGCGAATATGTTGCCATCGCATGTCATATATTTTACTCTCTCTACCTTATTAAACTTGAATAAAACTAGAAATAAGGCTAAAATTTCAGAAATTTCTATTACAGAATAAATTTCTATTTTAACAAGGTTTCCTTGAAATAGTAAAAGCAAAACCTCTATAAATTAATTAGACAAGCAGAAGTTTGCTCTATCTCTAAGGATAATGTAAAAAAAATTGTCTCATCACTCAAAAAGAATCGCAAAACTTTCGTGATGTGGTCAATTAATGTCTTCGTTATGCATTTTTAGATGAATATGTTTGTATTATTTTCTAATCCATACAGCATAAGTTAGTTTCAGAGGATGGTGCAAAAGTTGAAAAATCGACAAACATTTCTTTATATAAAGATGAAAGACGAAATTTCAAAAGTTACTGTAAATAATTGCTATGAGTAACAAATAATTATTAATATTTTGGCTGTAATAATTTATGTTTTGAGGCAAGCAAATTAGGCTATGTTTTAAGCTGAACAAGAACAAATCAAGGAAGGTAGACTAAATCGCGTCTAAACGTCCCAGGTAGAGACATTTTTAAAGACAAACGGTTGAACACTCGATAGCTTTAAGGAATAAACGGTGACCTCAGAATGTACATATTATATACATTTATGTATTAATCGTGATGTACAGTGTACACTATATACAGCAAAGGATCCATAATGGAACCCTACGGAACAGCCTTTCATCGATATTCCGTCCTACATAGCTTCTAGTTCTGACTGCGCTACTTTTGTCTGGCATACTCAAAATACAAGTTTCTCAAGCTTCTTGCTGTTTTGGTTTTATAGCCAATATCTGTGAATATTATCTTTTAGAAGTGCTATTAATTGCGTTCGGTGATAAGAATTATTTAATGTATTTTGCTGTATGGCACTACATGAAGGTGTATGGACCTTGCCCTTCTCTTAGTTTTCAGAAGACAAAAATATTTGATTCGTGATGCTCGACGAATTATAGATGATCGGTGCAATTCGCGGTTATGTATGACAAGATAATGATTGATCGCGGGTGTTTTCCTGTACAGCTTCATCATTATAACGTTCCTTGGGTTTTCGTCTACTAAATTAACACTCTTCATCACTGATTCAGGTCAGGATTTGTTTCTGAAGATCGACCCTTACAAGAATGTGATTTGTAAAAATGCAATTGACTATAAAAACCGATACTTACAAGAAATGATTTATTAATGACAAAATTTGTATCATTTTCAAATCTGCAAGCGTATAATTTCTGTGCATTTTTGCACATTCCAGACGTGTTTCCTTCATTTTTAGTGTCAACCCAGTCAACAGCATAAAATCGTGATCGCATCTTTCGCTATAATTAGCCGGTCATCTCTGTCGGTGATTTAACATACACCATGACAACTACTGCGACCGCTCCAAGTTGACGGAATATTTTCTCGAATTAATGTGGCTATTTGGTCAACTGTATGTCTAGAAACTTTTTGCGTTATTGCTCTTTTACGGTTCAAATGCATGCCTGTTTTTAATAAAGTATTTATTAAATTTTATCCGCACTGCTAATATTTTTCACTATTGTCTTTTCGAATAAATTACAAAGCTTGAAAATTAACTAAAAAGTTCACAATATATTAGTAAAACACCTTAATGTACTTTCTAACATCAACAAATATAATTACTTGTATTGATTCAAGTATTTATTTATCTGTTTAGACCATAATAGCAGGTATGTGACCTAAAACCAATAATAAGGGGATTTTCTTAATAATATAATGATGGTTTTCTCTAGGAATAGATCTTCTTTGAACAACAAAATACAATTTGCAATGGAAAATTAGAAATATATTTAAAAACAAATGGCTTGTATTACAAATTTCTTTATACACAAGGGTGACCCTTCAAATGCTAGGTACTGCAACTACTGCACTTACTCGAAATTTGGCATGAATTTGGCTAGTCAACTATTCATATTTGATAGCAAGATAAGTGAATAGTTGATAAATACAAGGGTCTAATCTTTCAGTTCTAAAACAACTTTTAACTATAAAGAGTGTTTGCTTTAATTTCAATTTGATATTTCCTTTCTATTAGAAATTTTAATGAATTAACTTTAAAATGCCACTCATAAAATTTTGTTTGTGTTAACACATAAATTATTAACAGCATGTGAAATGAATTTATATTATAATATGGGAAATTGACTTTTATTTTGGACTTAAAGGTTATAAGTACGTGGATCAGTAAACAAGAAAACTATCTACAATATAACATGGTGATCGATAAAACTAAATGACAAATATTACCTTCATTTCCTCTACATCTAGCAGAATTACACGAATGATTGAGGAAACGCTTGCTATTGCTTTTGTATAAATGACTGTTTCTATAAAGCAAATAGACTGTGACATATGACCGTAATATTGGGAATTACTTCTATATTATTTTCTTATTTGAAACCAAATAACTATTGACTGCAATATATATTATAATAGTTCAGCTCTATAAAGATTTATATAGGTCGTACTAAGCACTATATGATACTGCAAATTTATAATGCTTTTTAAATCAATATTTGTTATTGTCAATGGAATAGATGTATACTTTATTATTGAGTCATTGGAAAAGTCTTGATGGAATTGATCGCAATTCTGCCTTTGTTTATAAAATACGACAATATGAATAAAATTGTTTATATTACTTCAAAATTCAAATTTGGGCTTTGTGTTGCCCCATATTGAATGTAGTTGATTCAAGAGTAAATACATGTTCTAGATGTACTTTAAATAGTAACTAAAATTAAGATTTAGTATTTTTTAAAGGTGATTGGTTTATTGGTGTATATCATAACAGTTACGCTGATCCAAACAGGAGCTCTCTATCTGCTTTCGTTCTCCAGACATTCGCAAACTTTTTACTAAAAAGTTTTGTTTTTGGACAAGTAACTCGGAACTTAGTTTCATAAATGCTTTTTTTGTTTTTTTAAGCACACTTTCCATCGTGATACGTCAGTTATGTCGTTTCAAACTGGAACATTCTATCACTTTTCGTTGCTGAGACATTCGCATACTTTTTGCCCAAAATGCTTGTTTTGGTTTGCTAACTCTGAAATTTACTTTCAAAAGTTCCCATTTCTTGGTGTTAACTTACGTATTGTGACAGGGCAGTTAAACTGCTTCAAACTGGAAGTCTTTATCTCTTTTATTCTTCAGATGTTCGCACCCTTTTGGTAAAAAATGTTTGTTTTGGTCCGGTACCTTCGGAACTTACTTTCAAAAGTAGTCGTTTCTGATGCCCATTTATGCATCATGACAGGTCAGTTACGCTGCTCCAAGCCGGAAGAAAGAACTTTCTATCTCTTACCGTGCCCGAGTTAAAATTCTGAATCAAATAATAAAATCTTTCGAATTAATTAACGTAACTCCGTGAATGAAAATATAAATTCAAGAAACATATGTATATATATCCAAAGAGTATAAAGAATTCATTTGCATAATGAAACTATGAATACTGACGTAAAAGATATGAGGGGTTTGACATTAATCTGGATCGAATCAATGAAATATATGTAATTAGTAATGACTGCTATATTCCTATATCGTTTCATTTCAGTTGTCCTTGAATACTCATATAAAAATGATCTGGACACTATTAGAAATACTATACATTTTCTCTTAACAATTTTTAATATCGCTGTTGAGGAAAATGTGATAAGTAAATGCTCAAAGGAGAAAATAGTCTAGCAGGTATATGTTCATAGAAGTCTTCTTCATTATTCAAGGATCTTTTATATTAGCACCTTGTTAGGAAAGTGTCCGTTCTATGATTATGTGGAAATTAGTAACCAGTAATATAGACATCGGCACGATTCAACGCTCGAATATCGAATTCCATGGACAGAATGTTCTTGTATTAACAGTAAATATTTTAGACATATTGCACAGAACTGTATTGTACTAAAATCAAAAATTTTTGCAAAAGAAAAATTGTCGTTTAGTACTTTACTTGTCCTAGAATAGGTCACTATATCATAAACAAAATCATCATGAACGATTCTTTAGCAGTATAAAGAATTTATTTGCATAATGATTTTGTAAATGCGAGTAGACAGATGGAATTATTCACAATGATAAATTTGCCCGATATATAAAAAGGGCGACAATATTAATGTGAAGAACTACGGCCTATAGCAATTTTATCCAGTTTCGCAAAAGTTTTTGAAGCTGCAATGTATGAATGGTTTATAACAGTATTATGTCATTTTTATCACCGAGCTAGCATAGATTTATATGCAGACGATCGACAGTCTCTAATCTTGCTACAATGTCTCAGGATTTGTGTACAGTACTGGATGTTGGTAGGCTGGCGGATAGCATCTGCACCGATTTCTCTAGCACTTTCGATACAATAGTTTATTATACCCCTATGATGAAGATGAGTTGGTGTAGAATTACGAAATCTGTATTGGTTTTCATGTACTCCCACCTTCAGAATAGAGCAAAATATGTCTACCGTAATGGCTACACATCGAGAACGGACATTTCAACATCAAAAGTCCCACAAGGATCAAATTTTGCACTACTCTTGTTTAATATTTTCATTAGTGATCTGAGTACTTCCATGTATTGCCTTGTACTGACCTATGCAGATAATTTAACTATTTACTACACAATGGATCGCAGGCAAGACAACTTCCGAGTCCCAAGTTTATCGGCAATGGCGTCCGAAACAGTTACCACGGCAACACCAGGAATCAATTTATATTCAAGAGAACCTTTAGTACATTCGGCTAAGGGTTTTGTTTCCAGATGTATTTATATGATTTTTTCTATTATTTATGTTGTATTTATTAATACTCTAGCGGCTGTATTATGTACTGTTTAAATACATATATACAACCATGCTCAAATGTATTAGACAGCTTACGAATTTATGTACATACATACATATATAGTTTATATAGTTTAGTCAAAAGAGAGGTGAGGAAAATAAAACTGTTGTGAAAATTATGTCCAAAGTGTTATTTAGTAATGTAGTACAATTTATCAATATTTTGTCGCTCCAACCTTGGCCTTAATAACAGCTCGCACTCGTCGAGGCATACTTGCTACTAAGTTGTAACACTCTGCTGGAGGTATTGCAGCCCATATTTCGCGAATTTTTGTTAATAATTCTGCTTTTGACAGGCATTTATGTTCCGTGATCTTAGTTTTTAAGATACGCCACAAATTTTCAATAGGCAACAAATCGGGTCTTTGTGGCGGCCAATCCAATACCTCCACTGTGTTTTCCTCGAACCAACGCATTACAGCTCCCGATTTGTGGCAGGGCACATTATCTTGCTGAAAAATGTATTGTGGAATATCCAGGTCGAATAGTTTTAGCACAGACAGTTCTAATACTTCCTCCAACATGGCTAAATAGCGTTGGCTATTCATCCGTCCATCACACAGGTACACTTCTCAAACACTGTATGCAGACATACAACCCCAAACCATGATACTACCACCTCAAGATTTTACTTTGGGAATGACACATTGTGGTTCATAAGCTTCACCTTGCCTACGCCGAACGTATAGCGTCCCAGGTAGTCCCAAAAGCTGCCAGGCAAAAGAAGAAAGTTAGAACTTAGACAGGATTAATTTTGTTTAATGTTACATGTAGACTGAATTGCATACAACGATAAGAATATTAGTCATGAAGATGTACTTACATACCTCGATATTCGATTCATCATACCAAAGAATCTTCGACCACTTCTCGATTGTCCAATTTTCATGTCGTTTTCCCCATAAATACCGCTTCTTTTTATGAGCGTCAGTTAAAAGCAGTTTACGTCGCGCTTTACACCCTCGTAAACCAGCACGCTGGAGATGCCTTCTCACTGTTCGCGCAGAAACTGTTACGCGCAAACGCTGTTTCAGCTCACTGCCGAGCTGTTTCGACGATTTTTTCCTATCGCTGGGAGCCAGTCTTTGTAAAATTCTGTCTTCTCTAATCGAGGTACAGAGTTTTCTGCCACTTTTTGGTATGTTAACAAACGACCCTCTCTCCTGATAGCGACTAATGTTTGTACGGACTGCACATCGCGAACATTTTTTTTTGCAATTGCAGCTATTGATAACTTCTGGGAATGCAGTAGCACTATTTGGGCGCGTTCCCCTACCGACAACTCGCGTGTTTTTAGGCATTTTTCTTCAACAAATAACTGACACAACGTGAAAAAATAGGATAATCTAATTGATCTCTACCACAAACTCACAAACGCACGATTCTCACACACTGCTAGAATGACACTAAATTTCTAAAATCCACAATTTCCCCTTTCCACCTATTCTTTTCAATAGGGGATTAACTAGGGTATTCAAAAACGCATTTCTGTAAATACCATTAACTATTTTTACGGTTAATTTCCGTCAGTCTTGGATAATACCGAGAATAAGGGTTTTTACCTGGGGTGTCTAATACATCTGAGCATGGTTGTATGTTCTATGTTCTCGTATTTATGTTATCATACTTAACTATTGTATAATATTCATATATCGCCTGTTTTGGGACTTCTGTTGACAAATTTAAATAAATATTATTATTATATTATTATGAATCAATAGAATAAGGTTAGGTATCAGGAACGAACAAAGACAAATCACCTTAATAAGAAAATAAGTAAACTACTGCAGTACATAAAAAATAAAGAATGATAATAATTTAATTCTGTAATAATAAATACAAAATATTTGTCGAATTAATCAAACATAAAATCTATTTTCAACAAATACAATTCAACAACTCAATCTTTAAATTAAAGTATACAATTTATATAGAGTGTATTAAACTGATTGAAGGTGTACTTTTACTTTACTTTTCAAGTAAGTTCGTAATCTCTCACAGTGACATTTGATAGTATTATTTAATACTAAAATATATTGAACATTCGAGCATATCGTTAATACCAACACAAAAGTTAGATAAAATTTGAAAGAACGATATTTATTAAAAATTTGGTTTTATTTAAAGAACAGAGACTACTCATAATAATATCTAGGATTCGTGTCGAACAAGCTGTTGCAATCATAAAGTAGTTATTAAACTTTTATCCTCAAATACATTCTCAAGCTTATTTTCTCTAGTTGCTTGAGTCTTATAATAAACAATTTAATTCAAACTATCAGGATCACTAAGTCGATTTTTTTAATATTACTTTTAATCGATTAAATAAATAATAGACTGTAGAAACTAAATTAGGAAATCTCTTTGAAAATCTTGATCTATAATACAACAATAAAATTCCTCTAAAAATTTCAATGCAGCCTAAGTAACGTGGGTTGTTGCAATATGTTGAAGAAATCCAATAGTTCATTCATCATCATGTAACTGCAATGAATTTCAAAATAAATGTACGATATCTATCTGTAGTAATTATGTCATAAAGAAACGTAAGACACAAGTATATAACAATCATCATCATTGTCATATTGCTACTCACAAAGCAATTTTAAATGTATACATCACTATTAATTAGTGGAAAATTTCAATAGTTATCATTTTATTACCATTTAAATGATTATTGAACTAATTACTGTAAGCTATTACAGATTTAGCGTCATGGAGATACAGTTTCAGGATAATGGTTAGACTATGATTATTTCTTAAGCCGATTACGTTTGCTGCGCGAGATACATCCATTATACTGGGTTCCTATTGAGCGTTTAGTTTCACCTACGTATTGTTTGTTACAATCTCCGTATTTTGTTTCGGAAATTCCCTTCATGAGATATTGGTCGGCGATTCTTATTAAACAGACTAAAATATGGCCTGAGTTATACATGTAGCTTCATTAAAGTTATCTAGTTGTACTGACCAATTTTCATAGATTTTTCTAGAATTATTCAATATGAGCTAGGCTATCATCCTTCATTGACGAAGTAAATAAAATATACTGGTCAATTGATTATTATTGTTATTATAATTAGTTTTTACGTTGCAAATTTTTAAATAAATCGGTCAAAATAATATATTATATTGTATTTCTTTGCAGAAATGAGGTATTCTGTTCAGATTAAAGCATTATAACTAGTATATGTAATGAATTGAAATATGTAAAGTATAAATTACTATTTACAGAGGGATTTGCAAATAATATATTAAAGAACGAGTATCATAAGACAGGTCTTCTTGCACCAGTCCAATTTATGGTACGATCAGCGAAGTGGGAATGACCTTAAGGCCGAGTGCGATAAGTATCTTATGACACAAGTTATTTTCGTTATTTTGTTTAAGTTGCCTCTTCTATGACCCTTGCTAGATAAATATAAATTTATATTTAAGAATTTTCGTTTTGCTTGGTAATACACAATGATATATGACAACTCAAAATTGAAATTTATCAATTTCCATTGGATATTTTGCGCATATTCAATTTAATATAACAGGAATGAAAATTTTTCATGAATACTACCTGAAAATAGAGATATTGTTGAGAACATCGCAAATAATTTACTTTATCATTAAATCGCATACCAATTATGAAAAGCAGTATATGAAGTTTAAAGAATAATGTAAGGAAAATAAACAAGTTGTATTGAAAAATGTTTGTTTGTTAGAATTTCATGAAGTTGATTTATTTTAGCTAGTATGTAAAAATTTTGCTGGTGTATATTTATTAAAATTTCTCTCTAACTGTAGAATATTTAAATACGCAAAATAATTTAAATTTACTCTCTTACATCGCTACTACAAGTAAATAAATTTGGAATTTCTAAATTATTGAATTTTTGGCAATTTTTTGGAATTTATTGGCAAAATATTCTCCCGTGAGAGATGTATTCTTGGCAACGAACAACAATTAATATGAAATTTCGTCAGCGTTCAGGTAGAAACTGATAGTGCGGATTTTTTATAAGATTTGAGAGCAGTTCTCGATATTATATTCTACAAACCATAAAGTCAATTAAAAGTAATTTCCAATATATATGTGCAATGTCTATAAGATAAGATATTATCCCAAGTAACATACATCGTGGGTGAAAAAAATATGTAACAGCAAACTCTTCTAAATTAAAATGTATGAGGCTTGTCCTCTTTCTGTCCAGTAAAGGAATACAAATTTGTTCAAGACATCGTTTTCGCACATTTTTGCATTCAGGAAAAATAATTTTCAGAAAATTTTCTACAATTTTTTCTCACTAGGCTATTTATTTAATTTTAATATGCGTCAATAATTTCCTCGGACGATGTAAATAGAACATAAACGTTATTGATTCTTTATACATGGAAACAAGGAATAAGCATTAGGTATTGTACCTAGGCTATATGGTTAATAGCCTATTATTTTAATGTTTTGGGCACTCGAATATTCACTGCTTCAAGAAAGAGTATGAAACCACATCAGTATCAATGTCGTGACACAAAATTAATCCAACATTTCATATTCACCAATCCAAGGTAAATGACTTAATACATAATTAATTTAATGTCTTATTTTCAATGAGTTTCCATGCTTGTTTGTCAATATTTTCATGTATCTATTTTTAAAATTTTACTACTTTTATTTTTTTAATGGTAGGAAGGAATTAAATGTGTTGTGAGTAGGATCTGAGGCTTAGGAGCGAGTTTCTACCGAGATTTAGGAAGTGGGAAGAATCAAAGCTCCCATATTCAGGTTCTTTCTCCTGAAGTACATCTCTACTTACCAGGATATTAAGGAGTGTATACCCGCTATCATCAAATTTATTAATTTAAAATAATGCGATATAATATAATCATTAAACCTATTTAAACATGATTTATTAAACATACAGGATATTCACATTAGACATATAAGATATTAGAAAAATGATACAGGATACCAGACCAAAAAGTAGTAAGGATAATCTACAGAGTAGGACCCTAAGCGAAAAACCGAGAAGAATATGGGAGGATAAGTAATCATCGTAAGTAACAAGTAAAGCAAGCCGCAACAGGGAGAAGTAACAATAGGCAGACATAGAAAATGTATCGCATATTAAGAAAGAACGAAAAACAAAGAACTCAACTCAAAAGTCTTTAATTGAAAGGTAGAAATACGGAGTTATGGGAATTACAATGTACGCCTTAGATATATTGTTGTAACTCAAATAGAATAACAACATAAGTAATTATAATTAATAATCTTACCGTACTTTCTTTATCTCGGATTTCTGGCTGGAACCGCGCCTTCGATAATTCTATTTCGACATATCGTCATTACTAATATAGGACATTTTAAGGGCTTAACTGCTGCTACCGCTTTAGTTGTTGCACTGAGACTGACTCAGTCTCAGTGCTACCAACGAAAGCAGTAGCTGAGACTGACCCAGTCTCACTGCAGCAACGAAAGCAGTAGCTGCAATTAAGCCTTGAAGATGTCTCATACAAGTGGTGAAAAAACGTCGGTACCAAAATTACAGAAGACGTGGCTCCCCGGAAGCCTGGAAGCTAAGATGAAGAAAGTATGAACAACGATCGCGGATATCTACGAGTCAGATCAATCTTATATTATTTTTCATTTATTCTTGTTAGGGATGTGGTTAATGATAAACATGACAAAAATACGACGAGGTGATCAGTATTACCTCAGACTTCCAATTACTTACTTCCAAATAAATTTAGTAAATTATTTAGTAATGCATAGACCGTCGACCATAATTACCACAAACAAAGGCAATATAGTTATGTACTATCTACAACTCACATTCCGTCCAGGCCTTTCCTTCATATACTGAAGGACCAAAATCTGTTATAGCTTCATTTCATAACTAGGTCTTCTGGGAGAGATATAACCACGCATATGATAAAGTAAAGTATGGATAGCATGATTATTGTTATGATTAATTAAAATTTTCAAATTCATTTAAATTATCCCTATAATTATAAGTCTATAAGTCTATTAATAAGATTTAGAAAATTTTTAAGATGTTTTTAATAGTCGCCTCAACTTTCGTATGAAATATAATTATTCAGTTACTTTTAACTGATTTTTTAAGGTCAAAAACATCTAAACTATTCCTTGTGATTTTGTTGAAGCAACTCAAGCACTTCTGGGCAACAAAAAGATTTCTTTTAGTGTTTAGTGAGATTTCGCAAATGCTTTCGTTAATTAAATCATCCAGGTTTTATTAACTCATACTTTTCTGTGAAGTCTAACTCTGGTAATAAATTAAACAATTAGTACAAAATTACATAAGGAGAAGAATGGCATACAAAACAAATTACATATTCATATTAGCCGACTTTTTAAAGTCCCAAAAGAAAATGAATGTGATAATGTTTTTAATGCAAGAATCGGTATGGTTCAAATACTTAAATATATATTTGGTATTAATTAGATACCTTTACATTAGATTTTTCGATTATCTTGAAATAATTGTTTATATCTTTACTTCTCTTAAGTTAATAATAATATCCAGTGTAGTAGTAACTCATGTATTATTGGCAAAAATCAAGTACAGCCATACTTCTTAAAATTGAAGTGTTCAAAAGACTTTAAAACCCACTGAAAAGAAATTTCCGCCGTGCAGGAGCGTTTTTCGTAGTACTAAATTAATATTTCCGTAATTCTTTTTCATTTCCTAATATTTAACTCAAAAAAATCCCTGTATGCATTACTGTCTAAAATTTGTATTTCCGGTGAAGTCTAAAATAGAAGTTGACAAAATATCGATTGACACTTGAGTGTGTCACTCGATACTTGAATTTCCGCTGCTGGCTGTATTTAATATAGGCTGCGGAAACTTTGTCAATCGACTACTCATGTTATTAAATGAAATGCATGAGCGCTTAAATCACTACATTTTATTTTGAATATCTCTGAGTATAGCTGTGCAATGTTTTACGCCAGTCTGTGTGCAAATCCGAAAGAAAACTGAAATGAAATATATAGAACAAGAACGTTCAAACACATTCGCAGTATACTTTTTTTAACTTTCTACAGAAAGTTGTTTGAGATTCTCTCTTAAATAAATGACGGAAAAAGATTCTCGTTACGAAAAGTATTTTTACCACTTTTAATGACTTTACCTCGTGGCATAATGTGATGCCGTTTTTCCTAAACACGTAACGGCGTTCGCAATTTACTTTAAAAAACTTGCATACAAAAGATTATCCTAAACATATTGGAAATTTAATTGAAATCCTTTCATCTTCCTTACGTTAAATTGCGGTTTTCGTCCAAACTTTCTTCAAATAAACGTAAAAAAATGAACGAAGAGCATTTTTGTATTTCGATATTGACTATTTTATAAAATATTTAATTAATTTATATTTTTAAAACATTATTTTAGCGTTTCAAACCTTTAATATTCAAAGAAATGAAGGTCTAAATTTTGAGAGCAATTCTATCGAAAATAATTTGGGATAAACTAGTCAATTTAAATTAACTAAATGTTTTTCTTTATTCCGAGACAACCTAGGAGTATATAAGAAAATAATTTAATTATTTAATATAGCCATCATTTTTATCCTAGCAGTGAGTTATGAAGATATATAGTCTGTCATAGAAAAAACCAAACTTTTTTTACAATAGTAATCTATTATACAAAATATGCGTCGGTAAGGTATGTCTTTCACCAATGTTGTGTCAAAATATCATGACAGTTTCATCATTAGAAGCAGAGAAATTGCGCATAAAACAACAGTGTGTATTTGGCATTGGTCGAAAATTTTGCACAAAGAACGAACATAATTTCTATTTTAAACTCGGGGAATAGTTTACTAAAACGTATAATTTGATGAAACAAGTCTGTGCTGATGCATGTTTATCACGCACGAGTGCGTATGGCACAGACATAAATGACAACGAACATCCTGGTGGAAAAAAATCTGTGGAACTTATAAGAAATGAGCCAAAATTCTCATTGCGATACGTGGGAATGGAATAAGATATTTTCAATGATTCAATTCGTCGCATTTTGACATAGCATTTGCGACTGAGAAAGATTTGTGCAACGTTTGTATCACACAAGCTAACTGAATTTTGCATTGTACAGACTTGATTAAAGACTCAAAAAATGACGAAAACTTCAGATATTCTATTGTAATTGGCGATGAGACATTGTATTTTTAATATGATCTAGAGACCGAGCGTTAAAGCTCTGAATTGAAGCATCCATGCGAAGAAAGACCAAAAAAAAACCGTTTGGAGAGGTCAAAAGTGAAGACGATGTTGACTTGTTTTTATGATTCGAAAGGCGTAGTGCACAAAGAGTTACTACCAGCTAGTCTAACAGTCAACACTGTATATTATCTTGGTGTTACGTGGCATCTTTTGGCACGTATTCGTCATGTGCGCCCACAATATCGTGAAAATGGTAGCTAGCGTTTGTTATATGATAATATACCAATCTCATCGCTTGACGCTTGTCACTGATTTTCTAACTACAAATGGCATTTTAACCATCAACTATTCACAGTGTTCACCGGATTTAGCCTCCTGTGATATCTGTCTATTCCCCAAACTACATTTACTAATGAAAGAACAGCGTTATGTCGACATCGAAGCCATTGAAAAGCATCAACAGCGGTCTTAAAGGATACAAAGCATTGTCTTGAAGCCGAAGGTGAGTACTTTGAATAAAATAAATTTCCAGAATAGTAAGCTTTTCTTTTATTTTGAAAAAGTTGGTTTCTCTGTGATAGACTGTGTATAAGTTTGCATTTGAATTTACATAATTCTGGGTTAATTTCAGAGTATAAACAAATCGTCATGTTAATATGGTTGAAGACCTTATGGTATTATAAACGTCCGCGATTTAATACTTAATTATTACCTAACTATATATGAATATAAATTTTCAGTAAGTGACCTAAAATAATTCTATAAGTTAATAGTCGATATTGAAAGGAAAACTGTGATTCCAACAGCGAAGAATAATATAATCAATGACTTCTATTGCACTAAACTAGCAATATATTTAGTAAGGTAATAATAATACATGCACATTGTGTATATTTTCAATGGAAAATAGCATTTTATCTGGACATTTCCCAATATTCCACCATAGGTTTGTGAAATAGTGTTTGCTAGAAATTTTGCGAGTTCATATGTAAGACCTTGTACTGATGATTATATAGATCTGCATTTGATATTAGTTCTATGCAATTTGGGTAGCCCGTAAATTTCCGGTGTTATGCGTTATATATTTAAAGTTTTATCTCATCCCTTATGATATAATTATTTTCTTTCGTGATTTAGTCATGTTGTTGTTTTTCCTTTGTATTTTGGGGTTGAATCATGCTCTACTTTTTGCATGTTTCTTTATCTAATAATAGAGAATTTGACGAAACTGAAGTGTAATGAACGTATAACTAAAAAAATGATACACATAGAAAAGACCACAACACAATAAATGATAGAAAAGACATGATCAATCTTAATGGAATTTATAATAACTTATAATAATTTATTAGAAAATAAATTGCTTGCGCCTCCCTGTATATACAAGCATTCGTAAATGTGAATTAACAAAAAGACACGCATACCCTCTGATATGATCAGAAGAAGGAAGGTAACAGATGTGCTTACGGAAAGCACTCAATTAAAGAATATTCACAAAGATAAAAGTTTTCAAACAAAAACGACAAAACGTTAAAAGTTTGTTAATGTTAGAAATGCTTGTGTGATTGTAAATTCTACAATATTAAACAGAAAAAAATTGTAAATAACCACAAATACTTACTTTTATAAAAAAAACCATTATTCACAAATTCCAGAGTACCGGAAAGCCATTACTGGTTTTTCTAACAGATGTCGCTAGGATTAAGAATGCGATGTTATGATTTGACATATATTTCATTTTATTCTACTGGCATCAAACTTCAAAGCTATACATGTTATATTTTGCGAAAGTAACAGTGCCATAGATTCATATCTCTTTGAAAATTTCGAGTTTCGTGTCTGAAAAAGTGCACTTGCGACACCCATTACTTTTCTTATTTAATCAAAAGAAAAAAGCCGCTGAAAGTCATCGTTTGTTAGTAAACTAACGGTGAGCATGTTCCAATCATAAAATCACGTGAGCCCTAGTTTCGACAGTTCAAAAGTGGAGATTTCGATGTACAAGGCGAAGAATGTTCTGGTGGACTGCAGGAGTTATTGGGTGAAGACCCAACCCAAACTCAAAAACAATTGGCAGAAGCGTTAAATGTCGCCCAAGAAACGATTAGCCACGATTACAAACAATGGGAAAACTCAAAAGATGGGAAAATAGGTGCCACATCAATTGAATGACAAGCAAACGAACAATCGAAAAATCGTCTGTGAAATGTTAGTTTAAAGGTATGATCGGAAGTCGTCTGGTTATCATCTGGCGAGTCGCCCCTTCGACTCCAAGGCCAAATCGTTTTGGTCGCAAGATAATACTCTGTGTTTGGTGGGACAAAAATGACGGTGTATTATGAACTGTTGAATTCTGGTGAAACCGTTAATACTTATCGCTACCGACAATAAATTATCAATTTGAACTATGAACTAAAACCGGTCAAGGAAGCGTTGGAAACGGTTGGATGGGACATTGCAATATCGCACCCGCCGTACTCTCTAGACCTTGCCCCGTCCAACTATCACCTTTTCGCGTCAATTAGACACGCGCTTGCAGAGTAACACTTCGCCAATTTCGAAGATGTTAGAAAATGGCTAAATGAATGATTTTGCTAAAAGGACAAACAGTTTTGTTGTATGGCGTCCATAAATTGTCTGAAAGATGGACAAGGTGTATAGAACCAAATGGCTAATACTTTGAATAAATAAATTTTTCCATTTTCTTGAAAATTATGTAGATTTTTTTACGAAAAAACCGGTAATGACTTTCTGGTACACCTGGTAAAAATAAGTGACTATGAAAAGTATTGCAGGTTAAAAAAATATACAACTCGAAAAAAGAGGACCCTCTCCCAGAAATGTCGCTATTAAATATTAACGGTTTTATTATTCCAAAGGTGGAAACTTCCAATAAAAAAGAATGAAATTTATAATAACTCCTTTTCTAAATTCTAATTACAATCTCCTACAATTTGTTCATTCCTGTCTATATACCTGAGTAGATTACTGTAACTACTGTTACACTGATTTGTTAATATGTATTTCTCATTCTAGGTAAGATATTTACATCTTGCGAATAAAATTAATAATAACAATCTTTTCTGATTCTTAATATTCTACATTCTCGAAGATTTTAGACAATTTCGCAACTTGAGTTCTGGATTAAAATTATCGATAAGTGTAGAAGAATACTTGTAATGTTTTATCCCTAAACACCAAACTCACACGTTTTGTATCCAAACAGTAGGTAATAAAAGTGTAAATAGCGTTTTGTGAAATTCTTGTACCTGAAATGTAAACCGATTATTAGAAAATTAATGTGTCATTCCGAATTTTGAATATATAAAATAATCAAACTATGGTTAAATTAACTAATTGAAGTCCTATTTCTCAAGAAATACTTATTGACGAAAATTTATGAACAAACAATCCAATCAATTTTAGTGAAAATAATTTTGAATGTTTCCATATAACGGGTGTTTTTTTTTAGAGGTATAGAACTTTGAAATGGAATAAAACAAATATGATTTTTTTAAATTAACATGAAATTTACTTTATTTGAAAGATAATCTTCTGGCATTATAATTTAAATATGACTTCTGGCATATGACCTCCACGGCTGGCTCGGACGTAGTCTAATCTGGAGGGCCAATTTTCGATGACTTTTTCCAACATTTGTGGCCGTATATCGGTAATAACGCGGCGAATGTTGTCCTCCAAGTGGTCAATCGTTTCGGGCTTATCGGCGTAGACTAGCGACGGCACATATCCCCACAGAAAATAGTCAAGCGGCGTTAAATCGCATGATCTTGAAGGCCAATTCACGGGTCCGAAACGTGAAACTATGCGGTTACCAAACGTTTCCTTCAATAAATCAATTGTGGCACGAGCTGTGTGACATGTTGCGCCGTCTTGTTGAAACCACAACTCCTGCATATCATGATTGTTCAATTGAAGAACGAAAAAGTCAGTAATCATGGCTCTATAGCGGTCACCATTGACTGTAACGTTCTGGCCAGCTTCGTTTTTAAAGAAGTATGTACCAATTATTCCACCAGCCCATAAAGCACACCAAACAGTCAGTTTTTCTGGATATAACGGGGTCTCAACATACACTTGAGGATTATCATCACTCCAAATACGGCAGTTTTGTTTATTGACGTATCCATTCAACCAAAAGTGAGCTTCATCGCTAAACAAAATTCGATTATGAAAAGCGGGATCAACGGCAATCTTGTTTTGGGCCCACTCACCGAATCTACGCCTTGCTAGGTGATCGTGTGGCTTCAATTCTTGCACGAGTTGGATTTTGTAAGCACGCAAACCTAGATCTTTTCGCAAAATCTTCCATAAAGTGGATGGACACATATCCAATTCCTGTGCACGATGGCGGATAGACTGATTCTGGTCTTCCTCTACGCTACGCTCTACAGCAGCAATGACTTCTTCTGTACGCATTGTACGACGTCTCTCTGGATGCGTGTTATCATTTAGAGTATACGTGGTGCGAAAACGTTCCATAGTTAATCGAATTAATTGCTCTGATGGACGATTATGTTGACCGTAATATTGACGTAGTGCGCGATACGTATTTCGAACAGAACCATGATTTTCAAAATAAATTTGCACAATTTGCAAGCGTTGTTCAGGCGTCAGTCTATTCATGTTGAAATGACAAACCAAACTAAATATAAATCACTTAACAGCAGACAAAATGGCCGCCAGTTAAAAAAGTGTTGCCAACTTAAACTTCTATACCTCTAAAAAAACACCCGTTAGAACAATTTAAATACAATAATAATTTAACCTCTGAAACCACGGAAGCAACTGTCGATAAATTATGAACACATCATTCATCAGATTTGATCGAAATTGAGTCTGAAAATCAATAAAAAGTTAAATCTTACAAAATATTCAATTTGCATATTCAAAATATCAAACAACGATGAAGAAAAAACGGAAAAAAAATAAATATACGAACAGATTCATAAACTGCAATAGGTTCAACACCATTCGAACGTTTACATATAGACATTTACAAATTTAATTCAAATTCATTTTTAACCAATATAGATAGCTTCTCTAAATTCAAATATACTCGTTTATAGTAGTGACGTACATCACTCATTAATTAATTGCATTTTTTAGTCATTGCGGTATTCCTAGTAAAATAACAACGGAACCGAATTTAAAAATAAAGTAATACAAAATTTTTGTTCACTTTATAAAATGGAAATTAATTACGCGTCGCCGTTTGATGCTAAAAGTAATTGTGCCATAGAGAGATATCTTTCTACTTTAAATGAAAGTTTACGAATGTTGAAAAATGAACGAAACGAAATTCCTATTTCAAATTTAATGATTTATTCATTGTTATTATACAATAATAAGTTTTCACTCAACAACCGAGGGTACCTTTTTTAAATATTAAAAGTCGATTTATATCAATATTCCATTCGAATTATATGAAAAAGAACGAGTTACCTACTATGTTAAACTTACTGAAACACAACAATTGCTAGCGTCAAAAATACATAGTAAATTAAAAGAAAAACAATCGAAAATTTTGGAAAAACTGTATAAAAAAAGATTCTTGAAATTATCGATAATAAATCTATGTAACAAAAGGTACAATTAGACGCTACTGAAAAGCCTAATAAATCACCTTTATTATATAAAACTAAAATCATTTGAAGCAATATTTGGGCATGAAGACATAAAGATAAAAGAAAAACAATACGTACAAGGACTGTCCCATAAGTAGCCGGCCTGACCTAGAGATGGTGGTAGTGAAAAATATCACTGTATTAGAAACTACACAATCTACACTCCGCGCAACATGAATAGGACCACCCGACTTGTTGCAAGCTTTCGGCGGTTTGAAAAACAATTCATTTACTAAAAATACAATGCAAGTTTGTAATGGTATGATATGGCAAATAATACGCATTATTGCGCAATAGTGCCTAACGTTATGCATTGGGTGACGTAAGTACCACATACATATAAAATGCACCGCGCCGGTTGGATACGACCAGTATTTAATAGTAAGCTACCGGATGAGTGTCGAGTTACAACGTGTATCCGGATAAACAAACATCTGTAATTAAGGGTATTGTGCAACGATGGGACGACAGAAGTGCTTAAGTATGGAAGAAATTGGAAAAATTAAAGCGTTCCATCAAGAAGGGTATTCCTCAAGGGCTACTGCAAAGAAAATAAGTCGATCACACCAGGTTGTGAACAATTTTCTTAGGGATCCCGAGAATTATGGAAAACGTTTTAAAGGGCGAACAACATCCGTTACAACTAAGAGAGAACGTCGAGCCATATTACGCGAAGCATCGAATTCGGCATTAACGGCAAGACAAATCGCGAATAACGTTGGAACGAATGCATCGGTAAGAACTGTACAGAAGTTACTGAAGACCTGTCCGCATTTAAAACGTTTGAAAATTAAACGACGGCCTCCTTTAAGGGAATTTCAGCGCACTGCACGTCTTCAGATTGCTCAAGCAAAAATGGGGTGGACAAGAGAATGGCAAACTGTTATTTTCAGTGACGAGAAGAAGTTTAATTTAGATGGCCCGGATGGGTTTTCTTATTATTTCCACGATTTACGTAAAGATGAAGTGATTCAGTCACGAAGGCGAGCCGATGTTGGTTCAGTCATGGTATGGGGAGCTGTTTCTTATAACGGACCTGTTGATTTAGTAATAGTGAAGGGCAGACAGAATTCGGAAAAGTACGTCCAGCTGCTGCAACAGGTGAAAGACAAATTTTCCAACGTTATGGCAGGTGGGCCATTTATTTTCCAACAGGATAATGCCAGTATTCACACCGCGCGCATTGTTCGACGCTGGTTTCAAGAACAAGGCATGGAGGTTCTCGATTGGCCATCGCTCTCCCCCGACCTGAACATCATAGAAAATGTTTGGGGATGGTTGTCGCGTAAATTGTACTCCAACGCTACCCAATTCAGTTGCGCTGACGAACTAGAGCAGGCGCTGAAACGAAGTTGGGCGGAACTTCCCGTTGACTACTTGAGAACCCTGTATAATTCCATTCCATCCCGACTATTTGAGGTTATAAGAAATAATGGCAAAAGTACTCATTATTGAACAATAAAGTATTTTGTTATTGCAAACGAATCTTTTATTTTGTAGATTGGTCGTATTCAAGTGGCGTTTAATTACTCTACTTATTGTCATTAGTAACGTACATTTGCACTGACTTTTACAAAAATTATATTTGGCACCTACATACATCTTTTTATCAACCCTCTTATTTTCGAAAATAACAATTCCAGCGCGCTACCATGTTTATACCAACTACAAATGTCATATATGCAGTTGGTCCTATTCATGTTGCGCGGAGTGTATAAAGCATATAGTTCAAGTTTGAAGACGCCACGTTGTTTAGTATTTGCTTGGCAGCCATTAATAATGAACGTTTTCAGTGAATTTGTAAAAATTGAGGAAATTGGTCATCGTTGCGTGATACAATACTTTTATTTACTGAAAGTGCGCGAGCTAGTAGACATAGTAGGCATTGCAAAAAGTGCGCTATATCACATATTATCTGAAAATTTGAACATGAAAAAGCTGTGTGCAAGATTGGTGCCGTGTTTGCTCACACTCGAGCAAAAACAGTGTCGCGTTTTAATTGAGTGTTTAGCAACAGAGAAACAAAGCAGAATTTTTGCGCCGTTTCATAACCATGGATAAAACATGGGTGCATCACTTCACATCCGCGATAAAAGAACAATCAAAACAATGGACTCAAAAGGGTGAACCGGTCCCAAAGAAGACGAAGACCGTTTCATCTGCAGGCAAGGTCATGGCATAGGTTTTTTGGAATGTTCGTGGAATAATTTTAATTGACCATCTTGAAAAAGTGTAAACTATCAACGGTGAGTATTATGCGAACTTATTGCAAAGTTTGAGCGAAGAAATCAAGCAAAAATAGCCGCATTTGGCCAAGAAGAAAGTGCTGTTTCATCAGAGCAATGCACCAGCTCACCAATCCGTTATTGCAATTGCCAAAATTAATGAATTAAAGTTTGAATTGCTACCTCATGCACCCTATTCGCCAGATTTAGCCCCATCGTATTATTTTCTGTTCCTACACTTGAAACAATGGCTCAGTGGTCAAAGATTTTCCAACGATGAAGAAGTGATGTCGGCAGTTAATAGCTAGTTTGAGGAGCAAGACAGTTCTTATTATAAAAAGGATATCGAACTTATTGAGCATCGCTTGGAAAGGTGTATAGAGCTTTGTTGGGTCTGGTACTTCTGGGACCACCCTCGTATTGTTTCAAATAAAATATTAATGGAAAATAGTTATTTAAGTGATAATAATAATGATACTGCTGCACAACATTAACGCCATTAAAATAAAAGAAACTGTTAATCCAATATTAACAGTTCAAATTGGTAAAGTAAAATGAATCATGTCACAATACACCTTCATGTATCACATAAATCCAACACATAGAAATAGTAAATGAAATAAAAACAAGTTGAATGCACTTAAAAACAACGTAAATCCTAAACTAAATTATTTTCGTATGTTCTTAATAAATAAATTTGGAAATGTTAAACAATTAAGTAACGATATTAGAGAAAAACCGAAGGTATTTTTAAATCCTTATGAAAGAACTAAACGCGCTATATTAAATACAGTTAGGAAAACGAGCAAATGGATATTTGGAACTCCAGACGATGACGATAAAAATGAAATTAATAATTACATTCAAAGTATTATAAAATCAGGATACAAAGATACAAAATATACGCACAGAATACAAAATAAAAATAATGGACAAGTGTTTTAAAAGAAATTGTGTCAAAATATAGTGATTCTTTTGAGAGGCTGAATGAAAATGAAAATATCGTTTCAGATCAGCTAACAAAAATTCGTATTGAATATGAAAAATCAATCAATATAATTGGTCAAACTTTATCATATATGACAATCATAGATACTCTGATTATAGAGATGCATTTCGTAAAAATTCTTGTAGAAGAAAAACGAACAGCTATATTATTTGATAAATTAAATTACGTACTACACACATCAATTAAAACCGGACTAATCAAATATACTTTTAAAAAAAATACATAAAGAATGTTATTGGAATTAGATTCCAGCTTTTCCTACCTTTGCTAAATATTGCGACATAAGTTGTCACGATATTGTTACATTATTTAAAACACATGTTCCCATTGTCTCTGAACACAATCATTATTTCCAATTGTACCCAATACCCATTTATAATCAAATGGTTAAGTCTGAACAGCCTTACTTTATGTTCAACGCTAATACTTATGATACATAGAATGGAATTTGTATCGAAATTGAAGATTTCTATTATTGCAAAGAATAAAATCGTCCACAAAAAACAAAACCATCAAATGGATACCCTCTGAAATGAATCTAGTAAGTGTACAACAATGAAAGTGGAAATAAATAATAAGAGCTTTCAACAAAGCAACAGATATTAAATATTCGTAGTCCATGTGGAACCCGTTACTCTTTAAACCTACGATGAAAACAATGACGTACAGAAGATTTATCATCCATCAATCATATCAATAGATCAAACTCCAATTAGGATTAACGTTCGATACTACGAACGGGAAGAAAAAGCACACGAGGAACTTATACCTTTAATACGAGGGTAGCCGTTTATACTTCGGGAACTGGCAAAACTCTTAGTGCTCCTCCGATCTGATGATTGCATCGTGAAGTTTGTCATTTTTGACAATATATTTACTTTGACAATTTTATTATCCGGTCGCTATTTCTATTGTTGACAGTAACTTGAAAATTTTATGTCAGCGAAAAAATGGAATTATCTGGCAAACATTTTCGTGCAATTATTTTTCGTAACTTTCAGCGCGGATTTTCTCAACAGGAATCGATGAGCTGAATTCTTTATATGGTGATGAAGCACCATCGAAAACTACAGTATATTGTTGGTATAGTAAATTCAAACTAGGATAGCGTTCTTTGGACGATGAATTTCGTGAATGTCGTCCTACAAATGTTGTTGTGTCGGAAAATATTAATGCAGTGTCTGAATTGATAATGGAAGACCGTCATATGACATATCGTGAGATCGAGGCATCTCTAGGTATTCGTAACACCAGCGTGCATAAGATCCTGCATGAACTTTTAGGAGCTATATTCACGTTGGGCACCACGTAATTTGACAACCGCTCAAAAAAGGACTCGCGTCCATTGATGTCAACAAATGCACAAAAAATACAATAGTGGTGTTTCAAAGAACATCTATACAGTTGTCACAGATGATGAATCTTGGATTTATACGTATGAGTTCGATAGTAAACAGCAGTAGACTGTGTGGGTATTCCAAGATGAGCCAAAACCAACGAAGGTTGTTCGTGCTCGAAACACATCAAAACAAATGGTCACTTTTTTTTCGGGAAAATCGGTCACGTTACAACCGTGCCTTTAGAGAGTTGTAGAACGGTCAATTCCGAATGGTACACAAATAGTTTTTTGCCAAAAGTTTTGAAGAAATTAGGAAAACAAACAAAAGGCCACAGATTATTCTCTGCCATAACAATACGAGCTGTCACAGGTCGGTTCAAACAATTGAATATTTGATTGTGATCTAGCATCCTGTGATTTCTTTTCGTTCCCACACGTGAAGAATAAACTTCGTGGTCTACGGTTTTCTACGCCGGAAGAGGCAATTGAGGCTTTCAAAACTCATATTTTGGAGATACCGCCTTCATTCACAGTGGCAGCAATGCTTTTCGGATTGGTTTAAACGAATGCAAAAGTGCATTAATTTTCAAGGAGAATATTTCGAAAAGCAATAAAACTATTTTCGATAATAAAAACGTTTTTTTTGTTTGCTATTCCTGAAATATAAACGCCTAGTCTCGTATAAAGCAATTTAGTGTGGTTAAAATACGATCTATAATGATCTAAAGCAAATAAAAACTATTTCTGAATCGATACAACCATTGGAATTAAACCATGTATTAATTCACCATATTAAATGGCATAATATTTCATTCACTGTCATTTTTATTATTATAATTACGTATATTGTACTACATTGCATTTATAAAAAGTATTATTAGAGAAATGTTAATAGAATATCAAAAATTGATGTAACTACTTCGAAAATAAACGTCTAAATGAATCATTATTTTATTAAGGTTTGTGTATGTATACATATGTATACCTTACTTGTGAATGCCTGTATACAGTAATTTTCCATTAGCAAAGAGTTCCTAGATTATTAAAGACGTACAATAACGTTCTCAGGAGAACTGCCTGTCAGCACTTATGCAAGTGTTCACAAAAACACACCACCCAGGTGACTTTGTAACTTTAAGGATAAAGAGATTCATTCTATGTTTAATCATTGTCATAGCAAAAATATAATAATTCAGCATTATATTATTCTCATAACAACTCTACAGTGATTTTATGTATGAATCAAGCATTGTAAACATTTCGTAATAGTTTTCAAACAAGGAAGTGTTTGTTTTAACAAAGTTGTGCAAAATGATTATTCAATTCCAGGGGGTTCCCAAAGTGTACGCTGCTGCACTCCGGGAAGCCGTAGAGTGTAAGCAAGAGCGCTGCAAGGCGCTCCAGCAAACTCGGACAGACAGCGAGAGGTTTTTCTTAACAGCTGTTTTCATTAATTAAATAATGCATATACTTTAACTTTCAATACTTATTTTCGTTTTTATATACATACTTAAGGGACTTTATATAATTTTCTTTCAAATACCTTAAATTTAACTGCTCAACTATCTAATTTAATAACTTATAGTTTCTTAACTATCCAAATAACAATCACTCGTTTTCAAATTCTAATAAGTCTACAATTTGTTCGTTGCTGTCTATATACATATCTGAAGAGATTGCTGTTACTGCTATTAAACTGATTTGTTAATGCCTTTTTCATTTTAGGTCAGATATTTACCCCTTTCCTAATACTTAATATTGTGTATTTTCGAAGCTTTTAAGCAATTTGGCAACTTAAATTTTATATTAAAGTTATTTATAAGAGTAAAACAACACGTGTAGCTAACATTGCCTAATTCAGGGGCTACCAAACTGTGCGCCATTGTGCCCCGGGGTGCCGTATAGAGTAAACAAAGGCGCGGTGAGGTACTCCAGCGAACGCGGGCAGACAAAGTGTGGTTTTTCTTAACAATTGTTTTCATTTCTGTGCCTGATTTAAATCATTAGATATATTTCCACTTATTTTATTCAAATAAAAATATCTACAAATAATGCCGTTTTTTAAATAAAAATTAAGCGTTAACGTTGAACATTAAATATTGCTTATGATAATCTATAATTATCTCTAATTATAAGTATTTGTGTTTAAAAAAACCTTAAAAGCTATTAAATTACGCAGGCTTTCACAGCCGGTAACACATGTAATATAATCTATTTACGGATTTCGCCGTGCTTTTGCAACTTTTATTGACGCTTTCCTTTTCATACCGCCAATTTTTATAAAATCTATGATTACTGTGACGAATTCGCGCAGTAGGCTCCACTATGAGTCTATAATCATCCTCGCGGTTGACGTTTAGATGCTTCTCTATCTCTATGGTTTATCTGATGATTCTTTGATAGCAGTCTTTCGTAGTGACATACTTTCACTTCTTCAAAGTATAAACATGTTCCGCAGTCGCTGATTATCCTATTCTGTTTTTCCTGTATCGTTTTGATGTTCCTTATTTCTGTATTCAAACGTTCTCCTCCGTCAATATACTACCCATCTTCTCAGTTACTCCAGATATGCGAGGTAGGCGGACGAATTCTAGCTGGTTTCTTTTCTATTAGTAGAGTTTCCATTCTGGTTTTCCTTACGGCTTCCCTTGTTTCTGTATTGCTATATGGGTTCTTCGCCTGTGCTTCCTTGACGTATCTCGTCCTTCCTTCAAGTGCTCGGCATCGCTGATAGTTTCTGCTCTTTTTCTTGGTACTTTAATAACAACTAGTTAAGTTTGTGATGGAACGTATCCATATTTATGGGTTTTCTTCCTGTATAACCATGTTGCAATTTCCCCGACTGTATGCAATATACAATTATATCTAAGATCGGTAGTTTTCCCTCTTTATCTATTTTTTGGTTAGACTTTTTTGGTTAGATGTGTAGAAGAATTCATATAATATTCCTTTTCAAATTAGTAAATGACAATTGTGTCATCGATGTACCACAGCCAGCATCTATAGCTATAGTGTAAATTTCAACAATAAGTCTTTCACATCTTTCACTATCTTTTCTCCTTAGGGGGCTAATTAAATGTGAAGATCTGGTAAATTGCTGATTTTCTTTCTTCTCGTAGGCTGCTTTATTTAGCAAACAATTGCGTTGCCCTTTTCTGCTTTTACAATAACGACGTATTCATCCTTCTTTAGGTTCTTTTCTTCTTTAGTTATACTTCGTTTGGGAGCTCTGGATTTCTTAAAGACTTGACTCACTTCTTAACGAACTACATCTGCCTCAAAACTAGGCGAGGCTTTTACTGCTACTCCCATTTCTGTAATTTATTTCTTCGCTATCTTCTCTGGTTTCCATTGTTGTTAGTTTTTTTAAATAATAGGTTAACAACTACATTTTTTAGTTTAGTATTCTTAACAGACTTATTTTTATGCGTTTATTTACAATTTGCAAACACCAGCTCTGCTATTATGGACGTAAATCAGTCGATTATGGGCCCAGTGTTGTTTCTTCAGCGTATTCGCCTGTGCTACATTTAACTCCATAATCGTAGTTGATGTAACTTGCAGTTTTCTGTAAAGTTAGTAAGAATAATCAGCTGTTGAATATTAAACGAAGAAAAGCGATATGTCAAGGAAGCACTAGAGAAGAACCGATATAACAATACAGTAATAAGAAAAGCCCTATGGAACTCCACATATCTGGAGTAATTGAGAAGGTAACTGAAAATATGTTTCGGTGTTCTAATAGTAATTCAACGAAACCTTACCCTGGAAACAAAGACAAGTTATTACCAACAAACTGAGAAGGAATCTAAAAGTTAATATGCGAGTGCGTTCGATAAACAGTAACGTCAATTGAGCAAAGAATTAAAGAACATCAGAGCGATAAAAGAAGAAACAGATTGGAATAGTCGGTAGTTACAGAAGATGTTTACGAGAACAGATATAAAGGAAACTGTGAAGAAGTAAACGAATTAACTACTATAAAAGAATCATCGGAAATGTCATCGAGACAGAGAAGCATCCAAACTTCAACCGTGAGGACGGTTGTACAGTCAGTAACCTAAAGCCTACTGCTAGAATCCATCACAGCCAATGGAACACGACGGTCACGTAACCGTAAACGGAAGACATGCATGGGAGATCACAGTGAGAACAATCAGCTTAATTAAAGAACTTGAAGAAGATGATAGTTTAAATAGTAAAATGTCGATCAAAGTTAAGCAACTGCAAAATTCGCAAGAAAATTGTATCACAAAACTTGTTCCGCAGTGCAGATTGAAAAAAATAGTAAAAACATTCTTGAAGGCGTCCACATGAGTACGATCAGAGAACTCTCTTACAAGTTCAATGAGTTAAAATTTATGAATATGTACAAAGGATGGTGTCACAGATTTGATACTCAAAGAAAGTACATTAGGAAAGTATAAAGATAATTCGAAGGAAGCTCAGATACAGTGGAAGAGCACCACATAAAAAGCTTTCAATTAGTGACGTTATTACATAACCATATGCTCTATATTTCACAGTAGATAATTACAGGGTTCGTCAGCGAAGTGGAAGAGTTTAAAAACTCTGTTAATCATTTGACAAGGGAGATCACAGTGAGGACAATCAGTCTAATTAAAGTACCTGAAGATGATCACAGTTTAAATAGTAAAGGGTCGATCAAAGCTAAGCAACCGCAAAATCCGCAAGAAGATTGTATCACAACACTTAAAATTGTATTACTAATCATAGAAGAATTCTTCGTGGTCTCTAGAATCTAATATTGAAAATGAACAAAATCAACTGTGAAACGCCTCTAAGAAATAACCAACCTTGTTTTGAGCTAAACTACGAATTTAATATCGTTTATATCATATAGACGTGCACAAACTCTACATTTTAAAAACTACACAATAGGTTCTATATTAAATTCAACCGAGTCTTATTCTATTCATAGCGTGAAAAATCAAGGTCACATTTATAACTAATGACATTTTGTAAAATGGAGTTTCATGACATCAGCAAATTCTTTGGAAATAAAGGGCGATGTTAGTGAAAAGTGATTTTAATTATCTGTTGTGTCTCATTACCTATTTGTAAGAGATTCACTTCAATGCTCTATCCTAATTTACACCCAGGTCGATTCACTTGAGTTGGTAAGCAAGCTAACGGACGTATACAAATAATTTTCAAATTACTATTTCAGTGAGCAATTCGAATCTTTGTACTCCTTATTCCTAAATTTTTATACATATACAGTCAGTCATAAAAGTCTTCGTACACTTCGTGAGTGTTTAATATCATCAAATGTGAACATCTGACTGTGATTATGCATATTTATTTCTATTTAACAACAACGCTAAAGAACTCTAGAAATCTCTAATACAAAGGGTACTAGGAAAGTTTTGTAATATGACGCAAAAATGAATTGTAAGAAGCTGCTTGTTGCTGCATGTTGAGACATGTTCATACGTGCATAGTAGCCGCCGCACCATGTCAATAAGCTCAGTTATTCATTAGCAGTGAGAGTGTAAAGCGTTGGCATCGTGGTCACGAAATGAGATAAGGGCAGTTTTGCGTTCTAATTTCGTGCGTGGTTTAAACATAAGCCAGTTTTGTCCATATCGCACAACGATATTCAGGTGGTATAGAGAATTCCAAAGGGCAAATTTAACTGTGGAAGATGCTGAGAGGCCGAGAATGCCGCGAACATCAATTACGGAGGAAAACGTTACTACTGTGAGGAAAATGCTTGGCGAGGACAGGTGAGTGACCTACCAACAGATAGGGGGTGCTTCAGACCTAAATGCACCAGCTATTCTTGCGATTCTGCATGATCATGTTCATGAGAAGAATCTTTGTTCTCTCTGGATGCCGCATCCAACTGACTGCAGAGCAGATGACACGACGTGTGACTAGGTGCCGGGAGATGCTAAAAAAGTTTAATAAGGAACAATCTCTGTATGTGAACAACATCGTCACAGGTGACGAGGCTTGGCTGTATTATTACGATGCGCCGACTAAAGCTTAAAACAAAGTTTGGGTCTTTGAGGATAAGGACACACCCGTAGTTGTCAGAAAATCCCGATCTGTAAAGAAGAAAATGATAGCTGTATTTTTCAAATCGAGGGGAATTGTGGAACGCGTCGTTTTCTACACACAAAAGACAGTCACAGCTATGTAGTATACTGAATAGTGCCTGCCTAAAGTCATTGGATCTATGAGGAACCCGCGGCCAAAGTCAAGAATGGACACCTGGTTCCTCCATCGCGATAATGCTTCAGCACACCGCTCCAAAGCCTGCACCGAATATTTGACCACGATAGGATTTAAACTTCTCAAGCATCCTCCCTACAGTCCAGGTTCTGCTCCCTGCGACTATGCACTGTTCCCGCATGTGAAAATGAAACAAAAGGGGTGGCGGTTTTCCAGTGATGAGGACCTTCTACAAACTTAGGACAACGAGTGTGCTTTACTCCCTAGTGAAACTTGGCAGAACTGGTTTAAAGATTGGCTTCGGAGAATGTAGAGGTGTATTGAGTGTAGAGGAAATTACTTTGAAAAAATTAAATAAACAAAGATATATTGCAAAGCTTTCCTAGTACCCTTTGTAACAATATGAAAACCGTTATTTATACTTAAAAACTATTTGTTGAATATTCCTTTTCGTACAGTTCATTAAGACACTTCTCTATTGTAAACCATAAGTTTAGAACTAATTCAGTATATCCTATTCATAGTATCACGTATTTGTCAAAAATAAAAAACCAATGCTTTTAAATAGACGAGTTCTAAAAGTAAACACATGTCTAGTAGTATGAGCGAGTTAACAACATTTTAAAGAGAAAAAGATCCTTAAACTAAACAGCCAAATTTCTCGATAAAACTTGTTCCGCAGTGCAGATTGACAAAAATAGTAAAAACATTTTTGAAGGCGTCCACAGGTTCTAAATGAGTACGATCAGAGAACTCTCTTACAAGTTCTATTACCTCCTCCTTTTTAATTAAAAGAAAATGAGAATGTAAACATGAACGAATGAATGAATGACGGTTAATTCAATGTTAATGTAATGTGAGGTGAGGAGTTAATAATTAATAGTTGTGTAGAATGAGCATCAAAAGTCCAGGACGTGTGCTAAGCTGAAAGAAAGATTATTAGTGGAATAAAACGACAGGAATGCCTTTAAAATTTTATTCACAAGTTAAATTAATTCTTAAAGCTCGAATGTGTTAAATAGAAATAGTTAACAAGAACGAGAGCAACAAATAAAATATGATGAACGTCGTAGCGAAGCTGTAATAAAATATAAGTCTAACGATATTTAGCTGTGTAATAAAATATATAAAGATTTAGATTAAAATACTTGTACTTGCGTGTTTGCGTATATGTATATATCCTGGATCAGGAAGCTGTGTATTTTTCGCGTACGCGAAATTAAATACGAAGTCACAAGAAGCGCGAATAAAGGTTCGCGGCACAAACACGTGAAAGATGCGTGTCGTCTGGATGACGATAGAAAAGCGAAGAGAGTTGTTCCCTTACGGCTATGGCTTTATAAGGAACTGACCCCATAACTGAGGGGGTATTGGTCATTTTTGAATTAACCAATAGCAAACAACAAGGACAAATTAGCTTATATTAAAATTGTGATCTTAATTTCAATATAAGCATTAAGCAAATTATCTACACAGAATAGCAGACGTGTATTCTGTGTAAAAGAAATACCAAATCGGGATTGGTATTTGAATCGCGAATTGCATTTAGAAATCAATATAACTAAATTGATATCGACTTCAGTGAAAAGTTGGTAACTTCGAGTACCGGGTTTGGTACCTGATTTCGGTGTTTATTGCAGCCTTGACCATTCGTACGTGACTAACACAAAAGGACTCTGCATCTGAATATATATACGAGGACCGGACAAATAATGACACTATAATAATTTAGGAATTCAAGATCGAATTGTATTTTAAATTAAATAAATTAATCTTAAAAACGATATAATAAATTATTATATATAGAGAGTGTAACATTTCAATGAATTAAAATTCATGAATATGTACAAAGGATGGTGTCACAGATTTGATATTCAAAGAAAGTGCATTAGGAAAGTATAAAGATAATTTGAAAAAGCTCAGATACAGCGGAAGAGCACCACGTAAAAAGCTTTTCATTACCGATGTTAATACATAACCATATGCTCTATATTTCACAGTAGGTAACTACAGGGTTCGTCAATGAAGTGGAAAGATTTAAAAACTCTGTTAATCATTTGACGTTTATGTGAGGGTGCTTAAGTTAATGATAAATTATCAGCCATTCAACGCCATTTAGTAAACATGAAGCATTGGTCAGATGCTCATTGCGCTTTCTGTGTAAAAACGTTTTATAAAAATGATTACTCCGCGACAATTGTGAGAAAGTTATTTCGTACTCAGTTCAATATCCCATGTCATGGACGGGTACCGTCTATTCACGCAATTAATGTATGGGTACAAAAGTTAGAAGAAACTGCGTCTACTTTAAATTTTTAACACAAAGGAGTAGCAAGAAGTGCTAGAATGCCAGAAAACATTGATAGGGTTCAAAATGCCGTAACAAGTAGTTTAAAACTTTCTGCGAAGAAACGTGCAGTAACACTGAATATTAGTGAACAGTCGATACATTGAATCTTACATAAGGACTTAAGTTTTAACTCTTATAAGATTGAAATTGTTCCAGAATTACAAGAAGCTGATTTGGTTTCTTGCATTTTTGTCAAAAAATGTTGCAGTGCTTTTATGGTGACGAAAACTAAATCCGTCATTTGTTTATATCAGATGAAACCTATTTTCAACTAAATGGCTATGTAAATAAGCAAAATAGCCGATATTGGAGCACCGAAAACATGTTTCACTTACATGAGAAATATTTACGTAGTCCTAAGTTGACAGTATGGTGTCCCCTTTCATCACCTGGCATTATTGGACCATTTTTTTTAAAGGTGAACGAGAAAATGCTACAACCGTTACTGCAGTTCGTTACGCAAAAATGGTCACAACATTTTTAAGACAAGAACTAGTTCGATTTCCAGAGATTGCATGTTTCCAGAAAGATGGTACTACCAGTCATACTGCTCGTGTGTCTGTTGCTGCTTTACGGGAACTCTTTTCGAAACACATCATATCCAAAAATAGAGACATTGTTTGGTCGGCCAGATTGCCAGATTTGTCCGCATGCGACTTTTCTCTTCGAGGTTGGCTCAAGAGCAAGGTGAGCGTTGAGCGATTGCAAACGTTAGCGGAACTAAAGCTAAAAATTCAAGAAGTTGTACGTATCACACAGGACACTTTACAGCGAGTAATGGAACATTTTCGAATAAGACTAAAAATAAAATCGCAATTCTAATTTCACTGAAGACTATAAAAAACGTTAATGTTAAAATAAATACTTATATATTTAGATACAGTGTCTTTAAATTTTCCCGCTTCACTGACAAACGCTGTATTAACGACGTTTAAAAGGTCTTCTACGTGTTACTCTTCCGCTTTAACCAATTTGTCTTGAAATACTCCTTGTGATTGTTTAATGTATTTTCTTTCCAATCTTTTTGTACGGCTATCCTAGGTGCACTCATCCATAAAGATCAATTTATTGCACTCGTAATATGTAGTTCTCTGATCGTGCTAATTTTGAATCTCTGGACATGTACTTTTCTGTAATTTCAACAGTTCAGGATATTTTGAATATTTTTTCAATCTGCACTGCAGAACACACTTTTTCAATAAATTTGTTTATTTGGTCTAAGAGCTTTTGATGTTAACTCACCAATATTACCAAACTTGTATAGAGGACTTACCAAATTGGTTCTAAATTTATGACTTACAATAGAGAAATATACTATCATAATGACATGTTAGGATATTGAGTAAATTCTTTTGTAGTTGAAAATAGTAATAGTCTTAATATTATTGGCATTAGCGATTTTTAGAGATTCTTAACATTATTAAATGGAAGTAAATATGCTTTATCATAGATGGATGTTCAGATTTGACAATATTCAGTGTTTACGGGGTGTAAGAACTTTTTTGGGACTTACTGTATATCTCGAAGCTGAAAGCTTCGTGAAAGCTTCTTATTGCTATTAAAAGCAATAGAAATTTTTTGATTTCGAGATAAAGTATGTGGAGAAGTACATATGTATGTAATACAGTACAGCATATCTTAACTTATTTCCTTAATTGCCTGAAAGTTGCTTCGTTAGAATATTAATTTAATAATTACAGCAAGTGATGGGAGAGAAAGATAATTTACCTCCTTAAATATATATCGAAAATACTCCCATTGAACTTAAACATTTGGTCTGTCTTAGCATTTGAGTATTTATCTGAATTTATAAAGACTATTTTTCCACATATGGATATATGTACATAAAAGTCGATTGGAATTAAATTTGACAACTAAATCTCTTGCGACAATTCAAATATCAATATAGAAAACTTTTTCACGTTAGACATACTGAAGTGTACTGGTTACTACTGGTTTATAAGAACACATTTTTATTTACTGTATGCAACTGCTCTATTTTCAGATTCCAGCACGTATTACACATCCACTACAGTGCTATCTCAAAGTACACGTGACTTACACTCAAGAACTCTTACATGACCACGTATTGATTTGTGTTATGATATTGTTCTTTTATCTGAAACATAGTTTTATGATAGTTACACAATAAATGTAGGCAAAAACATCAATTCAAGTGCTTGTTATCCTGGGAAATTTCTTAATTACACACAAAAATCCACAATTCTTGGTACTCGCTTCGGTGGCAACACTAAATTTACTAACTCTTCAAATATTGTACACGCTTTTGCTGGATTTTTCCTAATGTCTAGTTGCAAGATGAAAATACAGACTACATCTACTTATTATCCATCTGTCAACCTCCGCTATCTGATAATTGTTAGATATACGAGTACGTTCACTTTTACCAACTAGTTAGCGCTGATGATCTTTTGCCAAGCTTTTTGGTGCACGATTACAGTCTTGTATTTGCCTTTTCATTGGCAGCATTCATTCGCAGAAATCATTGACCTTTACACGTAAATGAATAGTTTGTGGTTTCTGAGAACGTGCAAATGTTTCTTCTGTTCATAAAAATGGACATAAATCACCACTATGGAACTATAGACTGATTTTTATTCCTTCCAACTTTGCAAACGTTGTTGGACAAGCTCTTTATCCTAGAATTTATGTTAGTGTTACCCCATTCCTATTTTAAGATCATCATGGCTTTATTCGACTAATTTAGGCGCCATTTCGCAAGTCCTGGGCGAGGTTCTGGATAGACACAGTCAAGTTAGTGTTATTTATACTAATTTTTTGCATACATTAGACATTATAGGCCATAATGCTTTATTATCCAAATTAAGTGCCTTTGAATTTGCTTCATTTGCGTTGAATCTTATGCCTTCAAAATCGAATTTGTTGTCTTGGAACGGGTTCCGCTCTATTCACTCTAATATTTGGTATGTCTCAAAGCTCTACTTTAGGGTCCTATCTCTTTCTTTTTTTCTTTTATTAACTAACGATCTAATATCTACTATCAGCTATTTACTTTTTGCCTACAATTTGAAGATATGCTCTGAAATAACTAATACTAATGACACTATTGTTATACAGAACAATAATTCCTACTCACTATTGTTCTATAGAACAATAGTGAGTAGTTATCAACATTATTGCAAAACGGTGAAACACTTTCAATATAGAATTGGATATTAAAAAAGTTTGTCTTATAACTTACACTTATATACTTATATAACACGATTTAATTACAATTGATAATATAAGTAATGTATTTGTGTCTTGTAATTGGGATATTCTACTGGACATTAAAGATTATTAGTATTATTATTGTTATTAGTATTATTATTATTATTAATATTACTATGAAGTACCAAATACTAGATCCAAACATTCTTTTTGGTTGCCCCCGTTTTCTTTCAACCTAAGCACCCAAAATACCACTGTGCAGAATATCTACATTTATTTAAGATTTAGATTCCCACAATGTTTGATATTTGATTCATCTAGGTCAGTGATTTCCCAATATTATTTTATGTATCTTTTCAACTACTTTTAACATTAGGTTATTTTGATGTTTGCTACAGAATAAGTCCTTTACAATCCTTCCACAGCAATGTGTTTGAAGTCGATCTCCATGTATAGACTTGAGCGTTGCGAATACTATAAACTATTTCAGGGACTGATCTATAATAGATTTCAGAACGATGCCGATTGGTTCATTTCTAGACACTAAACTGGTATCGAAGACAAGTAGTGTTGTTAGAAGCAGTCTTGTATTGTTTAGAAAGGTCAGTTTTCTAAAGAATACAAGTTTATAGACATTGAAGACCTCATAGTAACATACGCCCCCACATGACTATGTAGACGTAGGTGTTTATAAAATTCAAGGAGCCGATAGCAACTATTTATAATATTGGACAAAAGAACGAGGGAAAAACGTTAGTACCATTATCCAACTTGCACATTCCATTTGAAAAGAGGTGTTCAAACGAATGGCCCTGAGTTTGCGAGCAAAAAGTACAAGGAGCAGTCATTTGGTGGCATTTAATCACTATTTTACATCGTCTGTTAAATAGGATAAATTCCACAGAGAGAAAAAGCCGGAAAATTAACTAACACCTCCTCTGGTGGCATTCGTATGCAGCATCGTTCAGAAAAAAGCTGCGCTTCTAAATTTGCGTCTATAGTCTTAATTTTTAGTATTGAATATCATTAGATCATCATGCTTGAAAGAGAAAATACACATTATTATTTAACAATGAAAGAAGCTGAGTATCTATTCTTTCTTGAAATTCGGCAAACACTTTTAATGGGGTTGGGTGACAATGAATTCCCATTTGGGATGTAGTGGGCATATTCTAAAATGAGACTAATTCACATTACCAACAAACATATGTGGTGCTAGCAGAGAGTGACGTACTTTATGTGTATGCGAACGCCTATTAATGAGGAACATATTGTCACTCGAGGACTCCTTCAGGGGTGTGCTTGACAAATTAAAATGTCTGATTAAATTCTATGCAAAATTCTAACAAATATCCATTTATACTCTCTTAGGACAATCATTTGTTTGCTGCTATCTTTTTCTAAGTTAATATGTAAATATGTCACTTACTAATTTAACTAAACGTTTATTAATAGAATAGGGCGGTGCTACTGTAAATGTTTGGAATTACTGTATTACCAAAGGGCTAAGCATTGATTTTCAAATTATACGCAACATCAACCTATCCATTTGTACCCCAGATTCTGAAGAAGAAAACACTGTATTGTTACATCCACTAAGAATTTTATAAATTAAAAGGGAATGAAGTACAAGGAGTGAGGTTAATTTTAATATATCTCACATCATTCCTCTTTTATACATAACAGCCTACGTAACATTCAGATCCTTTATCGAGCGTTCGACTCTTTTGTGAAATGTTCATTTTCCTTAAAATAATTTGATACATATATATATCATATATACGGAATCGCATGTTTAGATATTATTACGAAATCACGTTGATACGTTTGTTTTATTTATAGCCTTTCACAAATAGCAAACAAATCAATAAATTCCTAACAATTGTATAGTTCTCACAAACTTTTAAGCAACAAGGGCGATACTAAAATATTTATACAGGGTGAGATATATTTAAAAGAAAATACAGGACTCAGATGTCATTATTTTTGTTTCCTGTTAATGGAATTTTTATGTGCTCGGCACTATAATCCGGTTTATGTATTAAATATGTAGCCCTTGCTCCATAAAGCATTTATATACACCAACTTTTTGCTTTTAATACATTCTAAATAAGTAGAGTGTTTAAAGAACAGTGCTTGTATAGTATAATAATTCGAATATTGTTCTTGGTAGAAATACAATATTAATACCTTTCTTGACTAGAATTATTTGAATACCAACGTTTCTTTAGGCAATACACTAAAATATCTTGGCCATTGTTTATTTCGCTTTGCAACAATATTACATATTAGTTGTCTTAGAGATAACGATATCTAGTATCATTTTCCTTCACTTATTAGTGTGCTTTGATAACTATGTAGCCTAACAAAAAGAAACTAAAAGTTCTTTTGGACACAAAATATTTTATTTTTCAATATACTCTTCTGTTCACTTAACACTTATTCCAACGATACTCCAAACTAGTGATGTTTTCATTATATATCGATAAATTCAAGTCTACGAAAATACTATTTACGGCAGCATTTAACTTGGACTTGGACGGAAATATTTTTCTGTTTAATTTATTCAATTTTGGAAGTATATGATAATCGTTGGCAGCCAAACCTGGAGAATAGGGCGAATGAAATACTAATTGAAATTTGAATTTATGCATTTTTGACCATGGCCAACACGGCGTGTATTTTTTTATTTCCAATTCATCAGTTAAAATTCTGTACACACTGTCAATTGAGGTATCTAATATGTCTTCTATCTCACGCGATTTTGCTGGATGGTCATTTACTACAGTACGGTGGACTTTTCAATAATATCCGAGGCGTAGCCGATTTTTGACGACCACGGCGTAGGTATTCCTTGTTCTTACACGATCAGGCTTAAATTCGGAATTCGGACACTGTTATTATAGCAGCATCGCTAGCTAAGTCTGCTTTGATTATGATTGATGTTAAAACTTTTAAATGAAAGTACTTCATCACCGCTCGCAACTAAGCTTTTTTCATTGTTTACAAAATCACAAGAGACATTCACTTTGGTACATTGTTAAAACACCAACAAATCGCTTTGATCTATCGTATTTAATCAAACAAAAATTAGTTCTATAGGTAAAGAAGTTTCTGCTGAATTCGTGCCATCTATGCTTTAGGACATTAAGTTATGAAACTATTCTCGTATCATTTATATGTTTAATATACTTGCCTGAGTGATTCAAAAGGGATAGTATAAAGAATATAAAACTCAATGCAATCCAAAAACATAAAGCAAACATACACCTACACATGATGTGCTATGCTGGTGTCCGTGTCTGCTCGCTCACTGTTATTAGTATTTTTATAAAGTGACTCTAGATAGTTTATTGAAAGAGATACGAGAAAGATTTTCTATAGCATTCCAATAGCTGGCTTCTTCTTCACTTCTGAGCTGATACTTAATTTCTAGCTAACAATTCATATCAGCACTTGCACTTCTAGACTATCTTCTATATTCAAAGTATTTAGCTCTGACTGATTTGATTGTTCCCAAAATTGGAAACTACAAAAAGAGCATTTTTTACCGTCCAATCGATAAAAAATACCAAGACAAGCATTTCAGGAAGCATCTTAGAGGAAGATTTCGCAGACATTTCAGCAGCTTTAGGAACCTTCATAAGTTCATGTGTAATATGTGTTGCATTTAAAAAGCAATTAATTTAAAAAATTTAGTCTGAGAAAGAACGTAAAAAGAAACTCCAGGAAAATGCTGGAAGTTTTTATTTCACATGCAGGAGAATCCGCATATTTTTGGGTAAATTCAAATTTATTAATGCCAATTGAAAACTGTTGCAACATTTAACAGAAAAAATAAATGCTTATTGTCAATTTTCAAGGTTTATTGTATTGTATGACAAAAAGAACGAATCACCCGGCAATAGTAGCTTTAAAACATTCTGAAGAAGAAGAACACCAACCAAATTTTGTACAAATGCTTACACTATATTGAACATGACTAAACTGGAGATTCACTTATCTGGCGACTTCACAGACTAATTGAGATCAGTGACTCTTGCAGGAATTACCATGCAACAGAAAATTATTATTTTCTTGTTGGCATATGGCATTATTTAGTACTTCAACACATGGTAACGTAAATGGTTCCACAACTACGTATTTGAATCTTTGACGGTCTAAATTACCCAAAAGGAATATGATACATTAAGGAGTAATTATGCGTTGGGTTGGTTTCCTATCGTCTAAGATTAATACGGTTTCAGCAAATCGCCATTCTGCTCTTAGGTTAGAGCGGGCAGATATGAATGAAGAATGGAACAATATTATTTCCTTTGACGAATATTGCTTTTGTTTGCGGGTCTATGTCAGTAGCAAACGAGTCCGTGACACTGAACTTACTAAAGGGTTCATTGTTTGGTACAAATCATCATTCAATTTTCTTTATAAAGAGAAAGAATTTTTTAACGAAATATCATCATTTAATATTATCAACACAATAAGCGTTTGTACACAATTGATATGAAAGTATTTACATGCACAGTCTGTCGCAGAGAAGACCGACCTTTTTAAAATAAAAACAAAAGCTTAACGCTGTCCTTGCATGAGTGAACGTAGTTTGGAAAATAGACAGAAATTACAGGGGGCCAAATCGGTGGATACGGTGAATGGATGATGATTAAAATGTCTTTTGTAGTTAGAAAATCAGTGATAAGCGTCGAGCGATGAGATGGTGCATTATCATGTAAAAAACACCAACAACCATTTTCACGATATTGAGGGCACGCACTACGAATACGCACTAAAAGGCGCTCTGTAACACCGAGATAATATACAGAATTCACTGCTTCACCAGTTGGTGCAAATTCTTTGTACACTATGACTTTCAAATCATAAAAATAAATCAACATCGTCTTCACTTTTGACTATTCCAAACAGATTTTCTTCGGTCTCTCTTCGCTTGGATGCTTCAATACAGAGCTTTGACGTTTGGTCTCCGGATCGTATTGGAAACACCACGTCTTGTCGCCAGTTACAATAGAATACCTGGCGTTTTGGTTTTTTTGAGTCTTTAATCAAGTCTGTGCAGTGTTTAATTTAGTTACCTTGTGTTGTGCAATGAGGATTTCGCCCCATTTCTGATAAATTCATGTACAAGTTCGATTTTATCTGCTTCTGGGTTTCCGGGCTGGAACCGCGTCACTATTATATCTGCCGACGTTTCGTACCCATTTGTATGGGAGTAGTTCAGCCCTGAATATGTCCCATACAAATGGGTACGAAACGTCGGCAGATATAATAGTGACGCGGTTCCAGCCCGGAAACCCAGAAGCAGATAGCATGGACCACGACCGCGGAAGTCTACGTACCAAATTAAGTTCGATTTTACTTTCCGTAACGACAGATTTTTTTGCTCCAGGATGTTCGTCGTCATTTAGGTCCGTACGACCAGAAGGTCGTTAAATCGTGGTATAAACGGTTTAAAGAATTAAATCGTTTATACCATTCATATGTATTCGTTCGTGGTGTTAAAAATTCATTTTTCGACCAATTCCAAATACACTGTTACTTTATGCGCAATTTCTCTGCCTCTAATTATGCAAATGTGATAATATTTTGACATAATACTGGTGATAGATCTACCTACAGTCTGTAGCAGAGAAAACTGAACTTTTTGAAGTAGTAATTCTTAGTGGCGCCACTAAGAATTACTATTTTAAAAAGTTCAGTTTTCCCTGCGACAAACAGTGTACATTTACTGGGCGATTCGTTTTTTTGCCGTATAGTATATTCTGTATAATGATTTCTGTAATGGTAAGCTCTTCCTGAAAAAAGAATAAATTTCCACGGAACGTACACTAAGGAAATAATTATTTAATAAATTAAATTAAGCATTATATAGCAAAATAGCAGAAGAAAGACGTGAAGATAATTGTTAATAGGTTTTGTTCGATTTTATACAAGAAAACGGTTTGCTTCAGCAAATTCCACCAGCGCCGATAACTTCGTTCTAGTATTTTAAAACCTCATTAACCCAATAACATAAAAGAGATACATATTAAGTTAGCTTGCTATTATGTCTATGTACTGCTATTATGCTTTGTTTCAGATGTTGGCTGTTCATAAATTTTAAAAGCAGTTTCTACTCAGAGTTGCAATTAGGTGAGTTAATTAAAATTATCTATTCATACCATTATTCTCTTTTGTGCCTGATTATTTATTAACCCATATTTCCTCTTACTATTGATGTAAAATTATTTAGATACTCTTTTGTATTTTGGAATAATAAATGTAAACAAAAATACAATTTTCATATTTAAACATGTCTAAATAAATATTTCTGCGAAGTTATAAAAGCAGTTATGTAAGTTATGTACGAAGATAAAAAAAAAACATTTTAATATATCAAAAATTGTTATCTGAGAGGCATAATTCAATAAAAAGTAATAATCAATCTAACATGAATATAAACAATTTACATCCTCGCAGTGACTTGGTCGTAATAGAACTGAAAAGTATAGTACCCGAGGAACATTAATAAGACGCTCCTCCAATGATTCCTAATGAATTTATGCAAACTACCGGTAATATATGTTTGCCCACCTAGAAAGTGTTAGGAAAACAAGTGTAACACTTACTGCAGAACTAAAATTTGACTACATAATTCTACAAAATGTTATAAATTTTAAAGATGCATTATTTCAAACAGTTATAACAAATATTCTTGTAAGCTGGTTAAAATTTTTGATTCACCGATGTGACTAGATTTAGTCTTTATTACTGCTCAGCACAATCTTGTCTTCCCTAGTGTTTCCAGTTCTATTTTGGACCATGCATCCTGAAATTGAGGCCATAGTCTTTTGTGCATGGAGTTGATTTAGGCACTTGTCTGTCTAGGTCATGCTATAACAGCTCTACAAGATACAGGTGTGGGCTCTGAGGAGGCTATTTCATAATAACAATTATTTCTTTCCTTCTATTCCTCTAAACACCCTCAACACAAATTGAACGTGTGTTTGAAATCGTTGTCTTGCAGGATCACAAGCATTTCTCTAATTAGTTCCAGAGAAAATGGCATTCTATTCCATAATGTTTCGCAACTGTTCTTTGCTTAGAATACCGCTTGTTTTAATAAGAGAATTCTAAACCATTACTCACCCAGCTTCATACATGGTGGTCAACGCAAAGTATGATTCGAGAACTCGTTCTCCCATCAATCTTCGGAAAAGTATTCTTTTTCCAGCATCCATCGTCTTGCCAAGGCTAACCGTTTTATTGTATTTTGCTTGCGCATTGGCAGTTTTCAAACAGAAAGTCTCCCCATGAATTTTACGTAAACGCCTTTTTACGCTGTTACAATTTCCTCTGCAGTTTTTTGTCTATTACTTTTACTTAACCAAACGCTTGCTAAATCTTCTGCTGGTGTTACTTTTGGTCTATCTGGCGGTTTCGCTTTTCATTTACTAAACTACTAATTTCTTCATACTTTTTAATATTATAGTCCCGAATTTTGCGGCGTAAATTCAGCAATTTCACGATTTTTCTAATATATTTGCCAATATCATGATGAGACACTATAAAAGCACGCGTTTGAACCGATAGTTCTTTTCTACCCGACATTATTTAAAATATCGATTTAATTTTAAAATAATATACAAACACTACCACACGAATTCTTTACACATTTAAAATTGAATGGAGCCTACAATTTTTATACAAATACGATATCTCTTTTTACTTGAGTTATGGCCTAATAAAGGGTTATCCAATAAGGACTTGACAACTTTTTTTCGAAATAAAATGCAGACCATTTGAGATATTTCAAAAACTTTGTTATCGGGTTGAAGTACAATCAAAACATTTATGAATGGAACTCGACTTCGTTCATATGGCCACCGCGGACACGTTTGCAGCGGTCGATTCGTTGGACCCAATTTTCGATGACTCGGCCACACAATTCGGCCGAAACGGCTACTATTTCGTGTTCAATGTTTTCTCTGAGCTCTTCCAACGTTGTCGGCTTGTTGGCATAGACCAATGACATGACGTAGCCCCAAAGAAAAAAGTCTAGAGGCGTTAAATCGCACGAACGAGGCGGCCAATCGACTGGTCCATTTCTTGAGATAACCCGCTCATCAAACTTACTCTTCAATAAATCGATTGTAACGTGTGCTGTGTGGCTTGTGACATCGTCCTGCTGAAACCACATGTTGTCCAAGTCCATATCTTCCAATTCGGGCCAAAAATAATCGATAATCATGGCGCGATAAGGATTTCCATTCACAGTAACGTGACGATCATTATCGTCGACGAAAAAATATGGCCCTATGACGCCGCCGGCATGCAAACCGCACCAAACAGTTATTTTTTGTGGATGAAGTGGTGTTTCATGAAGCACATGTGGATTTTCACCCGACCAATAACGCATATTTTGCTTATTGACGAACCCATTGAGCCAAAAATGAGCTTCGTCACTGAAAATGATTTTGCGATGAAATTGATCATCTTGGCGCATCTTTTCCAGAGCCCAATCGGAGAACGTACGTCGCTTCAAATGGTCCATCGGCTTCAATTCTTAAGTCAGCTTTATCTTGTATGGGTGTAAACCAAGATCCTTACGCAAAATTCGCCATAAAGTGGTCTGGGCGATGCACAACTCTTGAGAACGCCGTGGAATTGACTGATTTGGATCATTTGCTACGGACGTTTCAACGGCAGCGATATTTTCGGCACTTCGACCAACCCGTTGTCTCACTGGCACGGCAACATCACACAACGAATATGTAGACACAAATTTTTGCACTAAACTTGTTACTGCCTGTCTACTAGGGCGAGAATTTATGTGAAGTGAATTATAATCGCATTTGAAATTTCCAAGAAAATAGTCTTTACTTAATCACCTTACCTGGCTTGAAAAATGATAATTGTTGATAACTTAATTTTAAAGTGCTTAAATACATAAATACCGAACAATATCAATGCATTCCGTTTATCTTTTAATTAAAAGTTAATAATAGTTTGGTTTTAGTTAAGCTAAAAAATTGTTTATTTGAATAATATGAAAATATACACGTGGGTAAACTCTTATGGCCTGTAGTGTATATTGTTATGACTTTCTAAAATAAGTACGCTATATATGCATACGCGTACTTACTAACACTATCTTTTAAGTATTTTTGAAGAGAATTAAGAATCTCAGTAACAAATTCATACGCTTGTGTTGTATAAATGTTTAAGTAAAGCTTTTAAAATTTTGTTGATCCATACGATTTATGAACTCTGATTAGAAAATTTACGTAAAATATTAGATTTAATCTCCTAAGAATATGTATATAATATAATATATATTTTGTTAAACATATGATAATCTGTGGACGCATTAACAGATGATAATTGTGTATGTAGCTTTTATCAAACCGTTCAGAAAATTTTCGGCCAGTATATTTCGTTAAAAAATTACAAAAGGCATTATCCTGTATGTTTCACCGTAAACATGATAGGAAGTTCTAAACTTATAAATATTATCAAAAATATAAACGTTTCTATAATCAAACTTCACTAGATAATTACAAGGGTCTGGACAAACTAATTAAACAAATAATCTGTTGAAGCGTATGAGAGTTATCTATTTTATGTTTAGCTTATCGTTACGTTAGATTTTGGTCATGCATACGTAACAAAAGGCATTACAGTAGATTTTAGGCACAATATATATTAACGGCATTAAATTAAATGGACCACAGTCTTTTTATTAACTGCTTCACTGACCTCTACAAGTCTATCTACACCGGATCCTCAAATCCAGTTTCAAAAGTTTCTGACTTACGTGGCTGGCTCTGCACTTAAATTGAAAAATAAAATGATAACGTGCGATATCCAGACATACCGCGTTTAGGTTTGAAATTGTAGATAATGCACTTGCTATTCCTTTACTCAAACTACAGCATTATCTACGTTTACTTTACCTGACGTATGGAAAGTTTTGCAAATTACACCAATATTGCTAATGCTTTTAATTATAAACCGAAAGCTATTATTTGTATATCAAATTTTGTCAAATTTGTTGAATCCTTCGTTCATAGCCATATTTATCCACAACGGTATCTAATTTGACTTATTTTCGTTAATTGTTTGTAACTCGTGGGATTCTAGGAAACTAGTAGATGCAATTTATATTAATATTTCAAACGCATTGCTAAATAATAATGCTAAATAAGAATGTTGGTTTCGATAAGAATGGAAACTGAAGCAGCATGTCTTGCAAATGAGAAAATCTTGTCTCAATAATTTAAAAATTGTTATTATCATGGACTTTAATAGTCATATTAATATCAAAGTCTTCTTTCTTATTTTTCACGCGCTCATTTATTACACTTGGACTAGTTTTGAATGCTGATCTCTATGGTGTGCTTTCGAGAAGCTTCTGAAAATATGTGATGAACTATTTAAATAAAGTATCATACTGCAATTGCAACATTGAATTGCTTCCAGAAGCATGAGAAATAAATTGAAAAACTGTTTCGTTTGAACGTACATATTTGATGGCGATTTTGAAAAATATAAGAAAATTTTAAGAATATAGTGATTTACGGTAATTGGTTGAATATTAAAAGATTTCTCTTAACTGACTACATAATAGGGTAGCTGAAAATTCTGCAGAGTGACTACAAATAGATGGCGCAGTTTCAGATTGCTTTTGTAGTGCGCCCGCAAGTTGCTTTCCTATTAATATTTGTATCATCTGTCATATTTAAGATCGCCACGTTTATTAGCTTCGTTATAACGACTGCCCATCAACAACAAATATGCATAATGAGACCAAGAACTCGAATCATTTATTTTCTACTGTTGATAAAGGGGTTCTCATTCATGCTATCTGCTTCTGGGTTTCCGGGCTGGAACCGCGTCACTAGTATATCTGCCGACGTTTCGTACACATTTGTATGGGACATCTTCAGGGCTGAACTACTGCACTGAAACTGGTGTGAGTCGATGGGGGACGCGTTTATATATGGATAATGGGTCATGGGTCAATGGAGCGTTACGGTTGCGGTTGGGTAGATTAGAAATGCACGATTGCCAAGCGTTATGTAGGGGGTAGCCATCATCGCGGTTAAGGTTATTGGGATGTTTAAAGATCTCTATAGTTTCACGGATTTTGCGACCATAGAAATGGTTAGTGCGGGATAGGATCTTGGTCGAATTAAACTGAATATGGTGCCCGGTTTCCAGCCTATGCTCGGCAAGTGCAGAACCGGCTATGCGCAGCAATCTAGTACAACGCTCATGTTCAGAAACACGAGTGCCGACAGACCGCTTCGTTCATTCGTTCTTTCGCTCATTCATATTAGACATTCAAAATCAGAGACTGTACTGAAAATTGATGCAAAAGTGCATGCCATGGTGCGAAAAGACAGTCATTCGCAAGTGTATGAGATAGCTAAGGGTGTACATATCTCTAAAGAGCATGCAACATACATTTTGAATGAAGAATTGGCAATGAAGAAGCTGTCTGTGCGGAGGGTTCCGCATTAGCTCAGCATTTTACAAAAATTGGTTGGATTGCAAAATTTTTTTCTATGTAGTTCGCGCGTTTTCGAGAAAACAACTTTACCAAATGTGTTAACTTATAACTACAGATAAGGCTTTGGTTCATCATTTTGCACCAGAAACAAAATAATAGTCTAAATAGTGACAGCATAATAAGTCTCCTTCCCAAAGAAACCGTAGATTTTTCCAACTACACGAGGTAATGCAGATGGAATTTTTTGGGATGTAAAAGATATCCTGCTTGTCGATTCTTGTCGATTACCTTGTAATAGGCTAAACACTAGAAGCGTTATAAGAGCCTTCTAGACAAATTCAAGCAAGAAATTGATTAAAAGCATCCTCCTTTAGGAAAGAAAATTTAATTTCTACCACAACAATGCATGGTTCTAAACAGACATTATTGCTTTAGCAAAATTTACGAATTAAGTATCGATTTATTGACGCACTCATCTTATTCAGCCGTATTGGCACCGTTGGATTACAACCTTTTTAAACGCCTAAAATAGTACCTTGCAAGGTAGAAATTTTAAATAGACAACGATGTCAAATTTGCTGTGAATGCTTATTTTAATAAATTTAAAATTTCTGATTTCTAACAATGCCTAAAGACTTTGGATCATCCCTGGTTCAAACATATCGAATCGATTATGTATATACGAGGATAGTTTGACAAATAGTGAGAATGACACATAGGTGTCGCTCTAATTGGTAAAACAAATGCACTGTAATTTAGGTTAGCTATTTATATGTTTACATCCCGATATTTAGATAAATCGGTTGATTAGTTTATTTTTGACAAAGAAGCAACACGTCGTTTTGTTAAAATGGAAAAAGCAGAGTATCGTGCGGTGATTAAATATTTCGCTACCGAAACAAAAGATAAGTTACGGGAAACATTAGGTGAATCTGCTCCATCATCCGCCACAATAAGTAGATGGGTAAATGAATTTAAACGTGGTAGAACAAGCTGTGTTGATGAAGCGCGCTCTGGAGCACCCAAAATCGTGACTTCCAAAGGAAATGATTATAAAAATCCATAATATTTTTACGCAAGATCGACGACTCAAAGTGAGAGAAATAGCAGACATGGTAAACATTTCATCAGAACGCGTACACTACATTTTAACGAAAGAATTGGGCTTTTCCAAGCTTTCGGCAAGATGGGTGCCGCGATTGTTTACGACTGATCAAAAGTTCACTCGTTTGCGCATTTCCAATGAGAGTTTTGACCTTTGTAAGCGGAATTCGGTTGATTTCTGTAGGCGATTTGTTACTTGCGATGAAACTTGGATACACTACAGTACACCCGAAACAAATCAGCAGTCGAAACAATGGTTAGAACGTGGTTCTGCACCTCCAAAGGAAGCGAAAACCACTTTATCGGCAAACAAGGTGATGGAATCATTTTTTTGGGATTCAAAGGGTATTTTGCTCATTGATTACCTTCAGAAAGGTACCACAGTAAACGGACAATATTATGCAGAACTTCTACAAAAATTAAATGTTGAGATTCGTGCTAAACGGCCAGGAATGGCAAAGAAAAAGATTCTGTTTCACCAAGACAACGCTCCCTCGCATACCAGCATAGTTGCGATGTCCAAAATCTACGAGTTGCATTATCAATTAGTACCGCATGCGCCTTATTCGCCGAATCTAGCCCCTTCCGACTTCCACCTTTTTCCAAAATTGAAAACGGCACTAGGTGGAAAGAAATTTTCGTCTAATGACGAGCTTATCATCTTCGTAAATGGGTATTTTGCAAGCCTTCCGGAATCGCATTTTAGAGATGGCATAAGGAAATTGGAGCACCATTGGAATAAATGTATTGCTCTTTTAGGAGAATATATTCAAAAATAAAAATTATTTCGTATTTAAAAAATTCGTTTTTCTTTTCCATTCTCACTACTTGTCAAACTACCCTCGTAATACTAGCAATTCCGAGCATCGAAGTTCGTTTCTTTATTTTCATTCCAAGCAACTTTTTAACCCACACTCGTACATGGTCTACAACGAAATTTTTAATTAGATATGTTTCTATACATAGACTTCTTGAATTTGAATTCGAAAATATTAAGCAAGAAATCTTATGGAAATTTGGCATTAATTTCGGAAAATTAACCAACGCAAGATATGATTATATTGATACAATGAAATCGTAGCGCTTTCCCGGGCATAAATTAAGACCAATTCGCGAAATTAATTACGTGCTGTCAGAAATGTTATAAACTGTCATAGAAACGGAAGAAGCGAAACGGCAGAAGATCTGAGATTGTCTTTAAAGCTGATGAACTCGTCAGTGAAATTATAAGAATTAAATTCAAATGTCTATTGGTGGCGAATATATTAATTGTTCTCTCTTGAAAGTTATGTAATTAATTACATTGTAGAAGTTGAGACAGTAGGGACTGATATTATTCTTGCAGTACTTTAATATTACTTAACATTAATTTATGTATATTTTACGGTAATAAATATATAGGCAAGATTGATATTAGTATGCGTTGCTAAAACTACCAGGAAGTTTTATTTAAATTTTGGGGAATGAAAAAATTTCATACAATAATGGTATATATAACAGAAATAATTGGAAAACTTCTCGGCTTGGTTGCTAATAAAATACAAACGTACATAACTGGAGTTGAAAGAATTCTGAAACAATTTCTTGCCCAATTACTCAGCTTACACTATGAATAAATATTTCGGTAATTCTATTGCTGGCAATGAATTAATTGGAACATAAATTTGCAGTGCTAAATATTTTGGAATGTTTTTTACTTCTTCAAACATATTTATGCGTAAACGCATAAATATGTTTGATAAAATTTGCTAAACTTTCTATATTATACTTGGTAAGTGTCCACATCTGATCAAGCTTTCAAGAGTTTGTGACCTTTGCAAAATATTTCGAATATTATGACTAATATCTGGTCTTACTGCTGAGGTCTTGAAAGGAAAATAGCTCCAGTTTCAGTGCAACATACAGTAGCAGTAGTTGAGCCCTGAAGATGTCCCATACGAGTGGGTACGAAACGTCGGCAGATGTACCAGTTTCGCGGTTCCAGCCCGGAAACCCAGAAGAAGATAGCTCCTGTTAGTACAGAAAAATTATTGTTAACGATGAGGTATTATAAATAATTATTAACCATCATGTTGTGAGCGCCATATTATTGTTAACGCTACATACTGAAAAAGAAAATGGAGCTATTATGTATATGAGAAAAATTGTCCCACATTGTGAAACCAAATTATTGTAGATAGCTAGTGTGGAAAATAAAACTACTTCATGGGATTCCGGGATAACAACAGCATTGTTGTAATGAACAAAAATAGTAATAAAGTAATTCATGATAAGTTTCAAAAGTCCAGAACATTTGTAAAGCTCAAAAAAGTTCAATAAACAGAACATAATGGTTGTCCTTAAGATATTATCAACTAAATAAAATATTAAATGTTAGTTTGAATATATTATAAATTAATAAAGAAAGAATATGTATTCAAAGATATATAATTAATGCCAAAGCAAAAACGAAATATTTCTTACAAGAGTGAAGACAGAGTGTTGGAAGAGTGGAATATAGAAGAATTTGTAGAAAAGCAGTTATTAAATGCTACGTACGAATACTTACGTATGCCTAATCCGTGACTGGACCTATTGTGTGTGGTGAACGCGAGGGCAGTAAATGTAAAAATATGTAGTCACATATCAACTCTCTGCGGTGAACTACTGACTATGTTCAACAGGCCTTCTACTGACTATAAAGTTCTAGGGTTTTCTATATTTCAATGGGAGTCTTGGATCATAGGTCCTTAAATTATCTCCCAACTGTGCTTGCCATATGACCTTGGATCAAAGAGTATCGTTTCTTACAAATCAGCGTGCGTTTAGAACAGATCAAGGTGTTCTATTTCGCAAGATCTGACGCTTTTGCAAGTAGCACTCCACACCGATCGCCCAGGCTACAAAGGCGTACATCATCATAAGCGGTCTGATAGTTCTATGAAGTAATATTGCCAGTGGACTAAAGCTTTTGCCTTTTGATCATCAGCCTGACCCAACACCCCACTGTTGGACATGGTATTTGATGACGGTCACGTGTAGGCGGAGTAAATAGTGGATAAAATAGTGGATCTTACCTATAACAGGTACGCGCAAAATTTAGATTTCGAAAAAAAATAATTTCGTTCAGTTATCGGTTTAAGAAATTTTTCCTAATATGACAGAAACCTTAAATAATCAATACTTCAGACGCCACTATTAAAAACTGGATTTCGGTATCAGAAAGGAAGACCAACCGTCAAAGGTAAATAAGCACTGATAAGTACTCAGGAATGCATTATTGTTGTCTATGGTATGATTTTACGAGACTGACGAATAGAGCTCTGGCGTATTGCAGAAGCATTTCACATCATTCTTGGAAAAAATGCAGAGTAGAACTTGCCAAAATTGGATTCTTTTTCAAGATAATGCTCCTGCACACCAGTCATTAATTGCACTACAAGAATTAGTGAAACTGGATTTGAGTTAATTGATCGCCTACTCTAAAAAAATTTCAACAAAAGAAGATGCCATATATGGAGGAGTTAGTTTAGAGATTACTTTACGAATGCTAAATGCTAAATGCGTAAGTTTTAAAGGGGATTATATTGACTAAATAAAATGTTGTTTTGAAATATTGTGAAGCGTTATGTTGTAGGCTAGGTATTTAGTAATACATACTAGCCTTCTATGTCATTTCAGTACTAACGTTTGTACCTTCAGCGATAAAACGAAGAAATTTATTTAAATTTCTTTTGCTATTTTACTGTAATTCAAGTTTTATAAATCACGCTTATTTAACACTTTGTACAATCCTCCTCAATTCGTAATCATCTAACTAGCTTAATACAAGCACCAGCTTAAATTAACTAAGTAGGAAAAACGATTTTGCTTGCTTTAATTACCCTAATTAATCAAAATTTAAAACAGGTATTTATTAAAATTGTCGATGATATGTTGAAACACAACTTTTATACAACTAATATTTCCGGGTAATTCCCGCCTCAAATAAACATAGTCCATTAAAGTCCAATAAATATTTAATAACACGATTGACTTTTCATTTCAGTGCTTGCTCTATACACATATTACGGTGCTTGATATCAAATTTTTTATTAGCAAATATCTCCGTAATAAACTTTTTTATATGTGCTCGATGGTCTCGACAGGTCTTTATACGTTACATAAAAACCAATATGCGGGTGTTAAGCTAAGAAATCTGGATGTTCGTGGTTTAGCATTAACCTCGACATGGCAACCTATAAAAATCGTTAGGACGGTAGTTGTTATGATCAAGATAATACTAATTGTAGGTCAAAGCGACAACGTTAAAACGTAAACATATATTGGCATCGTGAAAAGATAATTTTGCTGCGCATAATTTCTACTACCCCCCACTAATAGTGATTTTCATAAGTTACAGGAATAATAATAAAAGAACTTTCATATACGAAGATTTTTAATTCTAAAATTCAATAATATTATAAAAGCATTATAATAAATTACAATCTAAAACAAAAGAAACTTAATCCTACTTACGCTTTTGTTTTCATTGTTTAAGTTTGAAAACTATTAATAGCAAGAATTCCCTACCTTTAGCGTAATACGTTGGGCACACAAAAATATGTTACAAAAAATATATAATTCATATAAGATGATTAAGACCGTTTCTTAGACGTATTGGGAGTAATGCTTTATTTTTTTCCTGAAAATTTAAGAAGAAGCAGAAGGTTTCATTTTCTATTCATAGAAAATATTTTCGTGATGGCTACACATTCGTTTATTTTAAATGGAAGAATATAACATATGTATGTGTCTATGTATTGCGTATTTGAAATTTACAAAATGTCCTAGAAAAATTCTCTTAAGTTGTGTAAGTGTACCTATATTTAACAAATTTAGAGATTTTGAATTTTTTCGAAAGTGTGATTTTACGATATCATTATTGTTATTATTTCCAGTAGTTATTTTGACACAGGAAATGATAATATTGGCAGCATAAATACAATCTCCTCAAGATTTACTCTAATGCTTTTATTTTTGACAAATTTGTTCACAAGCTAGTTTCGAATAGGTGCAGCTTTAAACCACCAAAACTTTTTTCCTGTACCTGTCTTAAATTCTTTTGCTTTTCGTTAATTTTGGTAGAATGAATCACAAATTACACTGCTTTTTGAATCGATAGCTATGGAAACGACAGGTAATGCCGAAAATAAAGTAAACGATAATTGCTTGCAGTTTCTGTATGATGGATTACCTGTAGTACCGAAATGGTAAACTGCAATCACTCAAATATTGGTATTTTACTTACATTTCTTGGTTACGCTTGTTGTATTGTAAAACCATATCTTTATAATACAACAAGCACAAGAATAAGAAAATAAAGTAGTACCAATATCTGCAAGAATAATACACAATTTCACAGAAAAAGGAAAAATTGGATTCTTTCTGAGATTTTGAATAGGGAAGTACTGGTATCCATATAAAAAAAATATTAATTTTAAGTATTTGTTGTTCTTAATCAACTAAATATTGTATCTCCTTTTTTAAAATATAACATTTTTCTTAATAGGTTCTCCCATACATTATATTACAGAAAATATTTCATAAATATAAATTTTTTTGTGTTAAATAAAGCCATATCCTGTATTGTTGCCACAATTTCTGGTACTTTTTGGACGTTCTTCACGTGGATCGTCCTCAAGACTTGTACGATCACGTTTAAATTCAGCAATCCATCTTTCTAATGTTCTAATTGAAGGTAAAGAATTCTTATACACTTTCAACAATCGTTCATGAATTTATTTTGGTGTTACACCTTCCAAAAATAAGCCAAAATGCACACTGTATGTATATATATATATATATATATATATACGATACATTGTGCGTTTTGGCTTTCGACGGTATAGACCGTGTACGGAATTTGTTTCGGGCAGGTTTTTTTGCTGTAGTTTTCCAAGTACGACACTGTTTAATTATCTGCTAATGATGACAACTTAGTTGTCGAAATACGTATACAGAATACAAAAATTAATGTGGAAAGAGGTTATATATCAACCTGTGATTAAGTTAATCAACTACAGGCTCCAAAATTTCCTGTTTTGATGCTATTATATTTAAGCGAAATTCGGAAGATTTGTAATGTCTTGTTTAACGCAATTTTTAATTATTCTATTTATGGACTTTATCTACACATGTCACATCTAGATAGATTTGTAATTGAAAAAAGGAGGTACATAGAAAAGCCATTAATTTATTGGAAGAAGAAGTCAATTACAACAATGTGTTTTCAACTAAAGTAGTTGTTGAATTATATAAAACTTTAGATATTACCTAATTCTGTTATTGTATAATATAAACTATTCCTATCCAGCAAAATCAAATATTATTTTTAAACTTTCCGTCGTTTATATTTGTAATATTTACAAAATACTAATTTACTATATGAGCAATCCAAAAATCGGCAATAACAAATTCGATTTTTCGTTATTTTTGGCAGCTGATAGAATTTACTCTTTTCAAACGCCATTACAATATTTGCTCTATATACAATATACCAATACTCAGTTGAAACCTCTTAAGAAGATTGCTATTTTATCATATGTACATATATATATACACGTATGTTTTGGTACTAGTCGCACATGTTAGAGATTCTGCTGAGAAATACATTTGTCGTATTTTGTTTCTAAGTAAGCACATTATTCCTTAACTCGTCTAAATCTATAAGTCTTGTAGATTAAGAAGTTTCAGTTCCTTGCATTTAATATCTTTAATAATGGTCATAATAAATTACCCCAGTAAGAAAAGAAAGAGAAAGCGATATAATATATATATATATATATATATATATATATATATATATATATATATATATATATATATATATATATATATACAGAGACACTACACAGCACACCTCTCTCATATTTCTACCTCCTTTATTTCTGACTGTGGTAATTCGTTATTATTATTAAAGGCATTAGATATAACGGACAGAAATTTCTGCTACTAATAATTAATGACGAACAAACTTATGGATTCGTTGTAGGGTACAGCCTCGACGTGAAAGCTGAATAAGTGTGATTATAAACAAAATAAATAATGTATTTAGTGCATTTTTATTTTTACAAGGTGGTTGTATCATCAGTACATCTCCCATTGTCGATTCAGTCAAACGCCTACAATGTTGTGAAAATATGTATGTATGTAATGATGTAACACTGTAGAATCTATAAAAGTCCTTCGGATTACTTTCACACTCTTGATTTTTACTAGGACATTGTACTATATCTACTACAGTTTTCAAATCTATTAATTTATTGGCTGTACGAGTACCTAAATTATCTGCTAGATTTACTAACGAGGCTTTCAGGCAACTTACTATACTTCATTTAAGGACAATCGAGTAATTTCCGGATATTTTCTGTATTTGTGTTTAGATTTTTATCTATAAATAGTAGCTGGCCCTTTGGAAATGTTTGACCTTCTCGCGAATTTAATTTGAAAATAAAATGTAAAACTGTTTCGGTTATGGTGATAGTAGAATACCAGGACAAGAACTTTTAAATTCGCGAATGCGTTTGGGAGATTTAATAAAATGTTGTTTGGTAGAAGTTACTGCTGAATACCTGTTTGTAATATACTCTACATCCAGATGAATTGCATGGAGCAAATATTTTACCTAAACCACTATAAGAATAGTATTTTTCCAGTTTTAATCATGTTTGAACTGCCATCTTAACCAACATTATAACTTGAAGATATACAAAATTTCTCCGTAGCATATTTTACAGTTTACACTATATATTCCGCATTTCTTTTGCAATATTTTACTGCATAAAGAAGAGGCAACGAAGTCTTATCGCTTACTAAGTTGCGTTGTGTGTTAGCGTCATTTACAACAGATTTTTTTAGCATCTGTGGTTTCATTAACTGATAGCTAAACTTCATTATTTTCCATCTTTATGATGTCCGCTGTCATGTCTTTCATCCACTGTTAATTATGCTGTAATTACCTTGTGGTTGGTAGCTCGTAATGTGGAATGTATTTGTTCCAAAACTGACCTAAAACCTAATACGATAAATTTCTTTCTGAACAGAACCTCTAGCATGTGCTACTAGAGTTACGTACATATAAGCTATAATTTAATATTCGTGTATTACGCAATGTATACACACACACACACGCACACACACACACACACACACACACACATATATATATATATATATCATACCTCTGCCTCGTTCTTTTCTGATTGTGGCAATTGATGACACTGAATGCATTGTCATCAATTCACATAATCAATAGGGAAGTGTAAACCAGTCACTGGGGATGATTATGGAGAGTCACAATGTTGCAGCAAAAACTACACACCAGGAACTTGCACCTAAACATTAACTCCAAAAAGTAGCAGGCTATATTATTATTAAATAAAGTATATTGCAGAAAGTATAGTTGAAAATAATAATTATAAACTATACTCGGACAGAAAAATTGGCAAATTGGCGAATTACGAGTGACACGCCAGATTAAACTCATTTATAAAACGGCAATAGAAAACTTTTATAATCGACTCTGCGATACCAAATGATATAAACATTACTCAAAAAGGACAGCTGCAAAATATGCACCTCTTGAAATCGAATTAAAAGTGCTTCGAAATCAAGAAGCAGCAACAATAGTACCAATTATCGGTAATAGGAATTACGATACAATTTCTCAGTCGCCTACAAACTAACAAAACATACGCAGAAATGTACAAAAAGCAATCATCTTGAAAACAGCAGCAAAATTTCACAATCAGCAATAGAATATCTCATATGTACACTATTTCTTGACCAACAACTATCATCCAATCGACACTAACCCAATTATAATAATTACATCAACATGAACGTGCAAAACATTGCAAAACTGGTATTAAGTACCTTCTATGATAATATATCAGTTCATTAAAAGTTTGCTAGGGTTAGATGAAGGTAATGTAAGAAAACTTTATACTAACGGGTCTTCCAATAAGTGGTTTCATTTTGACATTTAAAAAAAGAGTATTTTTAACCGAAATCATGGGACGTTTATTCAATTGTAAAGAGAAGGATATGCCATTCATAATGGAAAACTATATCAGCCAAATGGCCCCACGACTACGCTTGCAGGACCATATCCTTTTCATGAAATTTTCCATCACCGATTCGTATATTCACGGTTGTATGTCCTCGATAACTTCACGAATTCCATCTTTGAGGTCTTGAATCGATTGTGGTCCATTGGCATAGATCTTATCTTTCACGTAGCTCCAAAGAAAAATGTCTAAAATTGTTAAATCACAAGATCTCGGCGGCCAATTGTGATCGCCTCTTCGAGAAATCACACGGCCAGGAAACTTTTCACGCAAAAGAGCGATGTCATCGTTACTTGTGTGGCACCTAGCGCCGTCTTGTTGAAAATCAACGTTGTCCACATCAATATCTTCCAACTGCGGCCATATAAAATCATTAACCATCGTTCGATAGCGCAATCCATTCGCCGTAGCAGTTGCTCCAAGCTTATTTTCGCAAAAGTAAAGTCCAGACCAAAAACCGCACCAAGCAGTCATATGTTGAGGACGAAGAGGCTTTTCAACAATAACTCTTGGGTTTTGCGAGCCCCAAATGCGACAATTCTGCTTGTTAACGTAGCGTTCAAAGTGACAATGGGCCACATCACATAAGATGATTTTTCGATAAAATTCCGGATCAGTTTGATGCATTTTAAGAACCCAACAGCAAAGACACGATGTTGTTGATAGTCGGTAGACTTGAGTTTTAAAAGCCTTAAGACCTAAGTCTTCATGCAAACTACAGTGTAATGTCATGTGTGGAATGCCCAATTCTAAAGATCGACGAGAAATGGACAAACCTGAGTTTTCCTCAACACTATAGGCTACAACAGCAATATTCTCAGTTGTTCTTGGGCGACATGCATGAGTTGGATTCTTTACATCACTAGCTTGTCACAACAGCTCAAATTTTTCCACCAGTTTCGAAATTGCGGGCCAAGAAGGTGCTTCCCGACAACCTAAAAATGCTTTAGTTTTGTGAACTGTGACCGCGGAATTCTCATAGTTCCATTTTTATTAATGGCGTAGTTTTTACTTGTCCAAGTTGTTACAGTTACAGGTTGCATCATGACAACTGTTAAAATGGCGGGCTATTGAAAATGAAATGTCTTATTGCAACACCTTTTACCAATAAGCGTAGTACTTGGAGGTTAATTTGAGATTACAAGACAGACGAGTCAATCTTGACCATTATTAAATTGTTGGATAAGTTACCACTGATAACCTGTCTTCCTTTAGTCAATGAATTAAATCCATGTCATTCTAATAGTAATTATGCAAACCATAAGAAGGAATAGAATCCATTATTCTCGTGACTTGGATAATAATCTACACTATTATAATGGTATGGACTTAATTTATTGCTTAGAAGAAGACAGACTATCAGTGGTAGCTGACAAAACTTACAAAATGTATTCGAAATTCGCTTTATATCGTTAATTTGAATATTATATTACATGGAATACCATATTACGGCACTATATTCCAATTTGATAGTAACCAGCTCATGGAAAATAGTTTTAAGCGAAACAGTCTGATAGAAACTTTTGACAATTCGTATAATGAACACATTTCTGAACTTAGAAGTCGCAACAGTAGAGATGTGATCCGAAAAACATAGCTTCTTACCAAAAATAACTTCAAGATTCCTTACGTGTTTTGCGTTCAGTTTAAATGCTATTTAAATGGTAACTGAAGTTATTTCCCGTTGCTTTGCTAGCGAATGATACAAAAGAGTATTCCTCTATTTTTAAATTTAGTTTTGCTTAATAGAGAACCGTTACTAATTGCATCGATATTCATTTAGAGAAGAATCATAGTCTTTTTATCAAGAGGCTGATTCAATTTTAAATCACCAGCATAGATCAGTACTGGGAAGCTGATGCAAGTAATTAAATTATTAATCGAGAAATGAAAAAGTCCAAAATTTAATTCCTGTAAGATATTGGGTTGGCAACTAAGTACTTTCGGTTTTTACTGATAGAGAGCGTTGCTTTATTTTTTGTATAACGTATGTTAGTGCTGTACTTTTCCGTTTGTCGCGTGATACTAGTCACATTGATGTAACTTCAGAAGCAAGTAGTGCGTGATTTTTATTAAGGCTATTAGTTGTGGGTTAATTTTAAATAGAGTGCAGAAATGAACATTTTCGACATATTTTACTCTATTTTATTTCCGTAAAGGAAAGAAAGCTGCTGCGGCTCACAAAAAGATATGTGAAGTTTATGGTGCTAATTGCTTAACAGAAGAAAGATTCATCACTGGTGATGAAAAATGGGTCCTGTACAGTAACGTAGTTCGAAAACGATCATGGAGCAAACACGATAAACCAGCTCAAACCACATCGAAAGCTAAATTGCATCCAAAAAGATCATGCTGTCAGTTTGGTGGGATTACAAAAGTGTTGTGTTTTTTGAGCTGCTTCCAAGGAACCAAACGATCAATTCTGATGTTTATTGTCAACAATTAATAAAACTGGATGAAGCAATCAAAGAGAAACGGCCAGAATTGTCAAGTCGGAAAGGTGTAGTTGTCCACCAAGATAATGCAAGGCCTCACACATCTTGGGCAACTCGTGGGAAACTATTGGGGCTTGGCTGGTAAGTGATGCCACATCTCCCATACAGCCATGATCTAGCACCATCTGATTACCATTTATTTCGAAGTTTGCAGAATTCTTTGAATGGTAAAACTTTCACAAATGACGATGACCTTCATTCGCACCTGGTTCAGTTTTTTGGTAATAAGGACCAGAAATTTTAAGAGCGCGGAATCATGCAGCTGAAAGAATGATGGCAAAATGGAAAATATATAATTGATTAAGAACTATTCTTTGTTTAAAAAAAAAGTGTTTTATTTTATACTACAAAACCGAAAGTACTTAGTTGCCAACCCAATACTTAATATCGAAATAAACGTGTTGGATATGCAGCCATTGTATACATAACTTTGTCTATTCTAAAGAAATTTAGGCCATTAAAGATTTAAGAAATCCGAATGAACTCATCTTTCTCATATGAACATGAGATCATAATATTTTTAGCTATCGAATGACACAAAATAGAAAAATTAAACTATGGATCATTTAAACATAAACCATATTGACTGGGAGATAAAAATGGCATAATACTGTTGCATATTCGCTCATAGATAACAATTTCAAAAGCTTTAGAAAAGCTAGATAAAAATGCTATGAACTTACAGTTTTTCATATTAACATGATCACCTTTTTCTGTATTGGCAAACTTTGGCAATTTTAGAAACATCGGACGAAAATATGTCCGCCATAATAAATTAAATACTTTACACATTCATTCTGGAATAAATATTTCCATGTCCAGATGTAAAATAAATATTCTTGGGCAATTTAAAATTTAGTTCTCGTTAGTTTTTAGAATAGCCCGCAACAAGCTCGTTATATCAGAACTAGTAGAAATGCTATATTTTGGTCAAAAAATAGACAAGGTAAGACAGAGGTACCAGTAGCATACTGAGGGCTCATATTTGGCTTTACAATCACAAATTTTCGTAAAATTACGCTTAGGTTTTACTAAATTCCAGAACGATTTAGAGTCAAATATAATTCATAATGGCCTAAGCTGAAATTGAAATTGAATTAGGAAATAAATTCAATTACTTTTTATTATTGGGCATAAACGAGAGAGAAGAAGGTTGTCTTGAACCACGAGATACAAAAAGAACAACCAAGTTTTTATTGGAGTAAGTCTTTAATAGAACTAGTCAGTTATTATTATATATTAATATTGGCTATATCAATCTGGTAGGTAGACTTCCGCGGTCGTGGTCCGTTTCAGTGCAGTAGTTCAGCCCTGAAGATGTCCCAAACAAATGGGTACGAAACGTCGCCAGATATACAAGTGACGCGGTTCCAGCACGGGAGCCCAGAAGCAGATTGTCTATATCGCTTAAAAAATCAAATCCACAGCGAGAATTTCAGAGTATAATGTACCAAAATCTATATATAAAATTGATCTCTTGAAGTTTTTGTTATTTCTAGGAAGTGCAAGAAATTCTGGTGGAGAATGAAGAAGCGAATCAATCGAGAATGCATGATAATTTTTACATGCAAAATAATAGCCAACGGGAACTACTTATTCCGAATTTAAGAAATTCGAAACGCAAGTAAACATAAAGTTAAGTTTATAAATATTATCTCAAGCTTACAAATATTTTGTTAGAGAAAGACGAACGCTGAATATATTTAAGTAAATAGGCTATGTAAATTGAAATAAGACGTTAACGCCAAATATAACTGTACGTAACAACGCCGCTTTCTTTCGCAAATCTACTAGTATATAGAATAATAGATGGAAGAATATAGTTCAAACTTATGTGTGGATGGATGCTTAATCTATGGTATTTTGGTGCAAATCTTGAAAGCTGAACGTTCTGCCTTCACTGACGACGAATTCGATGCTCGTTATATAATAGTAAAGTTCTAAAAGCTTTCGCCCCTTTGCCTTTTCGACGTAAAAGCTTCCATCCATATACGGAGTATTATAAATCCCAACTTAATATCAAAAGATTATTCCTCGGTGCCTGCAGTGTAATTTCACCTGCTAAGCAATGTATAGATGGAACACCTCCATTTGATATATTGAAAAATTTACATCTCGTGCACATTCCGTTATTTTCTCTTTCGTGTAATATGCTTTGCGAAACCATCGATACGTAATCACATTTTCGTAAAAAATTATAGTAGAATAAATGCATAGAATATTGTAGTCGTACTTATTTTAGTTTTAATTGGAGTTAAATCCTTTTTGAACTACTTAAATTCAACGGTATCAAAGACAGAGATTTTTATAAGTCAGCCCGTTAGTTATAACTGATAGTTATACGTAAAAGCTCAAGCGAATTATTCTTATTTATTATTTAGTTCATTAAATATTAATTTTTAGTATCTTTATTCTCTTTAAATGATTACATAAGAGTGAATAACTTCTACATACAAAGTCTTTGAATCATTAAATTAAAAAATTTCATCATTCTCGCGGACCTTTAGCTTACTCCTTCATCTTTCCGACAATATTCATGACTTGCATTTGGTTACACTCTATATTCAAGCTTCTTATTTACGAAAGCTTCGTTTAGATTGAAAAATATCATTTTAACGTTTGTTAATCTGCTTTTAATTTTGATTCCTTACCATTTTATGATACCATTTTTTATACAAAATTATAATATTTTATAATAAAATATTTTATTTTTATTTAGTTTATTTAGTACTTTCTGTTCTTTATTTACCTCTTATCAATATAATTTACTTTTCTCTACGTTTCTAAAAATTATAAAATAATAGGAATAAAGATTGATATCAAAGTATACTGCCTAATAGTCCTTTGCTAAATTACTGGTTCATCATGTCGTTGGTTTTCCTTCCCGTTTAAAGTGAACGCTGACAATCGAAAATCTTCGCACAAAGCGCGCGAGCATAATAGTAACACATGATCCATCAATGTCTCTGTAATCCGTGCTAAGGCTATTGGGGGATATTAAGACATAGATTATTAATATTATCGTTACAAAATACGTCTAAATAAAAATTTACTTTGAAAACGAAGTAATATCAATACATACTCAAAACGCGGACCCAACGAAACCCAACCCAACTATTAAACTATTTTTATTTTTTAAGAAAAACTATTTTTTGGTAAATAATATTTATATTATTTTGTAATAAAGTTCTTTTACCTGGAGAGTTGTATTCAGCTATAGATGAGTACAATAAGTTCGCTTTCAAGAAATACATACAACTTTCGCTAAACAAACGCTAAATTAGCGCGGTCTCGAATATGCAAACAGACAGGAAATTGCACAATAAAGCAAACATTTAGATGCACTGCAAACATAGGTTGATCTTTGTATGGGTTAAATATGATAACACTTGGTATTTGATGGAAGAAGCTTCTGTACTCTCTAATGCTAGACCAATGTTTTCTGTGCTGTTTCTGATTTATACACCGTAAATTTTTAAAATGTGATTAGATCTTTGTTTGCGAAAATAACATATAAGGATCATGTCCTTGAGCACTTGGTGTTCTTTTATGAAGCCAAGCACATGAGAGGGATATCACTAAGCTGACTGATAGATGGCAACAAATAATTGATATTACAGTGATTATACAATATAATAGATGTAGTTGTAATAGTGAAATATATGTTTACTTCCAAAGGGACAATTATTTATTAATAAATCCATTAAATACTTAAATACATATATATACTACCGGCCATAAATGAATGATCACATACTATCGATAGAAATGCTCTGTCTTTATACCTGGGCTTCGGTAGGGACAATTGAAATAACTGATGTGGGAGTGTTTCTGGGAAGTTTACCAATAATATACGGATCGTTATGAAAATTATATAATCATATTATATTTATTAATGTAAAGTATTATAATTTCCTTTAATCCTTTTATGACCTGTATTCAGTATTAATACTTTTCCTTACAAAATTATAGTGGTCCTAAGAAACAATTTATCGGAATATGTGGTACCACACAGAATGTTGCAACCTAAGACAAATATAATATTATTATATTATAATACGAATATTCGTGAACGAACATACGAAATGCCAACAAGAAAGGAAATGAGTGCAGAAATTCGTAGTCACCGCGAATAATAGTGCAAAAATTAAAATTAAGATATCGTACAGTACAAGGTTCCGTGAAAATGTACATAACAACGGGTGGATTGTAACCACAAGACAACAAGATTTCCAGCTGAAACTATTATCTAAACGAAATGGATAGTTAACAAGTTCGCGCAGGAATAAATAAAAATCGTGAAAATCCCGTAAAAAGTACCGTAAATAGATGTTTATCAAAATTGAGATTAAAAAGGCGATTTGCTGTTCATAAACTCTTGCTACGATCACAAAATCGTAAAAAGCGATTGTAATGGGCCAGAGAGCACATTGGGATGTGAAAATGTGGAAACGGGTTCTGTGTAGAGATGAATCCAAGTTCCAAGTGTTTGGAAGTAATCGGCGCGTTTTTGTTCGCGGTTGGCGAAAGGACGATACCAGAATTTGTTGTGCCAACAGTTAAACACGGTGGAGGTTCATTTCTTCTTTTGAGATCATTTTCTTTTAATAATGTTGGAGATTTGCATAGAATTAATGGCATTTTAAGAAAAGAATATTTGAAAATTTTTAACGAACACGCAATTCCGTCCAGAATTAAATTTATAGGAGAAGGTTATCTTGTATATCAGCCGACGTTTCGTACCCATTTGTATGGGACATCTTCGGGGCTGAAATACTGCACTGAAACTACTGCAGTTTCAGTGCAGTAGTTCAGCCCTGAAGATGTCCCATACAAATGGGTACGAAACGTCAGCAGATACACAAGTGACGCGGTTCTATCCCGGAAACCCAGAAGCAGATAGCATGGACCACGACCGCGACAGTCTACGTACCAAATTATAGGAGAAGGTTTTTATTTCCAACAAGATAATGACCCCAAACGTAGCGCTAAACTTTGTAAGGACTATATGAAACAAAAAGAAGAAGGACTTCTTGTAAATATGGTTTGGTCCGCACAATCGCCCGATAAAAATCCTATCGAGTTACTGTGGGATGAGCTAGACAAAAAAGTGAGAGAACACTATCAAATATCGCAGCAACAGCTGTGGTAACACCTTAGAAATGCTTGGAACAATATTCCAGTTGAAACTCTGAAACTTGTGTTGAGACTACCCAAAATTCGTAAAGAAGTTACTAAGTGTAAAGGTGGATATTTTGACGACAGTCGCTTAAAATAAAGAATGTCAATTTTGCTTCATAGAACTAATGATTTTATTTTGTTTTTATAAGGACATATAGCATATTTTTATAGTAATTACATTTCTATTCGTATATAAATATATTATTTTACCAAAAGCATACAATATTTTTGTATTTTATTTATAGTGATCCCTCATTTATAGCCGGTAATGTATTTCGAGAACCACTGAAGGCGCATATTCCTTAGTCGAAGCTGTTTTCAAACCGAGGGCCAAAAGTCGATCTACAAAACAAGATTTGAACTTTCGTTGGATTGCCCAAAGTGTGACGAGAAGTATGTAAAATTATATATATATATATATATATATATATATATGAACCTCATCTCTACCAAAATATCTTTTAGTACCTGCGTACTTGGGGTCATCTCCATACTTTTATTTCCGTTGTTCAATTTTTTAATTAATGCAAATAACATTTTCCAGAGCTCTAGTTCGTTTTATATATATATTCTGCTTGATCTTGCATAAGCTGAGATTTCACTTGCGTTCCCAAAAATCTTCCGCAACATTCCCACATTCGCTAATATTTTGATTGTTATCGGTGGGAGATTTTTAAAACCATTTAAATACATTTACTTCAAAATCCCGATCAGTGCACTTAATAGCTTCTTTTTTTTCAAGATTTTGTAGTTACAAATTAAGAACTGATAGTATCTAATCTGAAATAGGAACAACCGAACGCTCTACGGTTACAAATGAAAGCAATATAAATGGTGAGACATTCTAAATTTCGTGGTATAATTCTAGGTATTCTTTTATTCAATTGTTACTATCATTAAATTTGGAAAAATCTATGCTAAAATGTCAAATTCCAAACAAAATTTGACTTGTTAGAGAATGTTAGAGGAGAGAACAGCCTCCCTGATTGAATTAGAATGATATTTAAAGATTTTTTCTAGCTTTAGTTCAAACTGCGTGCATTAGAAAATAGATACTTGTCTAAGAGCAGAAATATTTCGGAAATTCACATAGACAAGAGTTAACATTTCTAAGAAATAAACGGGTATTAAATTTTTCTATAGATAATCTGAAATGTTACATCTTTTCATTCTTCTAATTTCAACAGAATCGGTAAAGCTGGCATTCGAGCGAGAAATTTCGAAATCGATTATGTACAATCAACTGTAAAATTCTTACAGTACAATTTTGCCATAAAACTTTCTTTCAAAAAAAAAGAACCAAAGTTTCCAAAGGTAAAAACATCGATTATGCTACACTCATTTGATCTTCTGGGAATGGCTCGCCTCAAACGATCCTGAAAAACTTTTTCTTTCAGTAGAGTGATCTTTCTAACTCAATTTAAATACCAAACATAAAAATATATTATCTAACAAAAACTTTTTCTTTAAGTTATTCATGACTTCCTTGGAGTTTTTAGCGATACATTTAATGTAAAGCGTTGGCTCTCTAATGTTTTTAAATTAAACAATAAGCATAAGGTTTTTTGCACGAAATATTTTCAAATTTCCAACTATTTAGAATACCTGGTTGTTCTAGAAATATATGAATGTAATATTTGTATACAATCACAATCTATTCTTTATTAATTTTATATAAAAAAAGTAAACATGGATACAATAAAAGTGTTAATATTAATCCTAATTTTTATTTTGAATTGGCATTTTAAGGAATACATAGCATTAGTTCTCTTATTATGCCAAAAATCGTAAAAATCAAAGAAATAGCAAATTGATGGAATATTATTAGAAATTATAGTTTTAATTAGGTTGTCTGGTAAACTCGTAACAGTCTTGGTGTCTAGGATGAGAATCCTTTGAAATGAAATATTTTAATGTCTTATTATTGTTTAACCTCAGGATACATATTTGATACACATCTACTTTTCTATAAATTGGGCGTCAGAACCACCCCTACAAAGAATTTTTTTCTTACACTCAATATATTACCACCTCATATGTTAGAGCTAGTCGATCTTCTTGGCATATAAGGTATCGGCAGTTCTATTGCTAACCCTTTTAGAAACATTTTGAGTTTGTAAGATAGTGCTACAACGTCAGTTATGGTGCATATGTATGTGGGTATCATTTGATCCATAATGATGGACTGTCTTTTTTTTTATTATAGTAACAGATAATCTCCAGCTCTTTTAGGGTCGTCATGGACAATCGTGTCATGATGCATAATGCTTAGTAAAATTACGCATTTGTTCTGTTTAGATGCTTAAATTACCATGCTTACGTTGTTTTTGAAGCAAAATAAAGTAGATGTAACTTAACGCGATTCTTCGATGGTTTCATCTTCTTTGCAATATCTCGCTTATGTTGACCTAGCGTACCAACAAGAGTATTTTTTTGCGAGGAAGTACTTTGTCAATGGAACACTTCTAAAAGAATACCAATTTTAAGATCCGTACACGGTACAATAACGCCTTCAAATTGTTGAAATATTTTATGAAAATCAGCGTTCTGTGAAAAGTTTTTAGAAAATTACGTGAATTTTATGGTTTACATAATCGTCCATCTGAAAGCACTGTTGGTCGAATTATTAAAAAGTTTCCAGTGATCGGTTCCGTGGAAGATCAAAAAAGTGAAAAATACACTCGTAGTGATCGTTCACGAGAAAATGTTGGTTTGGTTCGTGAAACTGTTGCTGAAGACCCTGGAATGTCCATTAGACGACGTTCATAACAACTTGGACTTAGCGGATCAACAACATGGCGTATTTTACACAAGGATTTGGCTCTGAAGGCATATAAGGTTCAAATAACACAGGAACTGAAGCCATTAGCTCACGTAAAACGTCGTTCATTTGTCAATTTCATCAATGAACTACCAGCTGATTTTTCTCAAAAAATAATGTTTTCCGACGAGACATGTTTTGAACTTGGCGGCTATGTTAATAAACAAAATTGCCGTATCTAGGGTGAGGAAAATCCACTAATTACTCATGAGAACCCTGTGCATCCTAAACGAATTACTGTTTGGTGTGCATTATGTTCAGGTGGTGTAATTGGACCTTACTTCTTTGAAAGTGCTGCTGGTGAAGCTATAACTGTCAATGGTGGTGGATATCGTATGATAACCGAATTTTTATGGCCTAAATTAATGAATATTATTTTAGAGGATGTGTGGTTTCAACAGGATGGCGCTATACCTCACTTTGCACACGAATCAATTGATTTATTGAGAGAAACATTTCTTGAACATGTAATCTCAAGAAACGGTGATGTTAATTGGCCACCAAGATCATGTAATTTGACAACGTTAGACTATTTTCTTTGGGATTACGTGAAAAGTTAGGTTTATAAAAACAATCCACAAACAATTCCTGTTTTGAAAGATGAAATTATTCATGTGATTGGTGAGATAGAGCCTCAATTATGTCAAAATGTCATTGAAAATTTTAACAAAAGAGTGGACGTCTGCGGAGCTGTAAGACGAGTTCATTTGGCAGATATAATTTTTAGCATATAAATGTCATAACTGATACTTCAATTACTAATAAAAAGTTTTTGAAAGTTAATGCAAATTATGTGTTTTATTTATTCTTTAAAAAAACCGCGAAATTATGGAACAGCCTTTACATTAGTACTCAAAAAAAGTTATTCTATTTGTGATCAGAATAAATTAATTGGGCATTTATAGATCTACTAGCAAAACTAACAAAAACCGTTACTAATTATGAAGGATAAATGGGCGTAATCGTATTAATTAAACAGAGCGTACTTGGGCTTATTATTACAAATATCCCTCAAAAATATTGTAAAATGTAAAATCAAATAATGGCAACAGTTATCGGCATACGAGAGGTGATTGGTAGAATATCAAAACGCTAATAATTGCAATTTTAGAATTAATTAAAAAGTAATTACTAGTAAACGAAACTTTCATTCTAAATTAAATATCCCAGGAATAAGTAAATACGTAAATTTATCATAAAAGCAATGAACTAAACCAATCCTTTCAAACAACCTTTTGTAACATTCAATTTCTAAAATAATATATTTCATATTAACTGTGTTATAATACATAACACGGTATAATAGTATAAACAGAAACCAGCATAATGGGGCAGCTTTATTAAATAAAATTCGGACAAAGCAAAAATTTGTGAAGGTTCGGAGTCATAAAAGTAATCATTTAATTTAATTCGGTTACTCCAGGCTGTTGCTTTCCATTAGATCCCATTGTGTTTAAATTGTGTTTGTATTGGTTAACGCAGTGGTTTTCAGACTTCGCAATACAGCGGATCTCATTAAGTCTACAAATAAGCTTTCCGGATTCTATAACCCCATAAAAACTTATTTGTTGAAAGTAACCCGTTCGTGGCGGAAAATGGACATATCCGGAAAATATTTCGTGTTTCTGTTACACGTCCTCAAGTGATAAGTAAAGGGACTGCAAGATTTTGTTACGTTACGTGTATTCGCTGCGGTTTGGTCTCTTTGATGTTGGAGTTATTAAATAAAAATCACAGCGACGTGTTTCGACGCATTCTTATTGTATTCAAAGTCTTCTATCAGCGAGTTGAACGTCAATGCAACTGAATTAGTTTTACAATATTCTTTAAACAATAAACAAAATATGAAAAGAAATTCTTTTCTTAAAATTTTGGTGAGAACGTTTATTGCAAGGTATTTAATATTCATTTAATAACGTATTAATACACAAACAATTACTTGAATTATATAAATTACTGATATGCATATACATATATTATTATTTGAAAAATGTCGATGGGCTCAGTGATTCATTAGCAGTGAGAGTGTAAAGTGCTTGCGATGGCATCGTGGTCACGAAATGAGATAAGGGCAGTTTTGCGATATAATTTCGTGCGTGGTTTAAATATAGTCCAGTGCTTCTAAGAAATGACTCTTACACTAGGTGATGTTTGTCCACATCGCACAACGATATTCAGGTGGTATAGAGAATTCCAAAGGGAAACTTAAACTGTGAAGGATGCCGAGAGGCCGGGAAGGCTACGAACGTTAATGAAGGAGGAAAACGTTACTACTGTGAGGAAAATGCTTGGGGGGGAGGGGGGGAGCGATCTTGAACGACATATCTAAAGGTGAACTTAAAAATTTATTCGACATTCTAATTGATCATGCAAAACGTTGTATTGAAGCCAAAGACGACTACTACGTATAAAATAAATGCATTTTACCAAAATAGTAAGCATTTGTTTTATTTTAAAAAAATTCAGTTTTCTCTGCGGCAGCCTGAGTATAAGCAATGTTTGTCCGAGAAGAATTTTAAAATTTAATATACATATACACTTTCGTGTATTGCCAAAATATTTCTAAAAATGCCAAATTTTATTTTACATATGAATTATTAAATTGAAGTCCAAACATGAATGCATGCATTATATACTCATTTTGCACTTCAGCTCTGTTGATAATGTTCTACTTATTCTACAAACGTCTTAGTAAAAAATGTTCTAATTCATAAAAGTTATTGCGTCATTACATTCTCTATTCGAACGAGGGCGAGACGTTTCATAGTTTGTCGGTATTGCCAATTAAAGAAATGAATTTTAGATAAATATTACTCAATTTACGAGTTGAAATTAAAGCCCAAACATGCATTTATTCTTTTTGACTTAAATGATAGACGGGACTAAAATTGGTATAAATTAAACTCAGAGGAATATATAATACCAAATAATCTTATTCCTATAAGATACAATGAGTGAATTTATTTAATCATAAGACCGAAAATGAAGAAATTAACGATGTACATTATTTTATCTGTATGAGACAAATAGTATAATTTACTGATGCAGGACATTAATTGATAAGAAAAAATAAATTTTAATTTTATTAACAGAAAATCTTTCCAACTCGGTTTATTCTCGGATTAATTATTTCACTGTTTTTTCCTATCTAATTATTTCCTGTACGATTAACGAAGCTTATTTTCAACGATAAACAATAACTTAGGAGGAAATTCCTATTTTTAATCAGTCCTAATTAAAGACGATTGAGTTGACAAGCCGGATAATTGGGAGTCCATCTGCTAATGCCTTAGAGACGCGAAAGCAAATCTTTCTCCCTCAACTTTTCCCCGTTTTTCGCTGGCGATCAGAGTAATCATGGTAATCTTTTCCTTTTCCTTGCTCGCTTTTAAATATTCCAACTTACTTTGATATTAATATTAATGCTCCGTTTAAAGAATATTTGAGCCGTTGAAGCGGATATTTTGCAATTTTTATGATAATAACAGTGACAATTCGGTTATGAAATATTGCGTTTTTCTTCCTTTCGATTATGCATATATAATGGCTTGAATATTAATTATTTTCGAAAGTTTAAACAGAGGCAATATTATTTCACGTTGTCTAAAACGCTTTTCATGTTCTCCTGGTAACGTTATAGATCTGTTAAGTGAAAAACAATTAAGAAATAGTAATTTATTTCATAAAGTAAAAAAAGTCAAGTTGAGGTACATATAATTCTTGCTACTAACTCATTTGCATTACGGAAGTTTCTATTAGTGGAATTTTTCATTCATTACGAACAACACATTCATCATAAAATTAAAAATGAAAATTTTTAATAATAATTTATTCATGAAATATAATATGACAAATTACAATTCTATTTATATTACGATGTAAATTACTTCCTGAATAAAAGCAAGTTGTTTATACAATTAATAAAGAGGTTTCAGGTAATATATACAAAGTGTCAAATCCGTCCGCCGTGTTTAACTGTCAAATATTCTGCATGTGTACTCATTTTCCATAATACAGGGTCTTTCAAAAAGAATATACGTATTTCAAATGCATATATTTATTAAACTTTAAACCATACGAATATGAAACTTTACACACATATTTACGAACCTCTCAAGTTTGGATTACAGATGTTCAATGTGTCCTACTTCAGTGACACGAACAATATCACATACTCGAATTCCTCCCATACTCGGGGAAGCATGTCCTCCGTCACTGACGTTATGGCAGTACGGATCCGGTTCTTCAACTCTTCCAGGTTCTGTTCACAACTATTTATCAATTTGCCAAAAGTTTCTGAAGAAATAAGGAAAACAAACCGAAAACGACAGATCATTTTCTATCATGACAATGCGAGCTCTCACGGGTCGGTTCAAACAATTGAATATTTGACCGGGCAACACATTGAATTGATGACCCATTCGCCATACAACCCTGATCTAGCACCTTGTGATTTCTTTTTGTTCGCACACAAAAAGAATAAACTTCGTGGTCAACGGTTTTCTACGCCGGAAGGGGCAGTTGAGGCATTCAAAACTCATATTTTGGAGCTATCGCCTTCACAGTGGCAACAATGCTTTTCCGATTGGTTTAAGCGAATGCAAAAGTGCATTGATTTTCAAGGAGAATATTTTGACAAGTAATAAAGCTATTTTCGATAATAAAAATTTGTTTTTGTTTGCTATTCCCGAATTATAAACGACTATCCTCGTACAATAGTAGTAACTAAATTAACAAGCTCAACATTGATTAGATTATAATCACTTGGTAGAGAGATACTCGGCAGGTAATAAATATCTATTCTGTCTGAATGGCATTAAAGTTTGAAACATTACCGTTAATAGAAATGGGGTAAGATTATAGTTAATATTAATTATAATATTAAAGGGCTATTCTAAGAAGCCGTCTACGTGCAAATACGTGTCGTAGCAGGCAATATCATTCTGGAAAAGAGCCTTGCTTATGATACACCGATAAACAAAGGAAAAAGATTTCTTGTTTGAAAATTACTAACTAGCTTTCAGTAACAATTTTTGTGTTTTTAAATCGATCCATATTTAAAGTAAAGTGAATATAAAAACATGATAAAAAATTATTATATATGCGAAGCGTCACAGTGACATTTTTCTTTAAATTTTCAGTCTTTATATATATATATATATAACTATTATATTCATTGTACATAACAAACTCTATCAATGAGACATATGCACGCATGCACGTATAAATACAGTTTGTCAAAAAGTCTTTGCACAGAAAAAGAAACATGTAAAATGTTATCTTCATTCAAGAATTTCAACAACAAATTCTTTATATATGTTTTTTTTGCACACATTCCGTTGTTGTACTTGTTTGTGACTCTAAGACGCCAATACTTTTTAAATAAACACACACATTACAACAACAGCAACAAAAAAAGAAGTGTACTCAGTATAAAAGGTGTCCAAAAATCTTTGCATATTTAATGAAGACAACAAAAAAAAGACAAAAATGCCGTTATTTTCTACGAATTCTGCGCATTTTGTTTTTTTTTATAACTGGAATGGAATGTGAAAGGGGTAAAAAAGCGTTTAGTAATAAAGTCATTGTCTTTAATGCAACAAGTGACCTCATATTTGAATATAAAAAATGACAGGAAAACGAGTTTCTAAAAATATTATACAATTGGTGTGTTTCAATTACTGTAAAGGCAAATCTGCCGGGGAAATCACCGTTATATTCTCTCTCAAAATCAGAACTGTATACAATATCATATTCCGTGCTGAAAAAGAAAGAAGACTCCAGTTGAAATGATCCACAGACAGGCCGCAAAGGGTGACGCGGCGAATTGAGAGCAAAATAATTATTATTTATAATAACCCGTAATCCAGTACTAGAGAATTAGCTCTTCAATTGGAAAAAGACTTTGGGTTAAGTGTTTCTCATGAAACCATCCGAAATGCGTTACAAGAATACAAATATTTTTCGCGAGTGGCTAGGAAAAGCCCCTGCTCTCAGCTCAAAATATCGAAAAAAGATTAAGATTTTCCACCGAACACACATCACTTCTTTCAGAGTATTGGGACGATGTTATTTTCTCAGATGAGACGAAAATACTTTATTACCATGACGGAAAGCTTGGAAAACTGTCCGTAATGGTATGGGGCTGTGTATCCAGCAATGGAGTTGGTGTCCGGATTTTAAATTAAATAATGACCAAGAAAGTATATCTTGATATTTCGAAATAAGAACTGACCGCCAGCATTAAAAAATTCGGTTTTATAGACCCAGATATTTCGAATAAATTTAAATACAAATACTATCAAGATAATGACCACAAACATAAATCATATTTATGTAGGTCCTGGTTATTATACAACTGCACAAAAGTTATTGATACTCCTGATATTAATCCTATCGAAAATTTGTGGGTTCGTCTAAGAAAAAGGTATGAAAGAGATCGCCAACCAATAAAAACGAATTGATAAGGTTCATTAAAGAAGAGTGGTACAAAATACCGTTAGAATATAATATTCCGAAGTTTATTCAATCAATACGAATACGTCTGCAAGCGGTAATTGATGCTCAAGGTGGACACACAAAATATTAGCACCAAAAATTCAAAAATTTACATCAGGCTTAATATTTTACCAAGTGTGCAAACATTTTTTAACAGTAGAGAAATTAAACTATTTTCCTTTTTTAATATACTACATTGTTATAGAATTTTTTTTTTATTATTTACAAAGCACTGGATGAAAAAACTGTGTGAAAAAAATTAAAAAGTTCGTTATTTAAATTAGAAATCAATGCATCTTTTTATTTTTTCTCTATGTGCAAAGATTTTTTTTGACAAACTGTACGTGTTTTACATTTTGTTATCTGCTGTTTTCCTTGGAGAGTTATTCTTATAACTTTATAGTTACTTTAGAGTTTTTAATTAATTGTATTGCTATATTAATATATATTTTTCATTATTTACTATTACTTGTCAATGAAAGTTTACTAAAGCTTCATTGTATATTTAATATTAAGATAACATTGAATAATAACGTCAGCAGATATTTCGACAGTAATACATCAACTTCGATTTTGGCTGGTGGTTTGATAAATTTCCACCAAAAAGTGTAAATGGTGTAATTATATACATATTATAAATTATTAAAATTCATTTTTCCAGAACAAACAATATTCAGCACAATATTTATAATTATTATTTAGTAATCATTTTGCTTGTTACTTATTACTTTTTAAATAAGAAACGGAATAAAATACCAATATTTCATATTTTCAGGTATTCAATGCAAAGAATCTTATATAAAAGAAGAAAAAATACACTTGTCGAGTCGATTTGCCTTTGAGTAAAGTTTGGTCCAACTGTAGATAACTTTTTAAGTATGATATATTGCTACAAACAGAGCATTTGAATTTCTAATGTAGACAGATTATCGCTTTACAAGAATGTATGGCTGTGATATGGACCATTCCGAATAAGAATACACTTTCGTAAGATTGAATGCCGAAGGCAAATTTTAAATCTGAGATAGCTCAATAAATTATTGACGGAATTTTGTTCATTATCGCCCGGAATTTTATAAGATAAGGCTATAGAAAAGACGTTAATGCTAAATATTAGTTTAAAAAATCTTTCATATTATTATTTAGTTTTGGTGTATTTTTCGGGATATAATGGACAATATTCTGTTAATAATTTAAATTTAAATTGGACTCTACTGTTTATGAAAATAAATTAATATCACAAATGTACTTCGATCTGAAAGATTGTGACAAATGTTCAATATTGCGAGTACCATTTTGCAATTATGTAATTACAAAGTTTGATGATGTTGTGGTTCATAATACCAGAGGATCTACCATTAAAAGCAAGGGATTATTTGTATAAATAAACCACGAAATAATGTATTTAATTTATAGGGATTTAGGAATCAAAATTCAAGCGATTTATTTTCAGGAAAACTGTTGGTAATCAAAATATTGTTATATAGAGAAAATGACGGTGCTAACCAATAAGTATACTTAATTTAAATGCGTCTGAGGCGTAAGGTGCGGCTTTTAGATCGTTTTGGTGGTGGTCGCTATCTCTTACGATCCAATAAGTGTTGCGAAATAAAATCGAAATCCCCCCTTTCAGCGAGGAGTATCTAGTGACAAAGCCACAGAACACACGCCTGTACTGGGTTCATTAATAGAAAAACATAGGATCCTTAGCTACTTCTAGGGAGGAACTAGCCAATGAATTCGGACAGTGGGGAGGTTCCTAGACGAAAGTTCTTAAGGGGCGCCATAGCATTTAATACTTAGGTGTATCCCTGATATTGTTGAAGCACATGGATCCATCAATAGACGGCAATGGCAAAATAGGAAAGATTAGACAATACAAAAGAAATAAAATAAAACGCCAGGGTGAAATGGAAGATCACTCGTAATCAATTGTTAACAGTTAACTCATTTATTGACAAAAATGCAAACAAATAATCAATGTTGGAAAAATAAGGATTATGGAAACTAAGATAGCAAAGTTAATAGTATAAATTTGTCAAGTTTGAAAGAGTATTATTTATCTGAAAGTTATTAGCATAAATACCATAGTGGTAATAACAAACAAATGATTCTGGTATTTCAGATATAAAGTTACGTATGTAAGTAGCAGCTAATTGTTGATCTTAAATGAATGACGCTGGTAATTCCGATCTAAAGTTATTTGTGGAGATATCATACAAGCCAATTACTAACATTAAATGAATGCCACTGGTATTGGTTCCTCTAGAAAAGTTCTACGAATTTTTATAATTAAAAGAAAAGAACACGCATTAAATAATTGAAGTTTATCTCTACAAGGAAATAAATGACACTTATTTAACGTTTTAAATTTGTTTGTGAGATGAGTTGAAATAGGATGACTTATATGCACGATTTGTCTCTTGTCATTGCAGACCTTTAAACTTCGTTGTCTAGTGGTTTCTGTCTTGCTTCAAGGTCCACTTTTAACTTACTTATCCAAGCTAGGGAACGTCTTAAAGATTATTATTCGTACATGTTAGTTTCCTTCGCTGGTGTAAAGGACAACTTGATGTTATGGAATTTTGGTGATAACCTATTTTCAAGTTTAAATTTACATATAATTATTGTCGAAGTTATTGTCCTCTTTAAAAATGACTAACTTAACGTTTTTTCTCCAAAAGTAACTCATATACTAGATTAAATAAGCAAATAAACTAAGAGTTTCACTTTATCTAAAACTAGTATAAAGGCTGTTTTAAATTTAGCGGTTTTTTTTAAAGAATAAATAAAACACATAATTTGCATTCACTTTCAAAAACTTTTTATTGGCAATTGTATCAGTATCAGTTATGACATTTATATAAAAATAATATCTGTCGAATGGCCTCCTCTTGCAGCTATACAGACATTCACTCTTTTGTTAGAATTTTCAGATATTTTGACATATTTGAGGCTCTATCTCACCAATGATACGAATAATTTCATCTTTCAAAGCAGAAATTGATTGTGGATTGTTTTTATAAACATGACCTTTCACATAACCCCAAAGAAAATAGTATAGTCTAACGGTGCTAAATCATATAATCTTGGTGGCCAATTAACATCACCGTTTCTTGAGGTTACACGTCCAGGAAATTTTTCTCTCAATAAATCAATCGATTCGTGTGCAAAGTGAGGTGTAACGCCATCCTGTTGAAACCACATATCCTCTAAATCAATATTCATTAATTCAGGCCACAAAAATTCGGTTATCATCCGACGATATCGATCACCATTGACAGTTACAGCTTCACCAGCAGCATTTTCAAAGAAGTAAGGTCCCATTATACCACCTGATCATAATGCGCACCAAACAGTAACTCATGAAGTTTCACATGAATAATTAGTGGATTTTCCTCACCCCAGATACGGCAATTTTGCTTCTTAACATAGCCACCAAAATCAAAATGTGCCTCATCGGAAAACATTATTTTTTGAGAAAAATCAGCTAGTTGTTCATTGATGAAATTGACAAATGCACGACATTCTCAATGACCTAATGGCTTCAGTTCCTATGTTATTTAAACCTTATATGCATTCACAGCTTAATCCTTGTGTAAAATACGCCATGTTGTTGATTCACTAATTCCAAGTTGTTGTGAACTTCATCTAATGAACATTTCAGGATCTTCAGAAACACTTTCATGAACCAAGCCAATATTTTCTTGCGAACGACAACTACGACCGTATTTTGCACTTTTTTGATCTTTCACGGAACCAATAGTGTTTTCAGATGGACGATTATGTAAACTATAAAATTCACGTAATTTTCTAAAAACTCTTTTCACAGAACGCTGATTTTCATAAAATAATCCAACAATTTGAACGCGTCGTTGTACCGTGTACGAAGCCATTTTTATAAATGTCATACGTCTCACTTTTTAAATGCCCACATACTCAAACAAATTCAGTACGCCATCTATATTTTATGTATTCTTAAAAAAAACGCGCAATTTGAAACAGCCTTTAGAAAGCAGTATGAAGTACATACCATGTATGTTTCAACGAAAATATATTTTCTAGCCAAACAGATCGACTAAGTGCTCTCACGTAGTAGCAACGCATCGATAAATATAACAAAAGTAAAAATTTATATAGCATCAATTTATAGTAATTATTAGATTATTATCCTTAATTATTATACCATTAGCTAGTAAGCAATATAGAAACGAAAAGCGAAATCTAAATGATTAACGTTGATTAAAACACGAAATAATTTTAACAATTAAATAACTTCGAAGAAAACCTATGTATGTGAAACAGAAAGACTTCGAGTAACTAATGATAACAAATTAAAAATATTCCTACCCGAATAACCCCAAAGCTATTACAGTAACAAATTACTATTTCTTAATTAAAAAATATTACGAAAAATTTCTGGTTGAGTAATTTATCATCCCAGGGTACAAGATTATGTTGTGTCTTGAAAATATCATTGGAGTGCGCGTTTTGATATGTGAAAACGCAATATACGTTTGAGAGTAATCATACATAATGTAGAGACTACTCTTATAGATGACATATTTTTGCTGTTCTTATTTTTACTTTAGCGGGTACATTAAGGAGGATAAGTATGATATACATACAGTCCATGGCCAAATTAATCTCACCTACTAAAATAACATTTCTTTTATTGAAATACAACAAACATTATTATAAGTATATCAAACACATATCTGTATTATCCTGTCTTAACAGCGTTAAGCGAATAAAGACAAAATAATACAGACATACACAGTCCGTCGCAGAGAAAATCGAACTTTTTTAAAATAGTAATTATTAGTGGCGCCATCTATTAAAGAAGGTAGGTGGGGTAGATCTTTCCCAATGTTATGTCAAAATATCATGACATTTGCATCATTAAAAGCAGAAAAATTGCGCATAAAGTATCAGTCGTCTGGAGCGAATGTCAAGTTCTATTTTAAAGTCGGTAAATCGTTTGCTGGAACATTTAATTTGATGAAACGAGTACATGGTGATGCGTGTTTATCATGAACGGGTGTGTATGATTGCCACAAGCGATATTTAAAGACGGTCGTACGGACGAAAATGACGACGAACACTTTAGTGCAAAAAATCTGTGGTTACGAAAAGTAAGATCGAACTTATGCATGTATTTATCAAAAATAAGCAGGTATCCTCATTGCGATACGTGGAAATGGAATTATATATCTCCAAGGATTCAATTTATGCCATTTTGACACAGCATTTGGGACTGAGAAAGATTTCTGCATGCTGTACCACACAAGCTAATTGAATTCAACATTGTACAGACTTAATTAAGGACTCTAAAAAGGACGAAATCTTCAGGTATTTTATTGCTGATGAGACGGCGTTTTGAATATGCTCAAAAGACAAGTGTTAAGTCTCTTAATGGAAGTAACTAAGCGAACAAAGCCCGAAAAAAGCCGTTTGGAGAAGTCAAAAGTGAAGGCAAAGTTGATTTGTTTTTATGATTCGAACGACATAGTGCACAAAGAGTTTGTACCAACTAGTCAAACAGTCAATGCTGTGTATTCTGTATATATCTTGGTGCTATGAAGCGTCTTTTGGCGCGTATTCGTTGTGTAGGCCCTCAATATCGTGAAAATGATAGCTGGCATTTGCTACATAATAATGCACCATCTCATTGCTCGACGCTTCATTGATTTTCTAACTGCAAAGGGCATTTTAACCATCAACCATTTATCGTATTCACCGGATTTGGCCCCATGTGATTTCTACATATTCTCCAAACTACATTGGCCTATAAAACGAGAGCGTTATGCTGCCATTAAAAAGGCGTCGACAGCGATCTTGAAGGATATCTCTAAAGATGAACTCAAAAACTTTTTCGACATGACCGTGTAAAAGCCGACAGCGACTATTTAGAATAAAATGAATGAATTTTACCAAAATCGTAAGTTTTTGTTTTTGTTTTAAAACAGTTTGTTTTTTTTCTGCGACAGACTGTATATTAAAGGTAGTACACTTTCAAAAGTATTTGTAAATCAGAAATAGGAACACTATTAAACTATCTTAACAAGTCTACTGGGTTAAATAATAACGTTTTTACAAGATGAAAAGACACAAACTACAACATTTATAAAATAAAACACATGTAGTTTATTGCATGTCGTTATGAAATTATTAAATTTTGACATTTCTATGAACATAATTTAATATTCAGAGGTTAACAATTGTAGCGTATTAAGTGGCTTCGCTAAAGGCGGGATAATTAATTAATGTAAACAATGTATGTAGTAATATATATTAATCAACAAAACACAAACAGTGAATTGATTAGTATATGTTATATTACTTCATCCGTTGTTTATATCAATTAATAATCTTTCCTTTAGCGAAGCTATGTAGCCGTTAATATACTGCAGGTAGGCCTCACGATAGGCACCAATTTGTAGTGTATAATATATATATATATATATTATAATAATAAATATTTCAATAATTTTTAATTTAATCACTAAAGTAGTTTGTTGCAAGTAAAATTTACTGACGCATTGCATTGAGTCTCACATTAATTGTTACAAGTATTCGTTGGTAACAAATCAAAATAAAAAACAAGAATTTACACCGAGACTCGATTAAAAGTAGTAAAAAAGTGAAATTAGGTAATAATTAGTAAAATTTATATATGTATATTTGTGAAAGATAACCAACAACATTTAAGCTGGCTGCTGTTAGTAGGGCGTGGTCCGCCTTTCCACGTTTACGACCACTGAACCTGGCGTCTCGATCTCGCTGCTTGGGGTGCATTGGTAGAGGCCTAAATTATTGTTACGTTTCTACTAGAATAAAGTAATAAAAAAGAAATTTCAAGTACATAACTAAGCGGCCTAAATAATATCCATTGCAGGACTTTATTTCTCAAGCTAATATGGCATAGATAAACCGCGTACAACGTCGTATGCGTTACCAGAAACGCGATTATTATTTTTAAGGTATTGCTAACAAATTCACCGTAATTATTAAATAAGTCTGAGCCAACCTTTCTACAAATGATAAGGAGCATCCACGCAGATCTCGCGACAATCCAATGCGCAACAAATGCTTTGGATAAATCACAATCGCCGATAGAATAATGCAATCACGCGTTCGACATACGCGTTCTGATTAATTAATACCGACACATGCTACTCAATATGGCTTACAGAAACAAATAGTGTTTATATTAAAATTTCCAAAAATGAAAGGAATAACTTTTCTATAGTTAAGTGACTTCAGTAATATGAAAATGAAAAATCACCTTAAATTAAATAAGTGTTCAAACAGGTTTCAAAGCACAATAACGTAAGTATAAGAGTTGAATCTTTACAAATATAATAGATACATCAATCGTATAAATTTTGGCGATAACACAATGTAACATTTAACTTATGAAAATCTTCAAGCAAGAAGAAGTCTCTTGCGTGAGCGTATAATATTATTGATTGAACTATAGTCAAATCTAGATAATAAAGTATTAGACATTTAAAGCCAGCGTACAAGCAAGAGAATAATTCAGATATTAAGAAGATACTAATTGTTAGGCAACCTTCGATTTTGTTAACTATTCCCTGTCGTTGTATCGTATCCTTTGCGATATAATTTTTTATTATTTTCGAAGACAATTATCGCAACAAAAGTACCTCGCCGAATTGGCTTCTGCATTCGTCAATGAAGCGATACATCAGTCAACAACTTCTCTTTGGTATGGAGAACTCCAACGAGGGCGGATTAGTCTTAGCGACGATTCAAGAGCAGGTTCACTAAAAATGGCCTTCACTCAGGAAAACGTCGTTGCTATGCACAAGATCATCAACGTGACACATCGTCAGATTGAAGCATTATTGGGAATTTCAAAGGCATAAAGAACTATGTGTAAAAAAATTACTTTCCAGTTGGATACCGCATTTGTTGACCGAAGAACAGAAAGAAACTAGGGTGAATTGAACGTGTACAACATTGTCAGTAGTGATGAATCTTGGATTTACTTATACCAAGCAGAAAATAAACACCAGTCGTCCGTTTGAGTTTTTCAAGCTTAACAAAAGCCGACAAAAGACATCCGTTCTCGAAGTGTCTCCAAAAAGATGGTCGCGACTTTAGTCTCGAAAGCAGGTCATGTAGCAACAATTCACAGTTACTGCCGATTGCTATACAACCATTTGTTTGCTGCAAGTTATCGCTGAGCTTCCAAAAACTAACCCCGAACGACGAATGATCCTCCATTTGAAAGGATAATACAAATCAATTGAATTTTTAACGCAACAAAACGTCGAATTGTTGGAACATCCTTCCTACAGTTCGGACCTAAGTCCCAAGGACTTTTTTACCTTTCCGAAAATCAAGAATAAACTGCGTGCTTAAGGGTTCCAGTCGTCAGAAATAGCAGCCTTCAAAAATCCATTTTTGACTGCACCAATAAGCGAGTGGAACAACTGCTTCCAGAGTTAGTTTGAGCGCATGCAAAAGTGCATTAATCTTCATAAAGAATAGTTCGAAAAACGATGAAGTTTACAGTTTTATATGCAAAACTTAAAAGACAACCCAAGTATACGACCACTGTTTTATTTTTAATTTATAATTTGTACATCAAGCTAATTTTCCTTGTCTTTATTGGCAGTAAAGTTTATTAGTATTGTTCTAATTGTAATTATATATGAGTATGGACTACGTTCATAATATATGAAACTTACCAAATAGACATATTACATTTTCCATCTTTTATTTTAAAAAGCACTAGTCGTATTTCACATGTATGTATGTATGTTAGAGTGATGGGAACATGTGTTATTTGAAACACGTCCTCATTTTTCATCGTGCTGTGTACAAATGAGAAGAGTACGAGCAAAAAGGTATGCGATGTAAAAGTAATGCTGTCCACTACATTGTTACTTGCAATGGTTAGGTACTTTTCGCCATTGTTTGTTATCGCGCGGTATTGTTTTCTTTATCGCAAATTCTAATATTTAACTGAAAACAACGTTGCTCACTGTGAAATGTTGCAACTTCAAAAGCTCACTTTATGCTTACAAACAATACATTTCTCTGTAATGTATTTTTAATTTTAACAAATAATAAATAAATAGAGTATAGAATGGTTAATATATGACTACAAATATAAAATGTCTTTTTAAAACACTAAACGTTATTACATGGAATGCCAAATGTTTTTATAAAATAATAATAACAAATTACTTTATTATGTTATTGCTTAATACAAGACTTTTATTTGTTTTGCGAAATAAACGCTAAAAGTATAGCCACACGTAGAGATTTATATACACACATAGTTAGCAATATTAAAAGGTAATGAAAAAATGGTTAATCTGAAAAAAAGTTGATATTTAAAGCACTGAATATTTAACAAAACGACTCTTTGAAAGCCAATAAATAATTTTATTAAAAATCTATATTTACAGTGTTGTGTCTTGAAAGTATCATTGGAGTGCGCGTTTTGATATGTGAAAACGCAATATACGTTTGAGAGTAATCATACATAATGTAGAGACTACTCTTATAGATGACATATTTTTGTTGTTCTTATTTTTACTTTAGCGGGTACATTAAGGAGGATAAGTATGATATACATACAGTCCATGGCCAAATTAATCTCACCTACTAAAATAAAATTTCTTTTATTGAAATACAACATACATTATTATAAGTATATCAAACACATATCTGTATTATCCTGTCTTAAAAGCATTAAGCGAATAAAGACAAAATAATACAGACATACACAGTCCGTCGCAAAGAAAACCGAACTTTTTTAATAATTCTTAGTGGCGCCATCTATTAAAGAAGGTAGGTGGGGTAGATCTTTCCCAATCTTATGTCAAAATATCATGACATTTGCATCATTAGAAGCAGAGAAATTGCGCATAAAGTATCAGTCGTCAGGAGCGAATGTTAAGTTCTATTTTAAAGTCGGTAAGTCGTTTGCTGGAACATTTAATTTGATGAAACGAGTACATGGTGATGCGTGTTTATCATGAACGGGTGTGTATGAGTGCCACAAGCGATATTTAAAATAAGCAGGAATCCTCATTGCGATACGTAGAAATGGAATTAAATATCTTCAAGGATTCAATTCCTCCCATTTTGACACAGCATTTGGGACTGAGAAAGATTTCTGCATGGTTTGTACTACACAAGCTAATTGAATTCAACATTGTACAGACTTAATTAAGGACTCTAAAAAGGACGAAATGTTCAAGTATTTTATTGCGATTGCTGATAAGACGGCGTTTTGAATATGCTCAAAAGACAAGTGTTAAATCTCTGAATGGAAGTAACCAAGCGAACAAAGCCCGAAAAAAAGCCGTTTGGAGAAGTCGAAAGTGAAGACAATGTCGATTTGTTTTTATGACTCAAACGACATAGTGCACAAAGAGTTTGTTCCAACTTGTCAAACAGTCAATGCTGTATATTGTCTTGGTGCTATGGAGCGTCTTTTGGCGCGTATTCATTGTGTAGGCCCTCAATATCGTGAAAATGATAGCTGGCGTTTGTTACATAATAATGTAACCATCTCATTGCTCGACGCTTCATTAATTTTCTAACTGCAAAGGGCATTTTAACCATCAACCATTCATGGTATTCACCGGATTTGGCCCCATGCGATTTCTACCTATTCTCTAAACTACATTGGCCGATGAAAGGACAACGTTATGCTGCCATTAAAAAGGCGTCGACAGCGATCTTGAAGGATATCTCTAAAGTTGAACTCAAAAAGGTATGCGATGTAAAAGTAATGCTGTCCACTACATTGTTACTTGCAATGGTTAGGTACTTTTCGCCATTGTTTGTTATCGCGCGGTATTGTTTTCTTTATCGCAAATTCTAATATTTAACTGAAAACAACGTTGCTCACTGTGAAATGTTGCAACTTCAAAAGTGTTAGAATCATCATCTTTTTTGTATTGCTTTCTAACGATTTTGTCCCTGTACCAAAGATTAGAGTGCCGTTATGTCAATGTATTCCCTTTAGTGCAGTTTTTACTTTTGGGAACAGGTAGAAGTCACATGGTGCGAGATCTGATGAATACTGCGGATGATCAAGGACAGCAATGCTCTTGTTCGCTAAAAACTGCTTTGCAGATAGGGCATTGTGAGCGGGTGCGATGTTCTGGTGCAGAATCCACGTGTGGTTTTTCCACAAATCCAGTCTCTTTTTCTTTACTCTTTCTCTCAACTTAATTAGAACTTCCTTGTAGTACTTCTGATTGACAGTTTGACCCTCGGGTACCTAATCATGATGAGACCCTTGATATCGAAAAAAATGATCGACATTGCCTCCGATTTCGACTTTCTCATTCGCGTTTTTTTCCGTCTTGGGGATCCGGTAGTCTTTAAGTGCATCGATTGACGCTTTATTTCTGGGTCATACTGGAAAATGCAAGTTTCATCACATTTAATGATTTTTCTGAGCAAGTCTGGTTCTTCTGTGAGTCCTTTCATTACGTCAGAGCAAATGCTCATCTGAATGTCTTTTTGTTTCTGAGTGAAGTTTTTCACCATCATTTTGCACAAACTTATGTTATGTTTAATTCATCATGTGAATGTCTTATTGCTTCTTTGTTTATGTTTACCATATTAGTTTTTATATTCGAATGCTCAGACATCGATCTTTCCGCACAATTTCACTAATTTTTTGAACGTTCTTTCAATTAAGTCACTGGTCAACTAGGACGCTTATCATCTTCGACATCTTCCCGACAATCGTAATTAATAGAAAATAATATAGTCTCGATTAGTTTGTTCGTTGAAAAATTGAGCAAGTGTTAACTTAGTAGAAGCGATACCAACTTATGCATCAAACTGATGAGGTGACAGTAAATAAAGCCAAAAGACTTTTGAATGTTATTCTAAAAATTTAAATCTATTTCAAGACCCAAAAGAATAAAATTGGCTAAAATTTTTTATCATACGTAGACCAACACAGTAGAAAACGATATAAACTCTTTCCAGTAATCAAAAGCCTTAAAAACAGATGATTACTAGAGGACCAAGAAACACATGTGTAAAATACTATGTAATATTTGCGAACTATTATATATCCGTCAATCCAATAAACTAATCTGCATGCGAAGACAAGAACATACATAAAATACGAAAAACATCACTTAATATAGTAAATGCAGTTAATATGGGGATGCAGTGAAATATTCACAGCCTGACTCTAAGATGGAGGTTAGAGCACCAAATAGTGTTCATTTTTTGCAATTACAGTATGTTACCATACGATTTGCTAAATGTTGTCAGGATTATACACTTATTATTCAACAGATTTGCATGCTACTGCAAATTTTTAAAAATATAAGGAATTAAATGTTGAGTTATAATTAAATACTTTATTTCAAAAGACTTAACACAATCTGTGTAAAAAGTTAAAATGGTATCAATTATTGCAATGATTATAAAAATACGTAGATATATTGCGGGCATACTAAATACTTTTACAAACGGTTTTTTTGAATGAAGAAAACAAAGGAATGTGTATCCTTAAGCAGGAAAGTTAGAAGCTTAATATACTCTGAATATGATACGTCGCAAATAACCGCCATTCTCTTCAAAGTATTCTTCTATCTGGACTACAAATTTTCACATAACGTTTTGAAGAATGTGCCGAGAAATAGTATTGGTTTCAATTTTAGTATTCGGTTACAGCTCTTCTAGATTTCTGGGTTTATTCGCAAACACTGTATACTTTAAATAGCCCCGGAAAAAAATAATCTGGTGTCGAAATGTTCCGTAAAGATGCCGCAGATCTTCTTGCCTATTCTTGGAAATCAATCTAAAGAGAACTATTATAAAATATCCATGACTATTCTTGCCATATAACTTGCATTATCTTGTTGAAATTAGTAATATTCAATTTTGTTCTGAATTAGTGGAAAAAAGATATCTGCAGCATTTAGAAAACTGAGGTTCAATTATCCTATGTAGATGAGGAGATTGCACACCATAGAGTTACTTTAAGGTAATGTGAAGTGTCGAAATTTTGCTTATTTATATTACCGTTTAGATAAAGAACAGTTTCGTCATTCATGAAAACATCTTTTTGATATTTTGCTAATTGCTATGAATAAAGCTACAAAATTCTTGTCTATTTATCTGATTTGGATTATTCATTTCCTGAATTTTTCCCGTACATATGAAAATTTATCCATTTTTAATATCGATCGTGGGCCTTCGCTCTGTCAAATTCAAAATAATAGATTTTTTACAAATACCAGTAATTGTAGGCAGACCCTCGATCTTCCACTTAACTTTTTGTCTAGAATAAATCCCCGTCTACTCCATCTATGAGCGCAAATTGAAACTGTTTCACCCTGGAGACACTGCTGAACATTAAAATGTCCTGGGAATTACTACTATTGAATTCAGTTGCATACATTTCTCAATCAAAAAAATGCGCTATTGTGTTGGCCGCTTCATTTTGACAAATGTCAATAATTATAAAAATCTCGATAGTCTACCGCATCAATTAGAATAACATAATTGTGGATAATTAACTAATTTTTTTGTTATTAATAAAATAAAATAGGTAATACGTACATTTTCCCGAACCCTGTAGAAAGCATTAATAAATATTGTAAACAGATCTGTTTATTATCTAACTCAGTATGTAGTTTAACTCTTTCATAAGATAAGAAACTTAACTTTTGTTTTAAATTAAGCAGTCTATTATATTTTCTTGCACGGCGTCGAGTGTACCAAAGTTGTTTACAGTATATACATATGTACAGGTAAATATATACTATACGTGAAAGTAATATTCGATCTGATAACATACTAGCTGAGAATTCTATTTTATTATACTTTGGTTCTCATTAAAAAAAGAGTTTGCTGCATAATTTAAACGTAGGAGTAGCTTAAAATTATAAGCATCTTGGAAAGTCAAAATCGAGCGCAATTTATAATTCCATTGCAAATGGTCCTCCTCTCTAAGTGTGAGGACTAATAGCTGCTGTTAGGATCGAAGATGACTATACATTTCAATATAGTATTTGGAAGCGTACTCAAGAAAAAGACAAAAACAGATCCGTTGACCGGATAGTAAATGCGTACTCGTCGATTAACTTGGAAATATTGCAACATGACAGAAGAATGTTATACAGCATTATCACATAAGTTTAGCATTCAAACCAAAAGCAAACAATCATATTTAACGAAGGTCATGCAGTGGCTCATTAATCATTAATTATATAAGAGAAAATGTTTGTCGTTACTTACCGAACTTGACTGCTATTAAAGTTCTGTTCCGCAATCTGAAAAACAGATAGATGTGTAAGAGGCAAAATAACTGCATCAAAACAAATACATATGTATAAAATAAATGACAAAGATATAAGCTCTTCTACTTATGTCGTACACCAGAAACTCCTCAACTGAGTAATGAGGTCATTAATATTTTGATAATAATTCAAATAAGATTTGTATTGGATATAATTTTACAATCTTTAGTAATTCTACAATAACAGCCACGTCCAACTGAGCCCAAACCCGCAAGTATGTGAATGGAGTGAATTGTATTTTGGCATTAGGAAGTATGAAAAAAATCTGTGCCATAATTATAATAATATCAATAACAGTTAGGAAAAGATCTACAACAAATAATGTTGATCACAGTAGAGAAATGCAACCAGAATACAAATACCGAATTTGGTGTGACAAAAAACCCTGTAGGCAACAAAATGCATAGTATAATATCACAAATGCAACTAGATTACAAACAACAAATACCATGAAATAGCGCAAGTACACAAAATACCTCATAAACATATAAATAATAAGCTCGTATCACATTCATAAAAAGATTCAAAGAGATAAATAAATATTCACTAAATTCAAAAAATCACACGGTATACACTAATACATATACAGTTTCAATTTTAGACCTACTTACAATTTTGGATTTAGGAAATTATTACACATGAAACTAGAGAATTATTTATTCATTTACTTTCCATCTCCAATACAACTTAAAGTGCTTGGCTCAAAAGTTTTCCACTTTCTCTTAAGAGCTATTTTATTTTAGCAAGAGATTTTGTTTACTATAATATTTATACATTCTTTATATATGAATTATTCTCGCGTCCTATACTAACGTGAATAAAGCTATAGGTATCTTTTACAGTGTGAATTATTCGACTTTGGATTCCTATATTTCTCATAAATATCGGGCTAACTATTCTATCCGCCTTTTTCCATTTCAGAAATAATTGCAACTAAAAACTTAAAAATCGTTTTCACAAGAACTGAATCAGCACAAAAATTTTGAGGTTTATATTTGTATCAAACGCCTTGAAATTTGGTTAAAAAATAAACTCATGTCAGTTACATTGGCTACTTTGCTGATATGGCAAATTCTATAACTGCCATTTCCTAGCTATGTGAACTTCTTCGACAAAAAGACGCTCTACGAGGACATCATAATTAACTACATAATGACGATGGAGAAGTTTTTATCGCATCCATTGACGTAGTTAATATTTTCACTAAAATTTTGTCTGCGGTATAGGCACCCTTCCTCTCACCGATTCAGTTTGCAACTCCTTGCCTCATTTCAAGCTACCTCTAATAGAGACCGATTTATTCAATCAACAGCTTCTGTTTCTAACAACCTACATCTGATGACGATTTATAATCTAGCTTCTTAATTCGAGAATGCAGATACATTTACTATCCCCTTTGTATCATTATTATCTATTTCCTTTAATAATGTTCCTAACTATTCGAAAAGAACTAGAGTTGTACTGGTGCATAAGAAGTCGATTGCACTTTGCTGTCCAATTATAGATTCTTCAGATCGTACTAAACCATATGAAAGGTTTTTCTTATTCTATATTTGATAGCATTTGATCATTAATTTCATCTAATCGGCATGACTTTATTACTGGTAGATCTACCATTATCAACTTGGCTACAATATCTCAACATGTGTGCGGAGTTTTAGATAAGTCTAGGCAGCTTAATGTTATTTACACGACCTACTCGAGATTTAACTTAATTGATCAGAGAATCTTTTAAATAAATCCAACTCATAGAGTCTTGCTTCGATCAATCTTTTGCGGTCCTATTTGTCCCTAAAGTTTCAAATCTGAGTTTTTACTGTTTGTTTTATTTTTCAATGACCTACTTTTTGGTATACATTACTCTATCCTTGGATACGCAGACGATATCAAGATTCGATCCGAAATAGCTTTTGTAGATGATGGGCATAAATGTCGACACAAGGTAATGGTAGCCTGATTCAAAAAATATATTGGGTTGGCAACTAAGTACTTTCGGTTTTGTAGTATAAAATAAAACACTTTTTTTTTAAACATAGAATCGTTTTTAATCAATTATATATTTTTCATTTTGCTCAATGAACTTTTGCCATCTTTCTTTCAGCTGCATGATTCCGCGCTCATAAAATTTCTGGTCCTTATCAGCAAAAAACTGAACCAGGTGCGAGTGAAGGTCATCGTCATTTGTGAAAGTTTTACCATTCAAAGAATTCTGCAAACTTCGAAATAAATGGTAATCAGATGGTGCTAGATCAGGGCTGTATGGGGGATATGGCATCACTTCCCATCCAAGCTCCAATAGTTTCCCACGAGTTGCCAAAAATGTGTGAGGCCTTGAATTATCTTGGTGGAAAACTACACCTTTCCGATTTGACAATTCTGGCCGTTTTTCTTTGATTGCTTCATCCAGTTTTATTAACTGTTAACAGTAAACATCAGAATTGATCGTTTGGTTCCTTGGCAGCAGCTCAAAAAACACAACACCTTTGTAATCCCACCAAACTGACAGCATGATTTTTTTGGATGCAATTCAGCTTTCGATGTGGTATGAACTGGTTTATCGTGTTTGCTCCATGTTCGTTTTCGAACTATGTTACTGTACAGGAGCCATTTTTCATCACCAGTGATGATTCTTTTTAAGAAAGGGTCGGTTTCAGTTCGTCTAAGGTGCATATCGCAAAAGTTGATTCTTTGTGTAAAATGAATTTCTTTCAATTCGCGAGGTACCCAAATATCAAGCTTCTTAACTAGCCCAAGACATTTGAAATGTTTTTTAATTGTGGTGTGCGATACATGTAGCCTCTCCCCAACCTCGCGAACAATTATATGACGATCCTCTTCAATTATGACTTTGATTTGGTCATCATCAACTTCAGTAGGCCGACCAGAATGTTGCTCATCTTTGAGGGAAAAATCTCCAGAACGGAATTTTTTATGCCAATTCTGACACGTGCGTTCTGTTAAGCAATTAGCACCATAAACTTCACATATCATTTTGTGAGATGCAGCTTTCTTTCCTTTACGGAAATAAAATAGTAAAATATATCGAAAATGTTCGTTTCTGCACTCCATTTAAAATTAACCCACAACTAATAGCTTTAATAAAAATCACGCACTACTTGCTTCTGAAGTTACGCCAATGTGACTAGTATCACGCTACAAACGGTAAAGTACATCACTAACATACGTTATACAAAAAATAAAGCAACGCTCTCTATCAGTAAAAACCGAAAGTACTTAGTTGCCAACCCAATACTAAACTAAAACTAAAACTAGTACTCGTTCTCTCTCACCTTTGATTATATATCGTTTTACTATATCCATCATTCAAGTAGTACATGGAACAGGGTTTAAAGGTACGAGTATTTTATTAGATTCGAGCACTGTTTATTATATCACTTGTTGTTGAGCCTTCAGGACCTTTGGCTTTGTTTTGAGGGTTTCCGATCATTTTGAAAATGTTACGGTATTGAAGTTAAGTAAAGCGCTTACGTCTCCAGTAAATGGCAACAAGTCGTTTTAATATGTATTATCCCTTGTGTACTTGTCAGCCCCTTACTTTGGACCGTATTGATCGTAGGTTTCATAAACTTCTTTAACCAGAGAGCGCAATTTCTTAAGAGGAATTATTTTCGCGCTATGACAAACTGCTTGTTAGTGCTTGAAAGGATGCTCTATGTGGAAAATTCTTAAAGAAACTTTAAAAATATAATCGACTCTCTTTTCATACTAAACCGAGTGTCCTTCTGCGTCTCTCGGGTAAACCCCCGAGTTGCTAGTATATTGGTGAATCTATTTGCTAGATCAGCGTGATGAGGCGAGCTTCAGCATACGTACTATTCGTATATGGAGTGGTTTCGTTTTCACTATTAGACTAACTTTGAATTTGTGTTTGTAAATATAAAAATGGAATACTTTTTTATATTTATATGCCTCTATATTGAGCATTAACATGCAATTGGGCGATGTCTGTTGAAAAATAAAGAATATTATTACTACTATTTTTATTATTGTTATTATTATTTGCTCCAATATTTCAAGTCAAATAGAACTTGAGTTTACTATCATCTATTATCGGATATAAATTTATGTTACCGTAAAACATACTTTAAGATCACTTTCCAAGAAAAAAAGGTCTGGTAGTTAGAACGATAATATAGTGCAATATTGGGACATGGAAGTATGCTCGTAAAATTGACGAATATTATCGATAAAGTGAGGAAATCTTGAGATTTATTGCACACGAAATTATCAAAATTATTTTTAAAAAGAATTATAAGCACGTATGTCTACTTAAGAGATTATAAATATCGAGTTATTTATTCCATTAAAAATTCATTCAAGAACGAAATAGATTATATATTGACATTGATGAATAGATGCACCTATAAAATTTCCTGAAATACTGTATTAGTAAAGCATAAGGTATTGGATATACACTCATTTTAAAGTAGAGAGTCCTTTTAATCCGTAATGGTGTAAAAAATAAAAGAAATCTTTCCCAAGAGCGAGCGACAGAATTCTTTAGACGAACTATATACCTCGTAGTGCGCTCCAGGATTCAACGAAATGAACTTCCCATTTAGGCAGTGTTATTTCAAACTGTCAGGGACATCTTATTCCTTTTTCGAGTGTTTTTTTGAGTCAAACAGATAACGTCATTACCGTTTTTCTTTTGTTCGGATAATTTTCAAAGTTTATTTCAGGCTTTATAAAAACTGACCTGTCTTCGAGCACCTATCTTGATGACTTTTCTTCTTTTAATTTGTATCAATAAGTTTTGGCGAAAGCAGTATATTACTTATATGAGGCTAATATAGAAAACAGTTTTACTGCTTCTATAAATTAGAGTTTTTAATCTAGAAAAACGGAATTAATCACGACTAAACGAATTTATAAGAGAGAAGACGTGTATTTCCTACTATAATGTGACATCGAATATATATAAACGAAACAAAAAAACTAAAATTAATACTGTGCTGAAATGACTGTTTATTTGCATAACAAAGATCTTTTTATTGATTACTTTGCATTTGTTTATTATACCATTCTACTGATTATACCAATTCTACTGATTATTATTTACGTAAAACGTAGTGATTATACCAATTCTACTGATTATTATTTACCCAGGAAAATTCGAAAGCATTTGTTTCTTAGGTTTTACTTTTATCGTGCTAAAAGAAATCCATACGGTCAACTGTGACGGATTTTCTTAGAGTATAATAGGATTATCTGTGCTTAATGTGTTCCCTATACAACCCATTTTGTTAACTATTGTCTGGAGTCTGTGTACTTTCTTAGAGCTAAGCGTGAAGTCATTATTTGTTCTGTTCATAATATTTTTGAGACGTTATCTTACATCAATATATATGTATCTCCAACTTTCATTGTTGCTACCATTTCTTTCATTACAAGGGGAGCTGTTTATATTCCGGGAGTAGCATACAAAAAAAATTTTTTATTATTATTATAGGAAATAATTTTAAAATATTCTCCTTGAAAAACAATGGACTATTGCATTCGTTTAAACCAATCGGAAAAGCACTGCTGCCACTATGACGGCGATATTTCCAAAATATGAGTTTTAAATGTTCCAACTGCCTATTCCGGCGTAGAAAACCGTTCACAACGAAGTTTATTCTTCACGTGTGTGAACAAAAAGAAATCACATGGTGCTAGATCACCTTGGAATACCAATATCCAAGATTCATCAACTGTGGCGACTTTATAAATGTTCTTTGAAGCACCGCCATTTTATTTTTTGTACATTTCTTGGTACCAATCGACGCGAGTCCTTGTTTGAGCGGTTATCAAATTATGTGATACCCAAAGTGAACATAGTTCCTTAACGTCTAAATGTTCATGCCGGATCTTATGCACGCTGGTGTTACTAATAGCTAGAGATGCCTTGATCTCACGGTTTGTGACATGACGGTCTTGCATTATCAATTCAGACACTGCATTAATGTTTTCCGACACAACAACATTTGCGAGACGATCTTCACGAAATTTATCGTCCAAAGAACGCTGTCCAAGTTTAAATTCATTATACCAACCGTATACTGTAGCTTTCGATGGTGCTTCATCACCATCTAACGAATTCAGTTCGTCGATGCATTCTTGTTGAGAAAATCGACGCCGAAATTTATCAAAAATAATTACACGAAAATGTTCGCGAGTTAATTCCATTTTTTCGCTGACATAAAATTGTCTAGTTACAGTCAACAATAGAAATAGGGACCGATTGATAAAGCTGTCAATGTAAATATATTGTCAAAAATGACAAACTTCACGATACAATCATCAGATCGGAGGCAACACTAACAGTGTTGGCAGTTCCCGAAATATAAACGGCTGTTCTCGTAACATCACAGTGTATAATAGACCAAATTTTGTCTACGCTTCTGAAGTTTTCCATGTTACCTTTGCCGTTTAACTGCAACCAATATCTTCAATGTAAATTATTTACATTTATTAGAGAAAACGAAACAGCTTTCATCCACTTCTGCATTATAGTCGAGATCAATATTGTTTTTGCATGAATTAGATTTTCATTCATACAGGCCAGGGATAATAAATGCCTTTTTATTATTTAGCTATTGTAAATTCATCCCCATTTGCCATTTTATTTAAATTTCTAGTTTCTTCACTTTTGAAAGAAGTTACCTAGGGCCTAGCAATGTTTAAGTTACGTAGCGCTTATTTCGAAAGAACGCACAACTACGAGGGAGCGTTTTTATATTCGCGGAATGGGGGACAAGGGGTGGAAATAAAAAAACCAAATTATTTTTCTTTTTCAATATATTCACCTGCAAGACGGATACATTTTTCACATCTTTCAATTAATTTATTTATACCCTCATAAAAAAATGATTTCTCTTTATCTGCAAAATACGCCGAAACTGTCTCCTTGACTTCATCATCGGCAGTAAATTTTTTACCCGCAGCTCTTTTTTCATTTTCGGAAACAGGTAATAATCACTCGGGGCCAGGTCTGGGCTGTAGGGTGGGTGATTCACAATTTCGAAGCCCACCTTATGCAGGGCAGCTAACGCAACGCGGCTCTTGTGGACGGGCGCGTTGTCGTGCAAAAGCAGAACACCTTTTGTCAATTTTCCCCGTCTTTTCTCTTTAATGGCTTCTTTTAGTCGCCCTAATATTGAAGCGTAATATTCTCCGGTTATAGAAACACCTTTATCTTTATAATCAATCAACAATATTCCTTCCGAGTCCCAAAATACCGTTGCCATGAGTTTCCCAGCTGATTGCAACACTTTAAATTTCTTGGGAGGTGCTGTGCCCTTTTTATGCCACTGCATGGAGTCTTGTTTGGCCTCAGGTTCATAATGATGAACCCAAGTTTCGGCTCCAGCAACAATTCCACTCAATACACCATCCTTGTCTTCATTACAGAGGTCCAAAAATGCACGCGACCACTCTACGCGCTGTTGTTTTTGCGGCGGCGTGAGCATTCTCGGCACCCATCTTGCGCTGACCTTAAACATGCCGAGATGATCGTGTAGGATTTTAAAAATTGTTGTATCGGATATTCCAACCATTTCTGCGAGTTGTTTCTTCTTTAGTCGAGCATCTTCGAGTACAATTTGTTCAACTTTTTGGATAAGTGCTGGCGTGGTCACCTCAATGCTCCTGCCCGGCCTCTGGTCGTCTTCAAGGGATTCCCTTCCTTGTTTAAATAAACTATGCCACTTGTACACCATGGTTTTTCCTGGACAAGAGTCGCCGTAAACCAATGACATCTCATTCATTATGGTCGCGACTGATTTTCCTTGCCTGGTAAGGAACTTTATAACGGCACGATATTCGATTTTTTCCATATTTCACTTTTCACTCCTGATTATGTTACTTGGTTGACGATAGCTCAAAGACTAACTGTCTAATAACAATGAAACTTCGTATTTATACTAATCATGAGTCGCTGCACAGGCCACGCCCCCAATGCGCCTACTCACCCCTCTACAAGCCGCTCATTCCGCGAATATAAAAACGCTCCCTCGTAATTTATTGTTTTTAAATTAATGAAACAAACACAAATTTCATTACATACATCCCAATTTCTTTTATTAAATACAAACATTAACATTCAATTATGACATTATTTTTGAAGATCTACTGAATAACATTGTAATGAAGGGCATTCGAGTAATTATTTCAAAATCGATTCATGGAGGTCGTTCCACTTGAACAAATCTGGCTATTGTCACAGAATATAGCTGACAAACTTGATAAGGACATAAGTACTGACTTTCGCGGGTATCCGACACATGGCCCATGTGATTTTACTTACTAAATTAAATGCGTTTAGTCTCTCAAATACTTTAGTTAAATTGTCACAACTGCATCTATTAAAACTTCCACTACGAGCGTGCCGCAGGGCTTTAATTTGGGACCACTGCTTTTTGTCGTATTCATCTATAACTTATTAACTTCCAACTTTGGTTAAGTAATCAGTCAAAGTAGTTTTTCTAAAACATTTGAATGTCTTTTTGTAATGAAGCACACAAGAATTGATAAGTTATATTGTACTATATATTCTATGATTATTATTTCCGTTTCCAATTGTTACTTTGACTTTTTTGATTATTCGGACAGTGGTAGACCTAGCTCAAATAATAATAAATTGGTCATATCGTAAACTTCATGAAAGGCATGAAGCTTAAACTAGAAAACCATCAAACATTCGACACCCAGGAAAGGAAAATACTAGCTATTTGGAGGAAAAAATATAAAATTTGATCGAGAAAGAAGAATTAGCACATAAAGCTGCTAACAATTCGGAGATAAATCTATTGGTAAATTTGTTAAAGTAAGAAGATTACAATGACTGGGACATCTTACCAGAATAAAGCTCATTACAAAAGTAAAAGATTTGAAAGAAATCAGATGAAAAGAGGAAACGTGATAGATCCAGAAAAAGGTAGAGTGGTCCGATTTAAGAAGAGAAAAAGATCAGCAACTGGAAATGCATTGTAGGAGAAAGAAAGAAATGGAAGAGAATTACACTGTTCTATGTCTAGGAGGCCTGTTTCTAAAGTATTAGTAACATTTGAAAGTAGGAAGGTAGCGATTCGTCCTATGAAGTAGTATTGATGCTTTATGGAAGAACTAATTTATCAGCAGACTATACATGTAACCAGTTCCTGTTTAATAGTGTTACTATAGTTATTACAAAGGAGATTGCATTATTACTGTTTAGTATTTACCTTTAACAATATATAAGAGTTATAACATACTCAAAACCTAAATTAGACAAGAAAAGCATACTCATATTGAAGTAAACAAGTACATATTGATATATTGAATTAATGTAAGCACATTATAAGTTTTCAAGGAATATAGCACCCAACGTGAAAAAACTGAAGGATCCTAGGGAATATATTCTAACATATTCATTGTCACGAAGTGTGAGAAGGGGATCGATAATTTTATTTAAATTTTAGAGTCGGGTTTTCCAAATTATGTACAACTATGACAGACATTAAATACGATGTTATTTATCACAATCCTTTTCAAATACATGGTGTTTACATTGTTTTGTTTTCTTTTCCATTTTTCCTGGATAAAGGACACCGCAGAATTTACTGTTACTGGATAATGGTTGGCCGTAATATTTCTAGGTAATTCATTTTACGTATGCAGCCAGTCACATATTTTTGTTTTAATGAAAATTTATTTCTTTTTTACGCTTTTTGGAACAAAGCCGAATTACAGGAACGAGCTTGTGGATATAATGTCTGTTTCAAAAATTTAAGATTATCGTATAACGTGCCCCTACAATCCCCGAATGTTTACCAAACAATTTTAAGCCACTTATTCAAACATTTAAATTGACACATTAATGAAATTTAAATATATTTTATATTGAATTTAGAAGAAATTCTGACACTTTCATTATGAAATAAACGCTTAGATGGTGGTTGAACATAAGTTTTTAGTTTTCCTGTATTTCTTATTTTAGTGATCAAAAATACATATCTAAATATTTAGTAGCAATAAAAATGGAAACACATTAACAGAAAATATAATTCTACACTTCCAGTATGAATTTAATTTTTTTAGAAACATATATGTATTTGGTAAGTACCAATTTATTTAAATGCACTATGCACAAACGGAAGGAATGTCTGAGCTGTCGTTTCATAGTTACATTTTTTATAACTTTTTCGTGGAGCTTTATTATTGTAAGTTGCAGAAATTATAACTATTTATTAGTTTTTGCCTCCGTAATAATTTTTTTTTAATTTAAAGTATAATTTGATAATTAAACCCACTCTTAAAGTTTTAACGTCAATTGGAAAAGAACCTGAGAAGGAATCAACTTCTGGTCGTTGACGACCAACCGACTTCAAGAATAAAAAACACGGACAGCAGAATTTAAAGGTTGTTATACATCAATTCAAGACGACGAGCGTCTACAAAGACCCAAACCTATAGCAATCTATGACATCACAGTTCACAATATACAATAGAATACAAAGTTTGTTTAATACATGAGAATTTACATATGAAAATGCAGTCAATTAGGTAGGTGCTGCTGCTACGATCCATGAAAAACTCTTGGAAAAAGGGCTTTAAGAGATATCACTAAAAAGGTTCCCAATTAAGTACCGGATCAACATAGTAGCAAGATACTGATACCTAGTAGATACTACTAAAATTACAGATAAATCGCCTCTTTACATATGAAAAAGTTTTCGGTTAAATAGGTACCCGTATTGCTAAGCATTTACAAGAAACTCTAAAACTTGCAAAGTATAAATTATTGATCAAAGTTTTTCGTAATACTTCTGAATTTTTACACGGCTTTATATCCATGCAAGAAAAGACCTGTGGCCATTATCACAATGGATAAAAGCTAATTCAGATGCTCTAACGAAAACGAAAACAGTTACATCGATTTGAAGCCTGTTAAAGTCCTTGGATGCTTATGGGTTTCAGGTATGCACATGGTATAGTATCTGTTGGCGAGAACTATTAATACAAAGTATAACACAGCAAAAGGGAGGCACTTGAAACAACAACAAGCAATCGCATTTGGCAAAGACAAAATTCTGTCTCATCACAACAATGCTCAAGCTATAATTTTTAGTCTGAGTTTTTCTTGTTCTTCGCTTTTAAAATCTGGAAAAAGATTTGACCGATTTAAGATGTAACTGTAGAAGGAAATTTAAATATAAGTAATATTAATTTAATTTTTATTTTATACGTTTATAATTTACTTGAAAACAAACTTGAAGATATCAATAAATATTATACGAACACTATAATTGAGATAAGAGCCTATAATTATTAAATTCAGTAAGTAAAAATTAATTTTGTTTTAAAACTTTTTAAATAAATAAAGTAAAATAAGTAAAATTACATTTAATTTATTGTAATTTCAATTTAAAATCTTAACACAATATGTTATCACAAATAATATATTTTTAAATATTATATTAAATTTCTGAACACGAAAATAAAAAAATGAAAAAAAATCATAATAATGTATATAATACACTTTTCTAAAGTACTGGTTCCAATTAGTGGCTACGGTTTAGAGCTATAAATTCATCGAATTTAAAAGAACAACAGTTTGTGTGACATAAAAACATATTAATTACCGAAACCAACTAGATTTAATAGGCAAACACAATTTTAAAACGTAATTTTGGAGAAAATTAATATTTTGGCAGATGGATTCTTAAATAAGTAAATATAAAATACGAAATTAATACTTTCATGCAAAAAGTGTAGCGTATTTTTAAATAGTAATGATTTAAAAATCCAAAAACCAATTTTTAAGAGGAATACTTGCGAATTATTCTTTTTTAGTATTTGAATAAATATTCACAATTTATTATACCATATATCCAGTATCTGAATTATATTAAATATAACACGTCAATCTTTATGTATTTTTCTCTAAATAGAATAATTTCCTAGTAGAATTAAAAAATATTTGTTCCTTCTAGAACGGTATGCTGTGATTAAGGACTTTATAGCTCTGCTTTAGAATTCATTATTTGTGATGACCGCTTTGTGAGCTTATAGCTTAGATTTGCAGTAAGGATTGGAAAGAAATCTTATTACTTTAATAGAAATTATATAATTTAATTTAATTTAGTACATAATTTTTACATACAATTTCCATACTTCTATATTAAAATTTATTTTTGTAAACACTCATTATTAATAGATTTTAAATCAGTGCTAGACATTTTGTACTTTTGTAAAGTACAAAAGCTGAAATAAGATTGTGTGCTTATTTTTACCGACCGTGGCATATACGAGGATAGTTTGACAAGTAGTGAGAATGGAAAAGAAAAACGAATTTTTTAAATACAAAATAATTTTTATTTTTCAATATATTCTCCTAGAAGAGCAATACATTTATTCCAACGGTGCTCCAATGCCCTTATGCCATCTCTAAAATGCGATTCCGGAAAGCTTGCAAAATACTCATTTACGAAGATGATAAGCTCGTCGTTAGACGAAAATTTCTTTCCACCTAGTGCCGTTTTAAAATTTTGAAAAATGTGGAAGTCGGAAGGGGCTAGATTCGGCGAATAATGCGTATGCGGTACTAATTTGAAATGTAACTCGTGGATGTTGGACATCGCAACTGTGCTGGTATGCGAGGGAGCGTTGTCTTGGTGAAGCAGAATCTTTTTCTTTGCCATTCCTGGCCGTTTAGCCCGAATCTCAATATTTAATTTTTGTAGAAGTTCTGCATAATATTGTCCGTTTATTGTGGCACCTTTCTGAAGGTAATTAATGAGAAAAAAGCCCTTTGAATCCCAAAAAATTGATGCCATCACCTTGTTTGCCGATAAAGTGGTTTTCACTTTCTATGGAGGTGCAGAACCACGTCCTAACCATTGCTTCGACTGTTGTTTAGTTTAGGGTGTACTGTAGTATATCCAAGTTTTATCGCAAGTAACAAATCGCCTACAAAAATCAACCGGATTCCGCTTATAAAGGTCCAAACACTCATTGGAAATGCGCAAACGAGTAAACATTTGATCTGTCGTAAGCAATCGCGGCACCCATCTTGCCGAAAGCTTGGAAAGGCCCAATTCTTTCGTTAAAATGTTGTGTACGATTTCTATTGAAATGTTTACCATGTCTGCTATCTCTCTCACTTTGGGTCGTCGATCTTGCGTAAATATATTATGGATTTTTATAATCATTTCCTTAGAAGTCACGATTTTGGGTGCTCCAGAGCACGCTTCATCAACACAGCTTGTTCTACCACGTTTAAATTCATTTGCCCATCTACATATTGTGGTGGATGATAACTCATCTTTTATTCCGGTAGCTTTCATACTCCACTTTAACAAAACGATGTGTCGCTTCTTTTTCAATAAGCTGTCAAAAATAAAGTAATCAACCGATTTATCTAAATATGGGAATGTAAACATATAAATAGGCAACCTAAATTACAGTGTATTTGTTTTACCAATTAGAGTGCCACCTATGTGTCATTCTCATTACTTGTCAAACTATCCTCGTATTACCTAGCGATATGTTGAGAACAATAAACGTGATTTGTTTGATGGAAAAAGGGGGCTCTACATATTACGATTGAATAATAAATTTATATAACTTTCTGAATACATCCAACATAAATACGTTTCCTTGATTGTTATCGATATTTCTAAATAAATTCATTTTTTTTCTGAAATGTCCACATTCACCGAACTGGTTTTTTGAAAATTTATTTATATATTGATTTTCGAAAAATTATTAACCAGGTCAATGATTTTATCTTGTTTGAATCATCGAAGAAGCACGATATAGTAAAGTGGAACTTTTCATTTACTTAACAGAAACCAATACGTACTGTATACAAATTTATTAAATGTTCCTTTATTACAAAACCCAAAACTACTCTAATTATTATTTTATATTATTATCAATTTGAAAAAGTTACTGCATTATTGTCAATAAACTCTATTCTCTTACAAAGTAAGACAAGCATGTATGAGGATTTTCTATCCAAAACTTTTTGGATGAAAATTTTTAGAAAAATAAGGAAACTACTTAAAATTAGATTATGATAGATTAATAGTCTATTTATTAGTCAGGAAAACATATGGTTAGACACTTATTTCCACAGATATTAACATTACGTTTCGGAGATACACAATATGTTTTAATTTCAATTCAGAGATGCGCAGCTCCTGAACAAAACGCAATATATAAAATGTACAAAGGATATGTACACATGGCGACTTTCCTGATTTTTCTAATGAAGACTAACCGAGTACTATAACGCTTAAAAAATAAAGGAATTGAAAATAGTAATGCATAAATTAATTCAAGCTCATAGATGTATGTATATTAAGTTATTATTTCACGTTGTTGAAAAATTATGTATTTTCAATGTTAACTACATTTATTAATCAACTAAAGTAACTGTAAAAAATTTTCCGCTCTTAAACGAATATCTTTTCATAACATTTGTTCCACTTTTTATGTGTTACAGTCTGTAGCAACAGTGGCTACATCTGTCTGCACACCAGGCCGTAATAAATACATACTGAATATCTACGGTGACTCAGTAATATGTGTGTAGGTACTTATTTACTTACGCACTGTTACGTACTTATTACATCGGCTACTTTCCTGTCGTGCCAATCAAAATACCGATAACAATCTACACGTCATAGTAAAAGAGCAGACAATTTGCCGATTTTCAAATAGATAGACAACATTCCCTAGATGGCTATATATGTATACGAGGCGTGTATTTTAAGTAAAGTCTGTTTTATTGTATACATTATTAGGTGGTGCAGGCGCCGTAACAAGTACTTGCGTCAAGTTTCGGCATTCCTTGGAAACAACTATGCTCAGTTGCAGCTGTGTTTGTAACCAGTACGGCTTGCTCTGTTTATAAAATGCTCAAGAATATCGAATCGCCCGCTCCGTATAAGGTACGGTCAGTGATAAGTTTTTTGCCGCCAAAAAACATGTCTGATACAAACATTCACCGACAAATTTATGAAGTTTGCGAGGCTACTGCCATGTTTAAAGACAAAGTGCGTAAGTGGGTTAAAGACTTCAAAGCTGACTGCAACAACGTCCATGATGAATTTGCTTCCTTCGCCCATCTATTATCGCACAAGCACTCTTTCAAACGACTTTCCTGATCTCTTGGTTATCGGAGCAGGCGGCAACTTTCTATGAAGAGGGTATTGAAAATCTAATTGTAAGGTTTGATAAGTGTTTAAACAAACAGCTATGTCGAAAAACAGAGAAATGGATGTAGAAACTGGAAATGGATTTGGTTTTTGTATATTTTCTTTCGTTTTTACTTTCAAACGGCCGTTATTGAAAAAACACGCCTATTCTATATGTGGGTATATACATATGGGTAATGTTATAATATATAACTATTCTGAAACACATTCCTCTGCTCGTACACTAAAAATCTGTTTCAAAGACACTCAGTATACATTAGAGATACTCAGTCCTCCGAAGTGCATATAGTACATGTTAAATAATCTTGCGTTGAAGTAACAAAGAACAAAGACCGGTGTACTTCCAGAATTTAAACAGTAAACGGATAATCGCAAGAATATTACTTTGGCGAAATGTCTAAAATAATATTCTCAGAAAACCACAATGTGTCCAACAATCAGTAGAATTTCTTTTTCTTTACTATCACAATGTTAGTAGTCTCCCAAAATCACTGACCTTCTATAAGAACCTGTGGTTGACGAGCTGGATATTGTCGAAGCTGTCGTTGGACGGCTACTGTGATTACCAAAAGGACAGATCAAATTAAAGTAATTATTGCATCACATTTATTCCACATCCTAATGAATTCACTTTTACATGAATACTTTTAAAACTATATGTATCGCGATTGCTTACATTCCATAAATCCCTAGACTATATTTTCGTAGTAAGAATCATTAGTATGATCAAACCTGTTATGATTTTATGATGGGTAAAAAATATTTAATTTCTTTTCGAATAATTTCAGCTTGAAGTTTTTGGTGTAAATTCCTATATAAGTATATGTAAAGTGTAATACAGGTTTAAACATATTAACAAATACTACTTTCCTATAATGTCCGCTCCATTGCATTTTCGTATAACCGTAATATTTTATGCACTACATATTTTATAAAATATTTTATGCACAAAGTTTATCTCCTATTATTGTTCACATTCTGCGCATATTGTCACATAAAGACAAATTGATGTTTGCTATAAAAGATATGTGCATACTACATGAGCCACTATTTATGGTATCTGCATGAACTTGTGTATGCACATTATACAAACGCTTCCATATTTTAGTAACAGAATTTTGAATATTCGCATTTGTTTTTCTGTGATATACGATTATGATATTACTATCCAAGCATCGAACAACTCTTAAACCACATGTAATAGTGCATTATATATGGAAACACCACTGTAATGACGAACAGTAAAATGCCATTAGGCGATGAGCACTTTTCTGTAGTTATTTAAAAGATAGAATAATTTATATCCCACAGTAAATTCACACAAACTTTATAAATAAAAGAGAATAGTTTCTTCCGAGTATGTTCTTTTAAAACTCCTAAATATGTAAAGGTGACTCTTACTTATAAGATTTACAAATTAAGTATAAGTGGTTTACAGGAGCATTTTTGACACAGTTCAATAGTAAATAATTGTATTATAATAAAAATAATATTTATGCTTAGACTACCAATTGCAAATTATACCTTTAACAGAAACCTCTACAGCAATATAATATCAAACACAGAATAAATACATTTCAAATATAAATTACAATATAAAAATGAATTTGCTACTAAATTTCTTTAAGTGTTGGACAGGCTTTGAAGCACCCCTAACATTGCATATAAAAAAATTGCAAATAATAAAAACAAGAACAATGCATAGTTTACAAAGAATTCACAAAACGTTTAGCAATGACCTTCCGTTCCTCCCATTGATCATTCTCGCCTCACCTTTTGATTGTGATAGTGCTTAGGTATTCCTATGTACTCTCATACCATTTTCGGTATCCTGGACAGGATGATGTTTACCATTCTACCTGTTATAATTCCCTTCACGGATCCAAGCCACTTTAATCTTTGGACTTTTACATACCTTGTTATACCGGTTTCATTGCATATATCCCTTTGTCCCTTCCTGTCTTCTGATGTATTTCCTCTCCAATATAAAGACCTAGACATATTTCATTTCCATTTTACCAGAAGCGTCTGCATATCTTTATTTAATACACAGCTTTCGCTGGCAAATATCATTGTTGGTGTTATAACAGAGGTTGAGCAATCCTCCGAGTTACCAGCGACGGGAAGTGATGGGGGGCGAACGCGTGTAGGCACTGCCTGGCAAACGTGGATTGTTAACTGTGACGGATGTAAATAAATTTCTAAATCGTTTTCCTACGTTAGAATATACAGAAACTATAACTACATGTGTTACTTGCAACACTAGTATTTTACTGTATGATATAGATTGTAAAAGACAACACCGCGTGATAAAGCTGGTAAAATACTAAAACAATCTTTTCCAAAAATACTCAAGTAACATGTTTGCTCCATGCAACTCATCTGGTAGCAGAGTATATTAGAAATAACTATCCAAAAGTTGATAAATTAATAGCTTCTACCAAACAAGCTTTTATTAAATATCCCTAACGTTTTCGTGAATTTAGTAATTCTCGTCCGGGCGTTCCTCTACCACAATAGTCGGTATTAACAATATAAAGACATAGCTTCAAGCAGTAATATACTATGAGGCATATTTTGTATTTTGAAATAAAATTCACATGAAATTCAAGCAAGTCTATCAATCCAAGAGCTGTGTACAGATATCTAAATTGAAACGCAATTGCAGTCCCGAGCAAAGCACATCTTTTGAAAGCTTTGTTAGCAAATCCAGCAGATAACAGATGTACTATAAATTATGTGCTGTTAAATAAGAGTTCCGATTTTAACACTGTAGTGCTTATAAAGCAGTGCTTAATTGAAAACCAAGAGTGTGAAAGTGATATGAATTTTAATTTGCGAATATTACTTCATTAGACATAAATACTCACTTTCCAAATATATAAACATGTTTTCACCCCGTTGTAGGAGTTTCACTAAATCAACAATGGAAAGTATACTGATATACAATACTATGCCAAATTTTCAAGTCAGGATACACCATCACCTGAAAAGTAAATGGGTAACTGATTACGTTCAGTATTTGTCTTACGATATTTGTAGTATCACCTATCTAGCTTTTCCGATGAGACTTTTTGCTGCTGCGAATCCGGGGGTTCGTTCAACATGATGTACATATAACAGTTCTACAGAATCTTATTTTTGTCTTTCTGATATCTTTAGCAATTCTGAATGCTTCCTGTTCTTCACGGAGTCCTTCTTCTATTTACGCCCTTACAAATCTTTTTATTTTCTATATTTCCTATACCTATATATATATTACTTCCCCGATTTGTTCTTATAGTTGTAGGTTTCTTTTCTTCATGATTTTTCTTTTTTATGATTCTTACTAAAATGACTTTTGACGTTATTATTTTCATGTCCTCAGCATACGCTGAACATTAGTCATCACCACTGTTGTTTATTCTGATGTTTCTGATTATTTTTTATAAGACTAGGATACCTAACACCATTTTTTTCTTCCAATCCATTCTTCTTTCAAAATTTTCTGGTTTACGCCCATTTTATATTATTGTTTATATTTTTTTCTTGTTACCATTTCTAAATTTTATTATTTTACTAGGATCCTCCATTCCTTGATGATAAAAACATGTCCATTCCATCTATATTGTCACGCACTTGCCTTCAATAGTGCATGTAATGGTATTCGAAACACATATAAGAAAGATTCGATCTGTAACTGGAGAATTATTCCTGAAGCCTGTTTGCTATTATACTATTAGTCTTTTCCTTAGGAGTTTAGCTTTGTAAAATACTTGCAGTTGTGTAATGCTTCAGTAGGTTTTACGCTCCACTTTATTCCGTGTTCATGTCATAGTATTAAGGTATTTGATTAGTAGACATCTTCTCGATTTCTCATATCTTCAATATTAAATCATACAACTTTTCCAGTTTCCTTCGGTTTTTATCAACTCCGTAGTAGTTGCGCTTTATTCTCAGCTTTTGTTGTTTTTAAATCTTTGTTTGCATTTTCCGTTTCCTCTTTTGTCGTTATTTCTTTGTCGCTGTAAATATGAAGATAAAACATTTTCTAATATGATTTGTTTACGTTTTTTGCACGATTCTTGGAATTTAAGATAACATTTATAAGTCAAAACTAAAATAAAATGTTCTCTAATTTCCGGTGGAAAAATTAACATTTATTTTATATTAACTTGAATAACTATAAAATATTCAATATAAAATTGACAAATTTTAACTTTAAGTTGATGAACACAAAAAAAGAGACAAATTAGCTAATAATAACGTGAGGAACTTGTACCATACCATAAGTAAAGCAGAACAGTCTTCCGGGTAACCAGTGACAGGCATCGATGGGGGTCAGACACGTGAAGGCATTGTCGATAGGTTGCATCCGGTCAGTGACAGGAATATGCCTCGCAAAGGTGGATTATTAACTGCGATAGCTTTAAATAAATTTCTAAATCGTTTTCCTACGTTTAGAATATAGAGGAACTATAATTTGCATCTAGCCTCAGCCTTCTCGTCGAGACTGTATTCTACTGTGAAGACAGAGGTTTATTAAACATTAGTTATAACAAGCTTATCGTCCTCGCCATTTATGACCTTTCTTTCCTCCCCGGGAAAGCTAGATAGGTGCCATTGTAAATAAAGAAAATACTCTAATGTGGGAAAATTATTCATATACACCCGTCGCAGTTAATAATCCTCTTTGCGGATCATCTTCGTAACACTGACATAATGAAAGCTATCGGCAATGCCTATATGCGCTCGTCCTCCATCAGTTCCTTTTGCTGGCTTTCTACAATATAATTTATGATGCTCACCATACTGTTCGTGTTCTAGAAAGTTATTGATTAAAAAAGCATTTTATATGTCCATATACTCCTCAAAATATTTCAACGAATATTTAACTAAAATCATTAATTCAAAAAATCAAAGCTTTTATTTAGTAGCAATGTATATCATTTACATCATGGAATATCTTGTTATCTATGAAGAGGTTATTTAAAGTGTTGATTTACTTCGTCCAATTTTCTCTTAGCTTCATCAAACTCTGCTTTAGTACCATCCCTTTCCTTAATTAATTCATTCAGTCTATGTTTCATTTCAATAATGTCATCAGATAATCCATCATGCGTAAGCTTAAAATTGGAAGACTTCGAGGTTTGTTTCTGTAAATCTTCCAACATCTCCTGAAGTGATTCGTTTTCATCCTGCAAAACCTTCATTTCTTCTAATTGCTCCTTCAATTTGACACTGATATCCGCTAATTCTTTAACCTCGGAAGTCATTTCTGTGGTTTTTTGTGTTAAATTTTCATTACTATTCTGTAGTACTTCTACGCTGTTTTCGTGACTCAGCTTCTTTTTTGTTACGTCTTCTATGGACTGAGAATTTGATTCTCGCTTATCGAATATATATTGTTTATTTTCCAAATTATTTCTTGAGTAGTCTTTTAAATCTGTCGGTTGATTGTTCATTTTATGTTTTTGTGTGATATGTTGAAATGATAATTTTAAATCGCGAAAAGTTTGAGATGATAACCAAATATAGTATGATATGACTTTAAATGTCAAATGACTTTATTGATATACATATGTCAAAAATTTTTAACTGACAGTAGTAGTAACCTGTAATAATAACTTATTCGAAATTGAATAAATCACACGAGCCTTAAATATGTAATGGTGTCTTTTTTTTGGAGGCGGAGAACTTTAAATCGAAATAAAACGCAGAAAAATGTTTTTAATATTCATGAAGTTCGCCTTATTTAAAAGATAATTTTAACATTTTATTAATGTTTGAATATGCATGTAGTCGCGGCGGCTGGCACGTACATGGCGTAATCTGGGGGTCTAATTTTTACACACTCTTCGCAGTGAATCAGACTGTATTTCGGCAATATCACGTCAAATGTTGGCTGCTAAGTGCTCAATTGTTTCAGGTTTATCTTAGACATGTGACTTTACATATCTCCGGAGAAAGTAATCTAAGGGCGTCAAATCGCACGAATGAGGTGGCCAGTTAACAAGTCTATTTCATTAAATTAGTCGTTTGTCAAATGTTTCTTTTAATAAATTAATTGTATCGCACGTTATGTGGCATGTGGTGCTATCCTGCTGAAACCACATATTTGCAATATTAATGCCGTGCAATTGAGGCACGAAAAGGTTAGTAATCATGTCTTTCTAACGTTCACCATTGACTGTAGCATTGTGACCATCATCATTTGTAAAGATATCAATTGCTTATTGTGTGCGCACTGTACGACATCTTACGGGATGCGTACTATCGCTTAGAGTGAACGTATTGAGAAAACGTTCCATAGTTTATCGAATTAATCGCTCTGGACGATTACGAAACTGTCAAATCGGCTCTCATAGAAAACATTATTGCCAATTTAAAATTCTCCGCCTAAAAAACACTCTTTGGTAGTTTCTTAAGTAAAGTATGCTAGAAGCGGTCGTTTGTATAGAGTTTTAATGTTTTCTGTCACATATAACGCATATTACATATTTTTAATGATTACGAAAGGAAGTTGTTCACCATTTATTATGATCAAACCTAATGAAAGATAACGATTATGTGGAGTATATGCAGGAATGTAGATTTAACTGTACAACTTAAATAATATTTATTGCATGAAGTATCTCAAAAAGGAAAAAAAGAGAACGTTTTCGATGCGATAATGTAATTTATTTATGAAAATGTGTTCTACAGGAGCATGGTTGTAGTAAACCTGACTTTTTTATCTACGGGGAGCGTTCGAGTTTGAAATGTAATTCGAATTTCCAGCGAAAAGCAGAACTATAAAATGATGAATGGGAGGAAGTGTAAACTTAGTTTGGTAGTTTAATCGTTTGTGTTCACTTTAGTTTATATTGGTAAAAATAAAGAAAATTCAGGCGACGAACACATCTTTCGATCGAAGACGTGAAACATCAGACGTTTATGAGACATAAATGACTGTTTGCTGAAAGGACATCGTCAGATGTAAGTCCTTAAAAATAGCGCAAAACGTTTAAATAAGGGCAACAACTAAGGTGCGGAACATCAGCAATTTATGAGACTTAAAGCTATTTATGAGCAAATGTTTTCAGATCTAACTTCTTAAAAATAATACAAACCGTTTAATGATGGGCAACAACTTGTGCAGAACAATTCGCATTTTTGTTGTATGAACACTTAACTACAGCACAGGAAACTTATGATGAAAATAGAAGAATAAATATCATGCCTAGATGCAATAGTATACCGCATACCCACGTGCAAACAACAACACGGAGCATATGGGAAGAAACCCCATAGTGACAGATACCTGTACGCTATTTCCTATCACCATCCTAAGCGGAAAAGAGCTCTTATTAAAATGCTAATGCATAGAGCAAAGGAGATCAGCGACATCAAATATTTGAAGAAAGAAAAGCGACACGTCCAGAAGGCACCCTTGATAAACTGATCTAGCAACACAGAAATAAGAGGAGCCGTAAGAAAGCCCAGAATGTAAATGCCAACAAGAAAAGTGGAAGTAGATAGGGAATTTGCCCGTCCACTTTACATATCTGGAGTTACTGAGAGAATAGGAAGTATATTCACGAAGCAGAATACGAAAGTATATTTTAGTACTGCATCAGTCATTCAACATAGCTCTTCTGGAGCTAAGGACAAAATTACTTAATGGAGAAGGGGTCTATAAAAGAGTACGCGGGTGTGGAAAATCGATTGATTAATTAAGGAATATAAAAGTAATGCACGAAAAAAGAAAAGGTAGAAGCAGTGGTATTAGCATATTAAAATTACCATCGAATAATCATGAAATCGTCGAACTTCAACCGTGAGAGCAATTATGGGTTCAGCATCACCTAGAAGGGCCTACTACAAGAATCTATCTTAACCAATTTAATTAAGATGTATTTAGGAAAGAACGAAAACAAAGAAAATCAGTCCGATAACAGATCTCGAAAGTGTTGTCAGTATGGACAGTGAAATATCGATGGAAACTACAGCAACACGACGAAACCAGCAAGAAGCGAGACAACTGGAAAAAAAATGCGAATATTTATGGAACATACCGCTGACAGAGCTATTCATACCTTATTCAAAATCATCATAGAATTACAAGACTATTGCTTCTAGATTCACTATTAGTGCTGTCAAATCAAATAGCAACACCAAAAATCAACAGGTTCGCAATCAGAATCGGTCGCACATCACTCATTCACAACTGACACGATATCAATAATGGCTTTTTGGAGACTATTGTGGCTACTGAATAAAGCATATGGAGTCGTCTAGAACACTAAATTGAGCAAAGTCCATTGTTCTGTTAGGGAAAATATTGAATGCATTATTTCCTATTTGAGAGGTCGGTTATACATAGATTTTCTAACCGAAAAACGGATGATAAACTCAGAACATTATCTTGATTTGCTACAAGCCTCATTATTGTGTCTTCTGTTTTATATAAGTTTTCACAAACTGTCACATGAAACAAGAATAAAAAGCACCGCCATCATCGTGTCGGAACTTTAAAAATTACTACAGTTTAATAATTGAAATAAATTGCTTTTCTATATCCACCCTATAATTCAGATCTTTCTCCCTTAGATTTCCATGTAATTGGACCATTTTCGAAGAAAAGAATTTCATGAATAATTATGAGAGTCATTGTAGTTGTTTAAGAATATGTAGATGTTTTCTTGAAAAACACGGAAGATTCTTGAGCTATGTATTCAAAAGGAGAGATTATAACGGGTGGGCCATCTATCGGTTTAAATTTCAATCACCGGTTATTTCGAATCTGGCAATACTTATGTCATTCTATTCTGTCACAAAATTCAGTATATTATCTCCACTGAACGAAATTAATCGATTTACGCTTGAGCGACGTTGGGATTTATTGCATGCGTGAGAATCCATCAACATCAACTCGTCATCGTTCTCAAGAATTGAATATATGTAAACGTGCGTGGCATCAGTTTACGTCAAATTTTACGCAAATATCTCGGTATGACGCCTTACGAAGTTCAATTGGTTCAAATGTTGAAGCCGCATGACCATCCGCTTCGATTTCGCTTCGCTAGGTGGGCTAACGAGAAACTGCACGATGATGTCAATTTTGCCAAAAAAATTATCTTTTCGGATGAAGCTCATTTTCATCTTGGTGAGGACGTTAACAAACAAAGTTGCCGTATTTGGGGCTCAGAAAACCCACACGTGGTCTTACAGAAGCCGATGCACCCATTACGAGTGACTGTTTGGTGCGGCTTGTGGAGCGGAGGCATCATTGGCCCATACTTTTTGAAAATGAGGACGGCGCAACCATTACGGTCAATGGAGACACCTGTCACACCATGACGACCGATTTTTTTGTGTCCGCTCTTCATGGTATTGATGTGAATGATGTTTGGTTTCAATAGGATGGTGCAACTTGCCACACATCTCATGCCACAATCAATTTATTGCGTCAAACGTTTGATGGGCGTTTAATTAGCCGAAATGGTGATGCCAATTGGCCGCCAAGAAGTTGCGATTTGACACCGTTTGACTATTTTCTGTGGAGCGCCGTTAAAGACAAGTGTTATGCTGACAAACCAGACAATTGAGCATTTGAAGGCCAACATTCGTGATGCCATTGCCGAGATACGACCACATACACTCGAAAAAGTGCTCGCAAATTGATCCGATCGAATGGGGTACTGTGGGGCCAGCCGCGGCAGCCATATGAATGAAATAATATTCTATCTCTAACCGCAACAATTGTACTTCACAACAAAAAATAAGTTTGGCAAAATTTCAAACCGTTTTTGTTTTATTGCGTTTTTTAAACTTTTAAATGGCCCACCAGTTATGTAATTTTAAACACTTCTTGTGTATTTAGTATAATAAATGTAAATGACAACTACTGGAAAACAATGAGGAAAACATTAATTCGTTAGGTATTTTTTGGTTCACGTGACATCTCATTTCTTTCAATGTTTAACACAATATATTTTAAAATTCTTCAGAATTATACTATCAAAAATGAGCTTTATGTATTTTAACGACAACTAATAATATATTTTTAACGGAAAGCTAAAATTATTGTATAAAATTCATTCCGACAAAGTCTCATGTGTCTACTCTATTGCGTTGTTTTTTTCTGGTTCCCTTCTTCATTCTTTTTATGACAGGAAAAATTGTTTTCTTTTACTTATGTGAAATTAATTCGTGAACAAATCATCGTCAGTCGAATGAGCGATAACTTAACAATCAATAATACTACGATATACCACTATGGGTTATCTTTTAACAACGAACGTAAGATCGAGCAACAGTCCTAACGTCAGCATTTGTGTCTAATATTTCAAGTATTCCATGTCACATTTTCCCAATATTTCAAGGGTATTAACTATATAATAGATTACGACAAAAAAGTTCCAACAAATTCTTTTGAAAGAATGAGATAAAAACAAACACCGAAAAGATTAATGAAAAGCTCCCCAAGCTAATGAAAATTGGATACGCTTCTTTACTTTTGTTTCTATCTTTTTTTTTGTGGGCTAAGTAAATACAAGGATCCCGATCGTCAGGAGATTACTTTGTTTATTTATTTATGAAAATATTAAGAAGGTGTTATTTATTACACTCATGTCAGTTTCAAAATTAAGTTATAAAATTCATGGAAATTGACAGATACATTACGATACAATCAATTTTCAGAAAACCATATACAATTTTAAAGTTTCGAGGAACGGAAAATAATAAATCATATATATAGTATATACATGTATGTACGACGAATATACGTATGTACTTATGTATGTATACTTTATGCTACAATGTATGTATGTACGTATGTTGTATTTTAATAACCGCCGTGCAGAAACAAATATCGGATATAATAATACAACATATATTAACGACACCCACAAAACAAAACATTAGTTTGAATACATAGCAGTAAAGAGAAATGGTATAAACAAACTTAATTTAATTAAATAGTTAAATTATTAATTAAATAATTAAGTAATTCAAACAAATATGTACATTATCAGAGCGACATAAATTTAGCAGGTTTAAACATACATTACAATAGTCTTGGAATCTTGTTACAAGACTACTAAAAATTTAGTCTAAAATTTAGGATAGATGTGAGGGGTGGAAAATGTTCTAGAAGAAATCTATTAGTCAGCTCGACACACGGATAAGACCTGGGTAACTCAGACGAAGTGTATTCATATCGACCGCAAGTTTGAGCTAGGTATCTAGGTCATATCAATGTAAGTACAACAGCAAATGAACTCGAATGAGTTTAGTTTCCCACGGTTTTAGAAATGCATAGACAACTATTGAATTTGAAGACTAATAGTTTAATCTTCAACAAAATCAAATGACTGACAGAAATATATAAATATATGTAAGAATAGGATTAATCGGTAAACTGAATAAAACCTTACAATAAAGATGGGCAAGTATATATAAATAGACATAAATACATACGCCCTGAAGGGCTTTCAAAATTAAAAGGAACGGCGAAGTAAAAGACACGCAAGATGAAGTAGAACTGACGCAACCCTACCGTAACTTACCTAAGAAGCTTTCTTGAAAATTTCCGAAGCCAATGCCGCGAAACGAGACAACAAACCTAAAAAGGAACACGATACCAAAAACAAGGAGAAGAAAATGAGACAGCAAGCAGGCAAAGATGCAAAAAAACGAACCCTCGTGTAACCCGTAAGATATACTGAAAAGCACCTTGCTCCAAATCCAAGTAGTACGGGCAAATGCACCAAACAAGGAGTATAGCTCTTTTGATATCTGTAGAATAGACACAAATTGAAAAGGTGACTACAGCCAACTGTAACACAATGACTAAGGAATCCAAACATGAATTTTCCAAAAGTGCCCAATCCATGATCGGAACAAAATAACTTACTGAGACAAGAAACACAAGACTGCCGAAACTCAATCGATATGTCGAAGCAGAGACAAGTGCAGTAAAAAACCTTGTATGTCAAAAATCGAATTCAAAAATAAAGTTAAAAGACTATTGTCTATTGCTTTGAGTTAGTTTTTTAAGTATTATAAGTACTAAAAAAGCATTATATAAATAGTCTAACAGCATAACTTTCGTAAAACAATTCCAATATACTACTAAGTATTTATGAGGAAAATTCTTTGGCGATATTAAAATCGAAAGTTGATATAACAGAAACAACTTTTATTAACAATAATACAACAGCATAACTCTCATAGACATATAATTACGGTAATAAATAATCTCAAAAAACTATTGTAAATATCTCCGAATCAACACTGAATACTACAATTCTTACTTCTTCAAGTCGGTATCACTAATAACTATGAATGCACGATGTTATATACATCCCGTCAGATACCGCGAGTATTCTTGTTGTAGAACTTTCACCTATCATTCCCCGATCTTTATTGGTCTTGGTCGTACACTGCACATATTAACCATTAGGTTTTGTAGTAGTATTATAACAATAATAATGGCAAATTTTAATGAAGAGTGTAGTTGATTAACTTAATCAAAAAAAAGTAAATAAAACCCCTTTCCATATAAACGTTCGTGTTGTGTATACCTATTTCGTCAACTAAGTTGTCATCATTAGGAGATAATTAATTGTAATGTCACACCTGAACTCACGGTAAAACTTGCATAAAATCATACCGCACAAGAATCAAATACGCACAGAGCTCGAGTTGAATCGACCGGGTAATCGTTGGTGGTTTGGTAGTGTGGGGAAAAACAAAAGAATAAAAGAAAGAAAAACTTAAATTTGATATATAAACATATAGTAAAAATGTGGCTATGTCCTACATCGTTTCAAAAATTTTAAAATTGCGAATTAAACAAATAAAAGTAAGAGCAGTAAAAATCCTAAATCGTTCCAAAAATATAAACTAAGAAATAAGTTGTTCTTTTAGGTAAACAAAAAGTATGCAAAAGTCGATCAAAACTCTAATATCAAATACTAAGATTGTCCGATACAAAGAAAAAAAAAAAATATCGAATCTGCAAATACGGACAACCAATATGCACGGTAATAAAAAAAATTACGAGTATAGTTAGTGGACACTTTATTAGCAATTGGCAGTGATTTAAATATACGTTTTAGTAAGGCTTTTATCTCCACGTGAACAGAAGTATATATAAAAAAAAAGAATCTATACTCGTGAGAGGGATACATGCCGAATAATTAAATTTATTTTTAGCAATCTAGAGTTACTACAAAAAAGAAAGAATGAAATGAATACTTTCGACGCTTACGCGTTTTTGTGAATTAAATCGTACTGTAGTAACCTTTTCAAATTAAGCAACTAATTTGCCATAGGCTGACAAATTCTATAAAATAAATCAAAAATTTGTTAACCAAATATTATATTATAGTCTCTATATCGACAAAAAGAGACATTAGAAAAACCGACTCGCATCGGTTAACACAAAAAACTGAGACGTAGTTAAATAATTTACGTGGTGGTTTCAAGGGAAAAAAAAACACTTACCTAGCAAAGAAGTATTTCCTCGATGGGCTTCTTTACAAAAAAAAAGGAAATACTTCGATTTAATTAATTTCTCACGAAATTTTCCTTATAATTGGTAGCTAAGTCAAAAGCACTTATTACCGAACCAAAAGAAAATCCATTACCACTAAAATCTTCCACACTTATTTCTGAGGTAAATTAATTAACCAAACAATAGGTGCACATTATGAAGGTAAACAAAATTTCCGATGAAACAAGAATCCCTGTAATATGAGAACTAATTAAAATAAAATACTAAAGAAAGGATATTTCTCTCGAATTTATTATGAAAAAAAGCATTTTCAATCTCAACTTACAAGGAATACGAAATTTAACTACTAAATATATTCAGTATAAATATACGATAAATTCAATGGATGAAATAAATAAATAGAATTATATCGGGGAAAAGAATAATCTAGCCGTAACTCTTCTATCACCTTACTGGTCAATCTCAACTATGAGAGCCAGGATTCCCTCGAAAACATACATATGCAGCCTACGAAATAAAATGGTTACTAAAAACACGATCTGTTTTTACAAACGGAAAAACGATATTTTCAAAATTGCAACGTGAAAGATTTTTAAACGAACTAAGAATAAATCTATAACGGAATACGTCATATACAGTCCAGTCACGATGTTTTAAATTAACAAACGAAACGTAATTTATGAAAACTGTTTCCTAATGATAATATAGGAGTGTATACGAAAATATTACCAATGAAATTAAAAAGTTACCTAACTTATTAAGAAAATATTTGTACACGACTTTCCTTACAATATATATTTAATAACCCAGCCAAAGTACATGGTTTTAAACAAAATTTTGCATAAAAATTCAGTGTATTCAGACTAATAAATTTTCATTCAAAAATTCTTACCCTTTATAGAGAAAGTTTAATAAAGAATTGAATTAACAATCAATAGTTGTGAGTTATTGCACTAAAATGCCAAGAATTCGAAAACAAGTAAATAATTGTCAGCCAAGCGATTTTGAAAGGAGTCTACCGTATGAGGTGGATACTTTATTTCGTAAAATCGCTAGACAGATGTAAAAAGACATTGCTACAGTACAATTAATCATTGTTATAAAGATTGGTCTTAAGAATTTAGGCAACATCATGGAAGAGGTTATGGACGGTATAGAAGAAGTACTGAAGGGGAAAGTCGAAAGACGTACACAGTTCGCGCTCTGTGTAGGTCTTTCGGCAACTAAGTTGTCATTATCAGCAGATCATTAATGACGGTGTCGTCCCCGATTCCGCGAAAGACGTACATAGAGTACGAACAATGATGTTGTAAGGGATTTTCATTAACCTTTTTGATTAAAAAGCCAAGTAGTGTTTATTACTAATGTCGGCCCGTCAGAGCTTTCTGCGGAACGTTTCCTTAAGCATGGCTATCCCACTTCACTACACGCAAGGTGTCTGTTGTATGCATTACGCTCGATCACAAAAACTATTCGAAAAAGTTACACAGTCGTAGATGGCTTAATCAATAGCACAAAAAAATTTTCATACGTGATCCCAACCCCAACCACTTCGTGAACGCTGGGGCATACTCAAATTTCTCCCATAATCAGGTAGGCATACTCTTCGTCACTGATGTTATGACAATACGGATCCGGTTCTTCAACTCTTCCAGGTTCCGTGGAAGTGGTGGTACATAAACGTTATCTTTAACGAAACCCCACAGAAAGAAGTCACAGGGTGTCAAATCCGGTGACCGTGAAGCCCAGCTGAGACCTGCTAAGTCGCCAGCTCCTTGACAACCAATCCAACGGTTCGGTAGAGTTTCATCCAGATATTCACGCACTTGGCGACTCCAGTGAGGGGGTGCTCCGGCTTGTTGAGAAGTGAAGTTGTCTTCGTGCAGCCTCGGAAACAACCAGTTTTGTAACATAGGGAGATACTGCCGACCGTTAACCGTGTTACCATCAAAGAGAAATGGACAATAAAAAGGTGATCGGGATAACGCACAAAACACATTGATGGCGAATCTCGTACATGTTCAATGGCTGCATGTGGGTTCTGTAGACCTCAAATTCAAACATTGTGTTTGTTTACGGGACCACTAGCATGGAAAGTCGCTTCATCACTGAACACGATGCGTTGTGCGAAAGTGTTATCATTGTCAATAGCATCATGAATCTCGCTACAAAATAGCACACGTTTCCGTTTGTCATCAAGACGCAGAGCTTGTAACAATTGTAACTTGTACGGCTTCATAACCAACCGACGTCTCGAAACACGTCAAATTGTTCTTTTAGGCAGTTGTGACTCCCAACTAGCACGAGTAGTTGATTTTGAAGGATTACGTTGGTGAGCAGTTCGAATTCGTGCAAAATTTTCTTCAGAAACACGAGGGCGGCCACTACTCTTTCCTTTACATACATGTCTTGTATCTATAAAATGTCGATGCCATCTGCGAATGTTCCACCCATTCGGAGGATCAATTTGGTAGCTCAACCTGAAACATCTTTGCACTGTAATCACGGAATTGCATTGCGCAAGCTCGAGAACACAAAATGATTTCTGCTGCGGAGTAGCCATTTTAAACATATGATGGTTACCAAGAAAAACAGAAGATAACTGACATCTAGCGGCTATTAAATAAACTAGATGTATTCGTTTCTCCAATAGCCGAGACGAGGCGCAGCGATCGATAGTTTGGACAAAATAATACTTTGTAATACGTATATTCTTTTTGAAACACGCTCTATATTGCTTATTACTATTTATTCATACGGCATTGCGGTACTTATTGTACGTCTTACGTATTTCTCATGATGTTTGCGCTTTTGACATCGCAACACCCGATGTACGGCGGTGACGGCCTGGACTGCCGGAGACCACCTTTGCTCGCTGCCCATGCACGGTGCCTAAATATCTCCGCTTTAATAATAAATAATGTAGAAAATAGTTGGTAAATAGGCAAACTATTTAGAGAAAGACATTTCGAATAAAAGGCACTATAAACTGCTTTAAGCTACCAAAACTTGTGAAAACTGAATTTAAATATTTAGAAATTACGCTCTGCATTATGCTGTCAGTACAAATAGAATATAGTTAAGCGCTTTTAAGGCATATGACAGACTAATAATACTCTTTTATTAAATGTTTTTAATCCTCCAAAACCAAATAAAAATATGAATTCATTCTCAGCTGGCGGTGTTTTTATAACACAGGATTATTTTTCATTACACAAAAATTTGTATGCTTTCCATGTAAATAGAAGGGAACGTAGCACAGAATTCGGGGCACCACTGTTATATTTGTGCGCCACATACTCAATGTTTTGTAAATCTTTTGTGTCTATTCTGAATGCTGCTTGCTCTATAACGTAGCGCTTTTTGCATCAGGTCCGGGAATATCGGAAACGTGGTACTTTTGTTTTGCTCGTAGTAACCGCAACACGTCGCATATTTCGAGTATAACAGACCCCAAATATTATTTATAGTACTTCCGCACCAACGCATACACAGAAACTGTTATTAATCCGCTGCGCATTATACAGTCACGACTGTAACGATCTGAATTGTATAGTAACGCCAAACGCTATTCCGGTGAGGCTTGCGGTAAAACAAGCAAGACTTAATATTCAGCCGATTATTAATATATAATAACGATATGGGCTTACCGATCCATATCGCTATATTACGTTATTAACTATTAAATTGCTTACAAATACTGCTTTACTACACACACTGCGGAAGTTATACACATACATACGTACGTTTCATTAGAAATTACAAGATTTTCATATCTTGTTGTCATTAAGCTCTTCGTTCGTCTTCGTGAGTTTTCGATCAAATAAATCTAATTAATATACCTCATTATTTTCTAAAACGTGTTCCTTGAAAACTTTTTTCTTATGTCTACAGACAACACAGTTATTAACTTTCGATTTGTTGGAGATATTTGACATTCTAACCTGTCTTAAACTATTTGTTGTCAATGTACTCATTTGAGTATGGTTTGTAAATATATTTTTTAGGTGCTATGAAACATGTATGTACACTAAGGTGACAGGTAACAAAGTAAAATATGGAAAAATATATTGTTCTTATTACACACATAGTAGGTTAATATTTGGATGAACGTTTTCGCTTACGTGGATTTCCACTTGCCGGGGCATAGTATTATATTGAATTGCTAGTTACCTTTTCAGACACATTATTCCATTCTTCTATAACGCTTGTCATAAGTTTGTTTTGTTTTACTAGGTTGTTATGATTGGTATTGCCTAAGGAGTGAATTGACAATGGAGATGGGTGGCAATGAACACAAAAAGATAGCAGCATGTCATAGTGACAAATACATTGTAATCAGAAAATCTAAGATACCGTAATTGGCAAGAGAGATGGCAAGTGGTGAGATTTCGCTGTAGTCAAATTTATAGAGTCTGTCGCAGAGAAAACCGAATATTTTGGTAAAGCTCACATTTTTTGTTCAAAGCAGACGCTTTTGGTTTCAATACAAAGTTTTGCGCGGTTAATTAGCATATCAAATGAATTTTGAAGTTCACCTTTAAAGATGTCCTTTAATATCGCTCTCTACGCCCTTTTAATGGCTTCGACATCGGCACAACGCTGTCCTTTCGTCGGCAAATATAGTTTTGAGAATAGATAGAAACCACAGGGAGCCAAATCTGGTGAATACGATGAATGGTTGATGATTAAAATGCCATTTGATGAGATGGAGCATTGTCATGTAACAAATGCCAGCTATCATTTTCAGAACAAATACGCGCCAAAAGACGCCTCATAACACCAAGCTAATATACAGCATTGACAGTTTGACTAGTTGGTACAAACTCTTTGTGCCCTGTGCCTTTAGAATTATAAAAACAAATGAACATCACTTTTGACTTTTCCAAACGGCTTTTTTTCGGTCTTTCTTGTTTTGGATGCTTTCATTCATCGTATTGGTGCTCGGTCTCTGGATCATATTTTTTTAGTCTTCAATCAAGTCTGTACAATGAATTCGCAGCAGTTTTTGATCATCAGTTAGCTTGTGTGGTACAAACTTTGCACAAATCTCTCTCAGTCCCAAATACTGTGTTAAAATGCGATGAATTGAATCTTTGCAAATATACAATTCCATTTCCACGTATCGCAAGGGGGATTTCGGCTCATTTCTGATAAATTTACGCAAAAGTTCAATGTTACTTTCCGTAACTCAGTAAACGATTTACAGAGTTTAAAACAGAACTTGATATTTGCTCTTTGTTCAAAATTCATTTTTCGACCAACGTCAAATACACAATGTTACTTTATACGCAATTTCTTTGCTTCTAATGATGAAAAAGTCATTGATATTTTGACATAATATTGGTGAAAGATCTACTCTATCGACGTATATTTTTTTAAATAGAATGTGCCACTAAGAATTACTATTTTAAAAGAGTTCGGTTTTCACTGCGACAGACTGTGTAGAAACATAAACACCCTTTTATTTGCAGTAATACGTAAGTTACATTGTATTTATAAGTGACGGCTCAAAATGTGTTAGGGATTATAAAGTGATACACTCTCAAACGCGAGAAGTAGTGTTTAATGATTACCATTATTTTTGTATACATAAAAGCAGTTTAGTTACACTAAATGAGATAAAACTATCACTCTGTGGAGCAACTGGTATGTCGGTGCGAACAGTGGAAAGAATTATTCAAAAAGGAAATGCAACAACAAATTCTAATAAAAAGATATTTAAAAATCCTGGTGAGAAGCGACCAAGGCGAAGAAGCCAGAGGATTACTGAAATATCAAGTAACTATGGTACGAGACATATAAATATAGACGAGTGACATGTTACAGTATCAGCTCTACGCAAGAAGATGCAAGACGAATTATAACGGAACGGGCGACCAAATCATTAAGAAGAACCTTGAGAGATTTAGCATTTAATTTCCAATGGTACGCAAAACAATAGGAAAGTATTAATAGAAAAAAATTGATGAACAAACATTGAGAATGATTATTTGCAATAAAATGAACATCGTGACACGAATTGACCTTTTGCATGTATCGACGAGACTTACATCTATATTGGTCATACGTCTTCCAAGGCGTAGAGTGATAAAAGCACAGGAGGTTTTCTCAAGAATATTTCTAATGGACCCAAGTTGATAATAATGCACACAAGAGGCAAGATGGGTTTGATACCTAACAGAACACTGATCCTAAAATCCGGCGTGAAAATTGGCGACAATCATTTCGAATTAAATTCCGAAAATTTTAGCAAAATCTTTCAATTAGAGTTGATGTTATTAAAATAGAATTTGTACGGAATAATTCAATCCGTCGTAGAAAACTGTTCTGGATACACGTTATATTTCAAAACACTCAAGTCTAACCTAGTATAAATATACCAATATGATATGATTCACCTACTACTTACACGAACGCTAAGAATGATTCCCATCTTTCACTACTTGTAATCCTACTATTGCATTTTATCTCGTATTCTAAGTTCAATTCATCCCTGTGAAGTCTTCCAGTCGCTTAAGATTCTGTGTTGAGTAAATGCACAAGTAATTATTCGTTGCGATTGAAAAAAGAACTTCCAACGTCTGATACTTGAATTAATTAATAGTTGAATACTCTGAATTTAATTTTCGAGAACCCATTCTCTGAATGATCAGTTGGAACGCGTACCAACGTTCAAAGTTTGACTCCAATCTTTTCTACCGACACCTTTAGAACTCAGTTATCACCTAAATTTTCGGGCTTCTTCGAGGTTCATAATCAAGCAACTCATCTCCGTCATATACCGTCGTTGCACAGTTCGTTGGTGTAAATTTCTGGGACTATAAACTCAGTTTATGTTCAAAATTGAGGTCAGAGAAATATTATTAAGATTTAATTTATACCGCATTACAAAGCACTTTCATTGTGTGTGTCTGGTGTTACTAAAATATTAATAATAAAAATCAAAGGACTATTTACCTGAGATTGGAAAAATAAGATTGATTAAAATCATGCTTTGATGAGACGATTTTTACCAAATCGCTCCAATTTATATAATACGTCAAGATTAATACAGTAAGAAGCTCTTGACTGCTCTAGTAATATAACAGGGCAGGAAACACTCTTCACCAATCTGTATGGACAATGTTTAAAAATGCAAATAATGCCGTATTAATACTTTTATTTGGAGAGAAATCATGCTGATGTTTACATATAAATTAAGATTATGTAAATAATTTGTTAATTTCTTGTTGACCATAGATACATAAATTTTTGTAAAAACCAATAATAAGCTAATAAGATGATATTTATCAAGATCACCCTAAAGTGGATTGATAATATGTATATACCTTCAATTTTGGTGAATAAATGCCTTTTTCCAAAAAAATAATTAATCAGATATTAGTATTGTTCTGGTAAAAGTAGAAAATGCTTTAAAATAAAGAGTGACATCAAGTCGTGGCCAACAGAGGTTGTGGAATATAATTTTCCTTTTGCATTCTGAACAGGAAATAAAGAAAGTAGATCAATATTTCAGGTATTTGTCCAGTTCACTCTGTAAAATTGAACGACAGTGGAAATGATTATTTAGCAAATTTTGAAGAAATATTATATAGAGAAAAATGATTAAAAGAAACTGGAGTATTTTTATTTATTACATATATTATTCTCAGAACGTAATTTTCTGTCTGTTTGGTAGCCTACAAATTAAATTTTTCCATATTTAGTTTGGTTTTGGTCTGAACTGTTCATGACGATATAATATCTTGCTCGAAAGCGATATAAAATCTAAATTATTAAAATTTTCTACACTCTAAAATAGCTTCTTCAAAAATTCAATTAAATATTTAATTGCTTCGCTGACATAAAGATTATTCCAACCAGCGTCATTACACCTAACCATAACGGCCATATACGAAAAACAATTTTATTTTAATCCCCAGTGACCAACGGGTACTGTGTTTCCCATGAAATATTTCATTACGAGTCAAACAACGAATGTTGGTCACCGTACGTACATTAAAAGCGCCATCGTCGAAAGTTTTAGCATGCGACAGGGGGAAAAAAGTCAGTTATTGTTTCGCAAATTTTCACATTGTTCAATGCGGTGTCGACAAAGCAGGAATAATGTAACCCGTTACCGGGGGCGCACACGTAGGAGAAATCCTCGATGTGATGAGTTTGCTGCTTTCGCCCTTCCGTTTCCGGTCAAAGCACTAGACCGTCTGGAACGGACAATAGACGGAGATAAGTGCCTCAGGTTTCAATACATTGAATTTTCGCCAAGAATGGAAAAAGGTCGATTAATATTTTAACAATAGATTTTTAATTAAAATAGTAAGGGTACTGGTTTTCCTATATCTCAACCCCTTAAATAATAATGTTTAATAGAAGCTTTTATGTTATCAATATGACATGAATTACATAAAAACTTATCTGGATGTAGCATTTTAAAGTTTTCTAATTATATTTTTACTGTCAAAACACGAGCTTTCCTTTTTTAACTGATTTTCTCGAAATTCTGAAAACGATTTTTTTTAATACGTGTCTAATTATAAAGTAATTCTGGTGTTTCAGAGAACATATCATTAGTAAATCGAATCGCTCGCCCTCTTTCTCATAACATCTCTTAGTCTTTATACAAGAACCCTGGAGGTAAGAAGATATTATTTAGCCCGTATCACAATCAATTTTCATAATTCTATTTGTGGCTTTCCCTTTGCTTAAATTAATTAACTTTTACTTAAGCGCTTCAACTTCAAAGTAAGCGATAAAAAGATAATACTCCCATAATCCAATAAGAAAGATGTAACCAAAGTATTCTAAAATGAGGTTACATACTGTTAGAACCGGAAAGTTTAGCGAAATTATATGTATTTGTATAATGAAATCTGCCCAAAGCAACCATATTTGCCTGACTACCTCTCGGACCGACATTTTTCTGGAACGATCGTTGATTTTCTGTATATTTAAATTGGATTCTCCAGAAAGCCATGGCGTATTTTTGCAACAGATGGTGCTAGTTAACTTTAACAAGTGCTAGAGGCATTCGCATTTATTTATATGAAAGCTGAATTCGTCAGAGGAAGATTTTGCTCTCAGTATGGCGGGATTTCAAAGCCGTGTTTTTTCTAGCTCTGGCCAAAGAATGAAGCAATTAGTTCAAGTGTGTACTGTCGGTGGAATTATAAAGCTCGCTCTAAGTTGGCAAAAGTTATAATATATAATCATGAATGCAAGCTTTTTTAGGCTCATGTTTTGTCAATATATTTGCCACGTCGTCCTTTCTTATGCTGGCACTTGTCGACTTTTAATTGGCTTCTTTTCCTTGACTGCCCGATACCAATGCTCTAGAAATTTTATTTTAAATAAGGCAGTGACACATAATTCGTGCAACTCGCTCAGTTTTCTTTCCAATTCAACTTTGTTTTATTCTCTTCATTTACTTCGAATAAAATTTTTCTCTCCTAGATTTCTAATTTTGTGTAGCCTTTTCTACTAATTACTCGCATTACACCCGTGTACTGCCGCAAGCTGTGCTACTGTCTTGCACAGCACTTGAAAATTATATTAAGGCTTCCTATGCTATTAGAAATCTTGATAATCTGTAATCCCATTTGTTTCTTTCCTCCGTATCCATTTGTTATTAGCATTCTAGAATTTTTTACTTGCGTTTTTGTACTTTTAAGTCTTTGCTTCTGTTAGCTTTGTATTTGTCTGCTAATTTCAATTTTATAAATCTTTATTTTGCTCTAGTTTTACATTTTCTTTTACTTAAGTATATTAATTCTTTTATAAGGGGTTGATTCATTTGGACAAACTTCTTTCAAAAATTAAAAAACATAAAAATTTCAATTTTATAGGGTATTCTTTATTATCATTAACCATTTTTGATATTTATTTTTTTAAAAGTATTTCCTTCAAATACTGGACGTAACTGCGTCTAACATGGTCCATTCTGAAGTTTCAACTTTCGATGACGCGTTCCAGCATTTCAAGTGTTATTTAGCGAATAACGCGACTAATATTGGCTTCTAATTGCTCAATCGTAGCTAGCTTATATATGTAGACTTCGAACTTCACGTAGCCCCAAAGGCAAAAGTGCAGGGGTGTGATATTACATGATTTAGGCGGCCATTGCACAGGTCCATTACGTGAAATTAAATGTTCACCAAATTGTTTTCGGAATAAAGTCATGCTTTTACAGACTGTGTGGCAAGCAGCGCAGTCTTGTTGGAACCAAATGTCGTCGAGATCAAGGCTTCAAATTCAGGCAGCAAATAGTCCATTATCATAGCGCGATAACGGGCGCCATTGACAGTTATGTTGCGGCCGTATTCATTTTTGGAGAAATATGAACCCCACTTGTCCATAAACCACACCAAACTGTGGTTTGGTTTGCATGTAATGGCACCTCTTTTAACCTGTTCGATTTGCTCTTTACTCCAAATACGGCATTGTCCTTATTAACGTAGTCATTAAGCCAGAAATGGGCCTCATATTTGAACAAAATTTTGGTCGAAAACAGTGGATCTTCTTCAAGCTTTTCAAGAGCCCATAGACTAAAATGGTAACCATTCGAAAAGTCGGCCACTTTCAATTTTCGAACGACTTGAACTTTGTATGCTTGTAAACCAAGATCCTTACATGAAATACGCCAAGTTGTGGCATACAACACGGTCATCGCGTACACTCTCAACTACCATCGCTATATTTTCTTCACTATGTGCTGGATGTGGTCTATTTAGTCACGAATTATCTAATAATGAAAATGCTGTTCATATTTTTCGAAAGTGTAGCGAATTATGAGCTCTAAGGGCACAAAATACATTTCTCATGGAACGCTGATTTTCGTATTACTGCTGAATAATTTGAAGATGCTGTGCCGGGTTGAGTCCTTCTATAATAAACTGCTACACAATAATTAACTAAAATAGCGTGAAATTGATACTACTCACGCTTTATGTGTCAAAAAATCATTATGGAAAAAGTACGTCATAATGAATCTCCCATTATATTCTTGCAATTGTTTTAGATTTCTAGGCAATAGAACTACATTTTCAGCATACGCTAAACTATAGTGACTTTTATTAAATAGCACTGCTTCTCTGTAAGCATTACTTTCTCTTATATTAGTTGAGTAAAAGTATCAATCCCGTCATTGTATGAAGCTATTTTTAGTGTTTTACATTAATCTAAATTAAGCGCTTTATTTTCGTTTAAAGTCACAAAGCTAATTTGGTAATAAATTATAGAAAACATTTTGTACTGTGTTTTCGATAATTGAAGGTATTTAGTACAGTGCTAACGACTGTATGTAGCTAGTCCCGAAATAAAGTAAGTTAATCAACATCGATACAAAAGGAAAGCAAAAGTCGAAAAAAAGCAATATTTCTCGGTGTTCGGCAAACATTTAAAGAACCAAGTTTATCGCTTTCTAAAGAGAATAATTGAAAGAAAACGCAAACAATTACGCATTGTGAAACCAACTAAATTAAAATCTGGATTTTGTTTTTGCCTTTTTAGGTTGTGAGCTTTTTAATTAAACAGCACTAGAAATTAAAATTGTTACTCTAAACCATTAAATAAAATAAAAAGAAGAAAACGTTCTCAAAATATACGTAACACTATAAATCACCTTCATAATGTATTAGATACAAACGTGCCTCATTTTTATTATTTTATCTGAAGCCAAAAGATAATATAAAGAATACTCATATAATTGAACTCACAGAGGCACCTTAAATCACATTCGTGACTTAACTCGCAAATGTTCGATACGTCCTGCGTTTTGCTGTAAACTCACTAAAACCCTCGAATGAACTCCTCTTTTGCATGTATTCTCAATATATTGACGATTTAGTTGGCTAAATGCCACTCTTACTCTATGAGCCAGTTTTTCTCTTCTTTGAACTTAAGTAACATGTACTTGATCTTTGATGTAACGCCGACCGAAAAAATTAACAGGAGTTAAATCAGGAAACCAGGCAGGATTTCGCACCGGGCCCATTACTCTAAATCCGATGATCGTGAAACATATCGATAAGTTCTGTCGCGGCATCATGAGCAGAATGTGCTGGAGCCTTGTCCATTTGGCATCAACAGATTTGCATAGAACGGTTTCCCTTAAAATCAACAAATAAAGGTTACTTGATATAGTTTTCTCAGAGATATGAAATAAAACAATTGTATGATCAAACAAAACACACTCAAATTAAGCGTATTTTGAAAAATGTGTAATTCGCTTAAAATGGGGACTTTCTGAAGTCCTATAATATCAGTTCTTTCTGTTAGCAGTGCTTTCTCTATTAAATTTAGTTTAAATCGTCGAAATCATTTTCTGTAAAAATTGAGTCTTCTTGAAATTGAACGCCCCTCATTGTCCCCAAGATTAAGTGTTTGTACAGTTTTGAATAAATAATCATGCACCTTATGTTTGCTCAAAATTTCCTGCATTGCCATAGCAAGATATATTTAGATCTTGCATTGCGAATTTTATTGAACTATGAGGATTCATATATAGACTGAAATATACCAGGATATTAGTTACATATGTTTCTTCATTTGTAATGCTTTTCGAATAAATCCTAATAGATTTCCCATTCCCGATTTCTATAAAATTGATATCATTCGTAAAAATTGTTGCTTATTCATTGGTAGCAAATGAGGCTATCTTTCATTGATTAAACTACAAGCTCTGTCAACAATTTTAAGACAATCTCCATGAATGTAAAATAAGTTAAAAGCATCCATATTTGAGTAATTTTTGTTTTTCGATTTGGGTACTACAAGTAAACCACCAAATTGTCGTCTTGTTGACTTTATTTTGGATATTACCTGATATTTTCAAAGCTATTTGTCAACAATCATTACCCTGCGTGGCTAGTTCTGCCAGAATCAGCAAAACAATTTTGTAATATAAAAAGAATTGAAGACGGGTATAAATTAATAAGTTCGAATAAGGAAAAAATAAGTTAAATACATCCATTTTGTATTTAAAAATAGCTATAAACACTCTTCATAGAATTTGTCAAGAATATAAGCATCAGTGTGAAATTTGATGAGGTCACTTATTTAGCTTATTTATATAGAACTAATAATGATGGTATAAAATCTAATATTTCCAGAAAGGTATAAGAAAAGCCTAAAAAAATCTTGCTATAGTAATAATAATAATTCGAATATGAAACAAATTTAAAACTTCCATTTAAAATAAACGAGTTAGTAGCGACCTCAGGCTTAACTGAAGTTGCAGTTATCTTAGAAAATGAAATGAACCAGTACTCCTTATAGGTCTAACGAATAATGACTTCAATCACCTTGTGTTATATATTATGTTTGTTATTTTGTACATAATTTCTATATTTTTGCAATCTTTTATTCTATTATGGTCAACTTATATTGGACGATTTTCAGCAGTTCGTAGAATATGTTAAAGATGATTTTGTTTGTTTGTGTACTAAAATATGTGAGATTGCGTAGATTTTATTAAGTAGATAGGACAATGAATTTACATTTATAGAAATATTACGAGAGGTGTACAAAATCTTTTAGAACAGTGTATCTATAGTGAATTAATGCAGAGGTAACTCAAATATTACAAAATGTTTTATTTCCTCTCATATATCCATACAAAAACCCAGTTAACCAAGGAAGTTTACCAATATCAGCAATAATGAAGTTATGCTTTGCATTACAGTTTTATGCAAGTGGTTTCTTTCAACTAAGTCGATGTTATGCAAATGTTTCAATTATTTACTTTACTTATATTTTAAGAACCTATTCGTGATGCTATACCATCACATTGTTAAGCAAGAATTGGATTTGAACAAAATCTAAGATAATTTAGGAAAATTAATGAAGGCAATAGAATAGCTATAGACAGCTGTTTTTTGAAATTGTTGGTTTCCCTGGAGCCAATTATTGTGGCGATGGTACACACATTGAGACCAAGAACGTTGGTGAAGAAAATGCTGAAGTATTTCGACATAGGAAAGCTTGAATATCTTTAAACCTTCAAGCTGTTACTGGACTCTATTGTGCAATACATAGTATTTTGATACGACAGGTTCTGCGTATGACAACAGAATATTTCGAAGTAATGTTATTTGACCAAGAATTGTTAGCAGGTCTCTTGTTAAGAGACAGCACTTATCAATTAACAAATTATATGTTTACCCATATTCTTAATGTGAGTATAACATTTCTATCATATGTTCTCAAATTGTCTTAGCGCCAAAAGCTCAATGATGCGTTTTTTTGGTGTATGTAAATCTCGATTCTGATATATTGTTAATATAAACTAATCATTGTAAAGATTACTGTCTTTGTTGCTGTGCTACCTAACGTTGCCATAATAGAAGGGAAAAATGTGCAAGAAAATCTTGTAAACCGAGTAGTCTCACACCTTACAGCTCTTCCAGTAGAGGAGTAGTGGAACTGTAATTCGAACCACATTTATCGAAAGACATTTTTAATATATGAACTAGTGAAATAGCTGTCCACATAAAGTGAATTTCTCTTTATTTGTTTTATTAATATTTATTTAAAATATATGTACATAATTCAAAAGCAAATATGTTTAGTTCAGTCCATGTTTTAAATATTTTCCTTTAATTATCTTTAAATCATTTCTGGGTGTACAAATTAAAATTTATACCACAAATTTGCTTTTCTAGTCTCTAGGACATAATAAATCATAGACGCGTCACCAAATTGTTGACTAAGTTTTCGATATTTCTCACTTTGTTTGCCAAATTAGAAACTCTCATTTATCCTTTGAGAATACAAAAAATGAGAGCGCGGTAACGTTGCACAGGTGTTATTTGAGATAAGAATGTGAATGCAGCCCATAATTTAGTTTCTAAAACAATTCCAATTAATTGGAATTAATAAAATCGTATTTCTCAGTAATGACTATTTCCAATTAATTATTATTCGCGAAAGAAAATGCTGCTTGAATGCAAATATGTATCGATAATTTCCGAAAAAAAAACTCGGTTTCGGTTTTTTTTTTTCGGAAATTATCGGTACATATTTGCATTCAAGCAGCAGGGTTTAACTACATACATAGTTTTCAGATATTTTTTTAACACTAAGATGCATAAACAGGACCTATCAAGCCTGGAGTAGTATTTGATTGCTTATAATTGGTTATTAAGTACTTGTAATTAAAATAAGCGTACTGGTGTGGTACAAACAGATATTCACTCAATTGTTTCTCGGGTCGAATAATTTTAATTTTTTTTAATTAGAAAACAATTTTCTGTTACTATCCTGTATTTACATAAATCAGGCCTGCGAAGCCCACGAGTTATTTCTTTTTGTAATGACACGTCTTAATTTGTTATTTTTAACGTTTGTCGTCAACCAATTGGCATGTTTGTACAAGTTAGAACCTACATATAAACACCCAGCAGTATACTTTGTCATTCAGATGAATCGCAAACTGTATTGAGTGAAATTTTATTACAAAATCAGTATTGGTATCGAAAAAGTGTATGACAATATAACAATTGATGAACAACTTGTTGGCTTTATTTTCTTGGATGTGTGAATCTAAAACTGGCTTTGTTCTTGATGATTTACTTTACGTTGGTTGCCAGCTTGGGAACCTACAAACGAGAATTGAGGACTTCAACTAGTACAAGCTTTGAAGTGTATTATTCATGATTCTAATCTGAATCTGATAATTGAACCAATTCAAAAAATGCACAATTTTACTATGTACTATCCATCATGACATAGCTGTCAATGACGACACTGAAAACCTGAAGTTATCTCCTGCTCAAACAGAAGGTAGTGTCGATGTTACGGACCAAATAGTATCCACATACACATGCAAATGGCAAAATAAGTGATGGGCTATGAGGTTTTTGCAATATACTTCACGTGACAGCACGAAATATGTCTATTATTTTCACCAAAGAACAACCAAATTATAACGCCCATGTCACCCATATACGTAGAATCTTTTTAGAAAAACTTGGCAAAGGAACTGGTAAAACTTTATACCGTAAGAAAATCGATCAACCCTAACATACAATACAGCGCTATTGAGATTATGAAGAAAATTATTGATGTCTCTAGTTCACTTACAGCTCAAGCAAATGGAATAGCCGAGAGAAAAAATGCTCAGTGTGTTCTTTAAAAAAAGATCATAAAAGCAATATGATGTGTGCTAAAGAACCCAGTGTAAAAATATGCGCCATTGATTTTATTATTATGTTATAGAATTTTTGTTATACAATAACTACCAGGTTGTTCAATATGTTTTATCGTTCGATAAGAGATAGCTCTATGAGATTCGTAGTTTTATTCTTCTAAAAATTGTACTACTTTTTTATGAACACATGTGAAGTGTTCTTGCTATATATTTCCTCATTTATATATTTACAAGTGTTTAAATTTGACATGTCACAGTATTTTTTTTAAAATGAAGAAAATTGAATGTCGTGCAATGGTAACATACTTATTTCTGGAAGGTGTAGCACCAAAACAAAATCATGAATGATTGTTAAAATTATATAAGGACTCTTCACCTTCACTTGGCACAGTAGAAGGATGGGTTACTGAAATTAAACGTGGTCGTACAAGTCTTTAAGACGATTCACGTGAAGGACGTCAAATAGGGCATCAACACCAGAAATCGTAGCAAAAGTACAGGATATGGTTTTGGAAGAGAGTAGAAGCTCCAGGCCTTTCAGTAGGCAGTGTGAGAAATATTTTGGCTGAAGTTTTGGGTTTCAGATAACTGTGTCTAAAATGGGTGCCGCATTGGTTAACAATGGAACAAAAACACAACGCGACCTTCTCGGCAACATTTGAAGCGTTTTAGAAAGAATAAAATCGATTTTGTTCGTCGTTTCATCACTATGGATGAGTCTTGGATCTACCGCTACGATCCTTAATCAAACGAGGCTACGATGTGGTGTGAACACGGTACTTCGGCTATGAAGCAAGTTAGAGTCCAAAAGAACGTGTTAGCAACAGTTTTTTGTGGTGCGAAAGGAATTTTATTCGTGGATTACCTCCAAGTTGGTAAAACAATAAACTGAAATTATTATTGTAAACTTTTGGACTAGCTGTATGTAAAAATTCATGAGAAAAGACCGGATTTATAGAGGAGAAAAATCATTTCTCGTCGAGACAACACTCTCTCACGGCTTAAAAAAACCATAACACAAATCAGTGAAGTAAAGTACTAACTGTTGCAATATTCACTCTATTCACCAGATTTAGCTCCCTCTGACTACTGACTGTTCTCGCATCTCAAAAGTAATGCGTGGAAAACGAGTTTCAAGAAACCAAAAGGTAATAGCAGCCGTGGGAGCGTATTTCGACAGCCTTCCTGATTCTCACTCCAGAGATGGAATTCATAAACTAAAAGATCGTTGAAACAAGTACATTTAAGTGCAAACGGCAAAACTTATTGAACAAACCGATGTATTTGTTTTTTTGCGAAATAATAACTTGAATAAAGGTTTATTTCAATAAATTTGTGTTCTACACGTAAGCTGGCCTATTAAGACACATTATAAAATGTGTCTTAATAGGCCAGCTTACAAGTTCCGATTTATGTAAAAGTATACATTGCACCATATATGAAGAAACAATTTTTAGATTTTTAGTCTTTTAATGTTTTTTGTTAATTAATAGGAATGCTTAGTCTACTTCATGTGTTTTCTATTATACAACTTTGAGGTAACTTAATTTCAAATTCCAGCAGTTTGTGAAATTGTTATATAAGCATTTGAGTTTAGACTAGCACGTGTGCATTCATTCAAATCTATACCCCTTTTTGACAGCATCATCGTGTGCATGAATTTTCAAAATCAGCCACTATTCGATGTAGTTGTGCACACATTTAATACAACATTCGTTCCCGCGTGCAATATTAAAAAAAGCTTGGAATAAAACTATACGTAACAACATATTTTGATTACGCAGCACTTTTTTATCTGAAACCGAACAGATGAAAACGCATTAAAAATATACCATACAAATAATACTGAATTTCAAAACAATCGGATTGCTTCAATAATCAAAACGCTGTAGAGCGCGCGTTCGCATGCTGATTAAAACTGTCCAGGATGCCGGTCTGCTGGCTAACCGCCGCAAAATAAAAAGGGGTAAATCACATTATCTGGTAGGATGTGGGTAGAACCTCATTTTTACGTTTGACGGTTTGAAAATATGTCCACCTACATTTACTCTTTCGTGGTTTAGGTACAGTCCGTTATCAAGATTTTAAATAATTGAAAATGTTACGCTTCATTTTCGGAACAAATATTTATTTAAATTTTGTCTATTGATCCTAAATAATAATAGAATAAAAATCTAAAGAATCGTTTGAAATAATAGTGATTTTAAGTACACGTCTTTCTCGAATTTAATATCGGCGTTCATTAGAGTTGAATTCTGTGCTATCGCAGTTTATGTACACGTTTACTATTAACCATGTCAAATCTAAATTCAGTTAAAACTAAACATACATGTAAATAATTAATTACTAGTAGCATATGTAGTTTGTTATGATACTCAGAGACGTCAGTTACAGTATGTAAGCTTATCTACTAGTGTATACATGTTTTAATAATAATAATCTTTAATGCCCAACCGTTACGCAGACCATTTACAGGACATAATGCACTTCAAAATAAAATTAAAACTAAAAACAAAAATAGGTGCAGTTAATGTAACACAAAGAAAAATAAGAATCCAATTAACAAAAAAATATACACACTTATAATAATGTAATCCAAGTCATTCAAAAAAAAATTGAACGAACAATAATAGATTCAAGTTAACAAAAGGGATCCTCGTATAATACATTGGTATTTCTGGACATATGTACCAGTGGAGCCTTGTAGAGAACATTGGTCCTTGCCCTAGCTATTGAGAAGGTTGCGGATGATATAGCGTCAAAACTAGGCACGAAGAAATTAACCTGGGACAACAGCACAGAAGAATCAATAAAATTATTTATTAATTTATAAAGAAAGCCGCCACTAGCTTTCTCCCTGCGTATACCAAGAGAATCAAAATTGTGCCTAGCAAGCAGACGCTCATATGTCGAACCAAAGGCAGGATAATGTCCATCAATCCTGTAGGATATATATTTAAGGAACCTCTTTTGAATACGCTCCAGGAATAACTGCTGGTAATGGTAAAGCGGGTACTATACAATCGAAGCATATTACAATCTGGACCGGACAAGAGAACCGTAAAAAACTTCAAAATGTGCAAGCTACTAAAACCCCTGCAAGAATAAATAAGGAACCCAAGACCTCTGGAAGACGATGAAGTTATGCTACTTATGTATATGCTTCGAAAAGCTAAGATGCGAGATGTTTTATGTAGATATTAAGCATATTTCCTCCAGTAATTTTCATACTATAGATAGAAAATGAATTGTCAGAATATTATATATTTCCGATTGTAAAAAAAAACTCTTTTATGTTCTATGTCGACAAAATTATCAGCCCTTGTTCTTGATGGCGGTATGTATTGTGTATTTGTTAATTAAAAAGTATGTAAGAGTTGGAGGTGAAAATGCTTGAATTCAAGGCTGTCTCTTTCGTTACTTTCGTTACAGTAATAATAAGAAAAGAGTTAATAATTAATAATAGCTTGTAATGAGCATCAAAATTCCGGGACGGGTGTCAAGCTGAAAGAAAGATTATTAGTGGTATAAAATAAATAAGACGAATTCCTAAAGCTCGAATATATTAAATAAAGTAATTACTAGCAAAGAGCAATAGATAATAACATACTATAAGCAATTATGTAAAAAAGCTGTGGAGTAAAATATACAAGGGTTAGAATAAGAAGAGAGAAGATGTATGTATTTCGCTATCACAACACAAATACGTGAAACACTATATGTTTCGGGATGCGGACAAACATTACTTACGAAGGTGCATGTGTTTTGCCGATTAAAGATATACTAGCAACGAGTGTTGCTAAGGAAGGAAAGGGGCATAAAGGTTGAGTCATTAAGGGAATCGATGAGACGAATGACAATTGGTCATGTTCAAAGTTGACCAATGAGAGAACAAAAAAGGCACGCCAAGAATTAAATTAAGAGAGACGATGTAATTGAATATAACTACCAAGTTGGTAGATAGTTTGACAGAAAAATAAATGTGTACTCTGTGTGAAAATGAATAAGAAATTAAATTTCTTATTGTAATTAATAATTAGACCAAATAAAATTATATTTAATGTAAGTGGAATATTACCGAGAATATTCCAGGAATTAGCGTAAGTGTAGTTCGAGAAATATTTTGTTATAGCCTGACCATGCATTATGATACAAATGGATTCCTCATTCGAATACTCGTAACTTACAAGTGTATCAGTAAGTATTAATATATTACCATAACTACTTGAAGGAGCTACTATTTTGCCCTATTAAAAAGTAAGTTATCAATTGAAATAGAAATTAGAACGTATTATAATACAATGCAGCGAATTATAAATGTTACATCACCATTAATGCCACTTTTTGCCAAATTTTTAAACAAAAAATTAATACAAATGCTAAACCTAAACGGACGTATCATTTTGTACCTTAAAACTGGAGAAGCAATTTTCAAAAATCATAGAGCATACTACATTTCTAACTTAAAGAAAATATAGGTTTTGAGAAGTAACTTAAGCGCCGCATAAATCAAGTACTTTTTATTTTTAACTTTCATCTTTTCTCGAACATATTGCTTTAACTAAACAGTATAAAGTTTGTATTTAACTTGGTTAGAGGAAATATAGATTGTGCCTATTTGCTGTCTCACCTTAATTATATGGTACCGCGAGTGTCGGCTAGACATAGCCATTGCTTTTATGTCGAAACATTTAATACCAATATTGGTTTCAACTCCCCATTAGCAGTTGCATGTCGGGCCTTCAATGGTTTGTCGGACCATTGCGATATAAATTTTGATTCCTTGACGGGGGTACTGGCTGTCGCTAGGGTGGGTTTGCCTTAATTTTCTTAATTATGGGTGTGTGTGTATGACTATATTTGTATTCATTTATATCTTTATTTTCATTTTTCTTTTTTTTTTTTTTGATGCACTGTGAACATTAATTAGGTTACTATTGCTTGATTATCTGTTATTGGATTGTAACAATCTGTTGGACAATAAAGACTTTTTATTATTATTATTTTTATTTACATCTACAAAAGTAAACCAATAGAAGAAAATTAAGGAGAAAAATAGATAAGATGCTAAGAAATAAAAAAAGATCAAGTTATAGACTATAAAATTGATGGAATTAATGATGATAAGACTATAATAATGACATACCCTAAAAGAAAAGTTGTCAACAGAAAGAACAGAATCGATAAGTTCTCGGTTCCCCAAAGATGAAACACAAGAAAAAATAGTTACATGAAAAACCAGTAATAAATAATAACAATAATCCAATAATCAGTAAGAATATGCTTTGAAAATAGTCTAAGGTATGAGAACATCATAAAATATGAAAAAAGAAAAGATTATAATTTTTTTATTTACAGCTGCGGAACAGTAATTAATGATCATAGACAATAAAACCAAAAGTCTGTGTTCTAAAATAGCTGCATTTTTCAACGTATTCTCCTTGTAAGTCATTACTCCATGATATTCAAGTCTTTCATTCATTCAGAAAAGTGTGTCTCAGAAATGATATCGATCAACCCAAATTCTTTGCACCTTGCCAAGTTTTCAGGCTGGGAAAAAGGAACAGTTTGAGGGAACCAACTCTGGTCAATAAGCTGCATGCGAAAGCAGTTTAAAACGTCGTTCATGAATTTTTGCCATTGACAGATACAGTCGACGTGCAAACACGTATATTATCCTGAAGAAAAAGCACCAATTTCTCCTTTAAATGAGGTATTTTGGCTTGTTTTAATTCATATAGTTATCTAAGAAGCACCTTTAATATTCGTCTGTTATCCCTTTATCTTTTTAAACATAATAGATAAAAAGAATTTCGCTGCAGTCCCAAAAATCAGTACCCATAATCTTTCCGCTCGAGTGTACGGTCTTTACCTTCTTCTAGTGCCAGTCTCAGTCCGTTGTTTCGGCTGAAACCTGAATACACCACTATACACTATACACTATAAGTGTATAGAGGTGTATTCAGGTTTCATTATTCATTATTATTCCGATCCTAAAGTCCTTTGGATCATGTTTTAAATTCACTAAATTCAGGGCTGAGCTTGTCCATCTTGCATAAAACTTTTTCATATTCAATTTATCCATCGAGTGCGATTAATGTTTCTGATTGTGTTCGAAGAGTAGTCCGTGTAAACAGATTCCAGATCAGTTTTTATTTCATCGTCTGCTTGTTCCGATAAAAATAAGAACTTAATCACTGATCAGAACCTTCTTCCATGCTAAAAACAGTTCACTTTGTACTCAAATAACAAGCGTCTTTACGATCAGAATTAAGGCAAATATTGACAGCTATGTCTCAAAGGATTATCAAATTGAAAAACAAATAACATTTTTTATTAGTACTAACACCTTTCGTTGGGCTCACTAAGTGCTGATTCTTCCGTCTTATGAAATTTTATGTCAATTTATGTGTAGTTGTATTTATTGTAAAGGGTGTTCCACATTTCTCGGTTTTTTTAAAGAATAAATAAAACACATAATTTGCATTCACTTTCAAAAACTTTTTATTGAAAATTGAAGTATCAGTCATGTTAAAATTTTCAATGACATTTTGACATAATTGAGGCTCTCTCACCAATGACCCGAATAATTTCATCTTTCAAAGCAGGAATTAATTGTGGATTGTTTTTATAAACCTGATTTTTCACATAACCCCAAAGAAAATAGTCTAACAGTGTCAAATCACATGATCTTGGTGGCCAATTAACATCACCGTTTCTTGAGATTACACGTCCAGGATATTTTTTTCTCAATAAATTAATTGATTCGTGTGCAAATTGTCGCGCCATCTGATTGAAACCACAAATCCTCCAGATTAATATTTATTAATTCATGCCACAAAAATTCGGTTATCATCCGACGATATCGATCACCATTGACAGTTACAGATTCAGCAGCCGCATTTTCAAAGAAGTAAGGTCAAATTACAGAACCTGACCATAATGCACACCAAACAGTAACTCGTTTAGAATGCATAGGTTTCTCATGAATAATTCGTGGATTTTCCTCACCCCAGATATGGTAATTTTGTTTATTAACATAGCCACCAAGTTCAAAATGCACGTCATCGGAAAACATTATTTTTTGAGAAAAATTAGCTGGTTGTTCATTGATGAAATTGACAACTGAACGACGTTCTAAATGATCTAATGGCTTCAGTTCCTGTGTTATTTGAACCTTATATCCTTTCAGAGCTAAATCCTTGTGTAAAATACGCCATGTTGTTGATCCACTAAGTCCAAGTTGTTGTGAATGCCTAATGGACATTTCAGGATCTTCAGGAGCAACACTTTCACGAACCAAACTAATATATTCTTGTGAGTGACCACTACGACTGCATTTTTCACTTTTTTGATCTTCCACAGAACCAGTCTCTTGAAATTTTTTAATAATTCGACCAATAGTGCTTTCAGATGGACGATTATGTAAATCTTAAAATTCACCTAATTTTCTAAAAACTCTTTTCACAGAACGCTGATTTTCATAAAATAATTCAACAATTTGAACGCGTTGTTGTACTGTGTACAAAACCATTTTTATAAATGTCATACATCACACTTTTTGGATGCCCACATGCCCAGACAAATTCAGTGCGCCATCTATATTTTATTTATTCTTAAAAAAACGCCAAATTTAAAATAGCCTTTACGTAAAATGGAACTCAGTTTGAGCGGAGCTTAATAAAATGAAAGAATGAAGTCCATTTGTAATTGCAAAAGCGGAAATAATATGTGCTGAATCTTATATACCGTAAAACATGAATTGAAATGTACATGATTATTTGGATAAAATATGTAATTAGTACTGGCATCGTTGAATTATGAAAAGTTGATATAAGGTGAACGTATAAGGAATTATGAATATGTAAAATTTATCTTTGAAATTCCTTTAGAAGAATAACTTTAAAATCACATCTGATATTACAAGTACTCTAAGTAAATTCGTAACATAGAATATGCATTTAAACAAAATTTTCAATAGAAAAGATAGACAATGTCGTTTCTCCTGAGCCCTATAACGTATATTATATTTCTGGTCTATATTTCTTAGAGAAAATTGCATTTTATGTAACTTGTTAGAGGATCCATACCCTTAATTTACTTAGACATAAGACATGAAAAAATAACTAATGTACGTTAACTATTTTGCCTTATAAAATGTTTCACAACAGAAAATGTGCTTTGCGAAATTAGAATATCGTCAAATTTTTCACAAAAGAACAAAATTATCTCCAAATTATCGACAATGAATACTTGCAGTGCATGGGAACGCGGCTCTACTATATTTTAAGATGAAATCTTGGTAAAAACAGTTTCGGCAGAATCGTAAATCCATTGAAGATGTTTTTTGAGAGGCAACAAAAGATATTCTTTTCAAGTACGGTTGAAATAACTTCAGTTATCTAACAAATTTATGTAAGATTGTTGACCAAAAACTTTCAGGTTTACGTCACAAGGAAATTCTACTTCTGCATCGTAATACGTAAGTTCACAAGGCAAACAAAGCCTAACCCACCCTCTATGAGCACAACAAGTTTCTCAAAACAGTTTGACATTTTTCGATGCAGACACCAACCTTTTCTGGAAAACAGTGACAGGCAATGGAATTTGGTACATCACTTGGTTCCCCAAAACAAAAAAATAAATTAGAGTCCATGCAATGGGTTTGTAAATGTCTTTCCCTATAAGAAATGCTCGCACACCGTCTTCAGCTAGGAAGATCTTAGCCGCCGTCTTCAGCTAAAATAACAGCAGTTACGTCCTATAATACCTTAAAAAAACTACGAACGACCTATGGACTAAAAATTTTCAGGTTTGTGTCAAAAAGAGATTCTCTTTCTTCATGATCATTTTACAAAGCAGCAAAAATGCAATCCATCCACCGCCAGTGGAAATTTTTTAAATTGGATCACCTCCCTTAAAATTCAGATTCGACTCTGTCCTACTCCTTTTTATTTTAGGGAGTCAATGGAGGTAATTTTATAGATGATAACCAATTGAATGATCAAATGATCAAATTGACGGCTATTTTGAAGACCAAGAAAAATAATTTTTTTCTGATAGAATAATGTTGTTTGTAATAATGTCGTTGCAAGTCGTGCAAGTCGATTGAAGTTAAGCAAGATATGGTTATCGAATAAACCATAACTCTTCTGTTTCGTTATTAAGTTGAACATTTTTCTAATTCCCCTCGTACATTCATATATACAAGAATAGACTAAAAATACATAATATATATGTATGATATTAGATCGTTAAAAAGGTACTCGGTTTCGTGATAGATATATTATCTCTTTCATTACTTTTGCAACTACATCATATTTTATTTTTAAGAAATCGTTGCTAACGTAAAAATATCTATGAATAATTTGAACGAACAATGGACTAGAATTTCAAATTACATCTTCACTGTGGAAAAGTTCTTATGAAACTACATCTTATTCATGCGAAGATAATATTACGTGAAGAGCACCGGATATGTTAAACAGCGTATACTCCACTTTACATTTCTACTTGCGATGATGTCATTGTTGTAAGTCCCGGTAACGAGAACTATACACAACCAGTGCAATGCTGGTACCAATATGCAAGGAGGATAATGCGGTATAATAATCCGGCACAATCCTGCAGGACGTTCATCACAAGGATTATGGCTCAGAGCATCAGAATATACTGTTATTAGGTGCCAGATTTTAAATATACTGTCACGTTTGCTTTTATTTTCAGATGTCTTCAGAACAAATGAAAACCATATATATTCATACCTGTACGTACATATTAATTTAAATATGTTTTCTATTCCCATATTTATATCAATTATAAATTTTACATAGTACAAAGGTAATTTTGCATAGAGCTTTGCTGAGATTTCATATATACAGTTTTGCTATTTAAATTTAAATTACTCTAGAACAAATATAAACTACTTAATTGCGTAATTATAGTGGTTCATACCAGTATAAGTTTACTAGGTTTCGACTTTACTTAAAGTCGAGTAAACTACACCTTGCTCATTTACATTTTAGTGTTAATGCTACCTTCTAAATGTTAAATAAACTTGTTATATGTACAATGCACATATACATAGTATGTCGTAGAGAAAGCCGAAGTTTTTTAAAATAGCAATTCTTAGTGGCGCCATCTATTTCAAAAAAACAAGGTAGATCTTTCACCAATGTTATAGCAAAATATCATGATCAGAAGCAAAGAAATTACGCATAAAGTAACAGTGTGTTTGTGTGTTTGGCATTGATCGAAAAATGAATTTTGAGCAAAGAGCAAATATCAAGTTCTGCTTTAAACTCGATAAATCCTTTACTGAAACGTTTAATTTGATGAAACAAGAGTATTGTGATGCGTTTATCACGTACGCGTGTGCATGCGTGGTACAAACGAACTTAGGACAGTCGTACGGATATAAATGATGACGAACATTCTGGTGCAAAAAAATCTGTGGTTATGAAAAATATTCATCAGAAATGAGCCAAATCCTCATTGCTATACGCGGGAATGGAAACCAATACTTTTAAAGGTTCAATTCATCGTATTTTGACACAACATTCTTAACTGAGAAAGATATGTGCAAGATTTGTGCAAGATTTGTACCATATAAGCTAACTCAATTCAACATTGTACAGACTTGACTAAAGATTTAAAAAAGGACGAAAGCTTTAGGTATTATGTGTAATGTTTTCAAGATGATCCAGAAACCAAGCGTAAAAGCTCTGAATGGACGCATCCAAGCGAAGAAAAACCAAAAAACAGCCTTTTGGAGAAGTTGAATATGAAGACAATGTTGACTTATTTTTATGATTCAAAAAGAGTTTATACCAACTAGTCAAGCAGTCAATGCTGTATATTGTCTTGGTGATATGAAGCGTCTTCTGGCGAGAGAGTAATTCAAGTAATAAATGCATATACTTGAATTATATTGAATGATAAAGTATTTGGAATTTCACATTTTATTTGTTTCTGTAATAGTCTAAGAATATAATATTGTGTTTATTTTCTACGTACTCCCCTTCCAACTTTACGCACTCCAGCAATGTTCAAGTTTTCATTTTTGCAAACTAAGGAACCATTTATTATTAGGTGTTAAATTTTACCAGTAAGATGGGCGTGGAAATAACTCTCTATGTCAGACATTTTTGCCTTTGTAATGGGAATATATTGTTTACTAAATACGATCATTTGCTTTCCATTGAAGCATCCAATGTACTATAAGTACTATAAGCTTAAGTATCTTCTATGTATTACAGTGGGGTTTTTTACCCATTGTCTAAACTGTAAACTGTTCTTTTTGCGTGAGTATGCATTGGTGGACTAGGTTTCGTTGTCAATAATGACGTGATGCAAAGATTGAAGGAAATAGGGTATGAGTAGTGAGGAAGAGTACTACTTTGACACTATCAAAGTAGTACTCTTTGTACTGTCTTGAGTCTGTGCATTTTATTTGTCCTCTACAATCTTTGCAACACCCATTTCCTGCACCTTGATATAACGATCACTAAGCATTGGACTGTGTCCTTTCGCAACATCTTCTGTTATAGGTGATTTTGGCCGTCCAGGACGCTCATCATCTCGAAGAGCTTACCATAGGAATGACGTAATATAATTGCTAAAAGTTAATTCAATTTAAATTGTTATATCATTTGCTGTATCATTTTAACAAAGGTACAAAAACCACAAACTCTGATTAAACTGATTTTATATTAGTATACGACACATGGTGGGTTAAATACTAATAAACTATTATTTTTAAAAACTTGTAGATACAGTAGAACACTGGTCGATAAAACCATGCTGATTATCGAATATTGATAAAGGGTGTTTCAAATTGCGCGGTTTTTTTTAAGAATAAACAAAATGTAGATGGCGCACTGAATTTGTCTGGGTATGTGGGTATTTAAAAAGTGTGAGGTATGACATTTACAAAAATGGTTTCGTCCACGGTACAACAACGCGTTCAAATTGTTGAATTATTTTATGAAAATCAGCGTTTTCTGAAAAGAGTTTTTAGAAAATTACGTGAATTTTATGGTTTACATAATTGTCCATCTGAAAGCACTATTGGTCGAATTATTAAAAAATTTCAAGAGACCGGTTCCGTGGAAGATCAAAAAAGTGAAAAATACAGTCGTTGTGGTCGTTCATAAGAAAATGTTGGCTTGATTGGTGAAGATGTTGCTGAAGATCCTGAAATGTCCATTAGAAGACGTTCACAACAACTTGGACTTAGTGGAACAACAACATGGCGTATTTTACACAAGGATTTAGCTCTGAAAGGATATAAGGTTCAAATAGCACAGGAACTGAAGCCATTAGATCATTTAGAACGTCGTTCATTTGTCAATTTCATCAATGAACAACCAGCTGATTTTTCTCAAAAAATAATGTTTTCCGATAAGGCACATTTTGAACTTGGTGGCCATGTTAATAAACAAAATTACCGTATCTGGGATGAGGAAAATCCACGAATTATTCATGAGAAACCTATGTGTCCTAAACGAGTTACTATTTGGTGTGCATTATGGTCAGGTGGTGTAATTGAACTTTACTTCTTTGAAAATGCTGTTGGTGAAGCTGTAACTATCAATGATGGTCGACACCGTCGGATGATAACCGAATTTTTGTGGGCTGAATCATATTGATCAAGAGGATATGTGGTTTCAGCAGGATGGCGCTACACCTTACTTTGCACACGAATCAATTGATTCATTGAGAGAAAAATGAGAATGGCCACCAAGATCATATGATTTGACACCGTTATACTATTTTCTTTGGGGTTAAGTGAAAAGTCAGGTTTATGAAAACAATCCACAATCAATTCCTGGTTTCAAAGATGAAATTATTCGTGTCATTAGTGAGATAGAGCCTCAATTATGTCAAAATGTCATTGAAAATTTTAACAAAAGAGTGGACGTCTGCGGAGTTGCAAGAGGAGGCCATTTGGCAGATATTATTTTTCGCATATAAATGTCTTAACTGATACTTCAATTACCAATAAAACGTTTTTGAAAGTGAATGCAAATTATGTGTTTTATTTGATCTTTAAAAAAACCGCGAAATTTGAGACACGCTTTACAATCAAAGTATTTAAATCGGTATATGCATTATTTCAGATCAGATAATATTCATTCTCTTTTTTTCGCGTGTTATATAGGCTATTCATTCACGTTCATATCAGTGACTCGGATGTGGTTGCCCACATATTAATTAATTACGGTTTTGCTTTCGCTAGAACGATGAGTGAAAAAATAATTTTTTACGTTAAGTGTATATATATCCTAAATTATGAAAAAGCTTTTTGTGTATGTATGTAGCCAGATGTCATTTAATTTGTCGCAGAAAATTGGTTTTTGCTACTTTGTGAATCAATATCCTGTGCTATAAGACATTTACGAACACACTTACCACAAAATATTTATTGACACATGAACCGCACTCACAGGTCCCCTAAGTCCGTCTTTCTCCTTTTTTCATGGAGAACAAGGAAACTCTCAGAAAATAGAAGTATTTGTCTTGTATCTCGAGTCACTCTAAAATACTATCTTGAAGTTCATCGTCATTTGAAAGCAGGCATTCCATGTAAGTGTTTTAAAGTAAGAAATAGTCGGTTCCATGTTAAGTTTCTCTACGCTTGCAATTCGTTGAAGTGTGTATTGTTTGTGCTAACAAAACGAGACGTGATGGCAGCTTTTAAATCGGATTGTCTGTTCTTCCTGAACGCAGGCATCATTTTCAATTTCCGAAATTTCGTAACTTTAATAAAACTCGTATTTAATATATTTTATTTAATGCGAGAGATGAAATTCATTTTATCAGCAAAAGAATTTTCTGTAACGTATGTAAAGCGATAATATAAACTTTTGTAGAAGATGTTTCAGTACATACAATTTTGCCGACAAATGCATGCAGCATCCATAATGTAGCAGAATATTAGTATATTGCAGATCATTATATAAAATTAGTAAATATAAAGACGCATTCTCTTGCTCAGAAGCAATAACATGCACAGAAGTATCGGGTGTTTTTTAAGAGCTTGAGCAGTTTAAATGATAATACAAGACAGAAATATTGTTGGAATAAAATTTGTTTTATTATATAATCTGGTAGATAATTTCATGGCATTTATTTTTTAAATATGATTTCCATCATATATCCGCCGCGGCTACGATCCATTCGATCAATCCAATTTTTGACTACTTTTTCCAATAAATCTGGCCGTTTCGCGTCAATGGTGGCTTGAATATTGGCTTCCAACGAAAAAGCATTGTATACGACTAGATTGATTAAACTGGTATAAAAAGAATAAAGTGGTCGTCTAATTCCAAAGATGCTAATCCAAAAGAAAACGTTAGGGGTTTACTGCACGCAATATGCAACCAATCATTTAGAATTGGCATTAGAGAGAAATGAGACATGTTTCCTCAAAAAATGTCCGACATGACAATCCAGTCCATGATATTGAAAAACAAATGTTTTATCTATTCGTGGAAACCCTGCATCTTAATAATTTAAAACTTTCTTAAGAATTATTGTAATAGAGCTTCTGTAAAATTTTATATTTCTATGTTTTTCCTGCATTAAATGTAAAATATTATACTCTTCCAACAATATCAAATAAAAACTTATCTGAATAGTTAAAATACAAAAATATTTTCAGTTACTCGTTTACAAATATATGAAACCAAAAGATTATGCTAAATTATTTATCATTTCTAAATTATCTAAAAGTAATAACTTGAGAAAGGATGTAATATACCATATAATGGTAAATAACGCAAACATAGGAATTATTGTGCAAGCATTACACGCTTTATTTAGGTAATAGAGAATATACAATCACTTGAAAGACGAGCTTCGATTTTATGTCAGTATTAATACACAAGATAAATATCAAAAGTTCATCAGACTACATTCTGACTTTATGAATCGAAGTTTAGCTCTTTGTCAGAATGTATTACACTTGAGATGCCTTATCAAATAATATTAAATTTCGCAGTACTTTTCATAGATTTACATATGTTATTTGTCTAAATTTCACGAAAGTTGACTTTGCCTTTTCTATTTTTATTCTTATTCCCTCTGAGCACTGATTATTTTTGTTTATAAATATCCCTAAATAGCTGAGCTTTACTAGTTTTTTAACAAGTTTATTGCGTACGTAGATGTTGTATTTCATTGCATGTTGTCACTAATATATTACCTAGTCTTTCACATTTAAAGTTAGTCTGTGGCCCTCGCTTAGCTTTCGTAACTTGATTGACTACTATTTGCAGATCTTCTAGAGTAGTTACTATTAGTACAGTATAATCTATATATTTTGCATTATTGGTGGATATTCCATTTACCATAACCACGTTTAATCTACTAATGCATTATTTCTTCGGAAATTAATTAAATAAAATAAGTCATAGTTCTCAGCCCATGTCCACTTCTGATTTCAATTTGCTCCATATTGTATTTTATTTGAACAACTCTCCGAAAATGAAAAGAACACTCAACGGACCAAATCTCAGCTTAGAATTAAAACTTATACCAAGACTGGAACACTAAAGAAATCAGATATCGAAAAACTAGAAGAGTTTTAACTATAGATATGCCAAACGATACTAAAAATATCGTGGGTGAAAGGATAACAAATGCGGAAGTAATGAAAAGAATGAGGAAATTAAAAGAAATTACAATTAGCATTGGGATACGAAAATACCAGTAACTAGAGCACATCATGAGAGGAGGCAGATAGTAGTAGTAATTATGTAAGGAGTAGGTTCATGAAAAAAGAGGAATCGGAAGAAGAATGAATCCACCACTAAACATCTTACACAATGGTAAAATTTCATGTTAGAAGAAGAATATTTAAAATTGAAAATATGCATTTATTGTTTTTCAAAATATTTTTCTTTCTAATTTATGTACCTTTTCATGCGATAAGTCAATTTTAATAGCATTTTGCCATTTAGAAAATAGTACATTTAAAAACCATATAATTTTCTATGGTAGAAAGTTTGTGTATCCATTTCATTCACCTGAGCATACGCTGATGCTTACGTTCAGATTAGATAGTACATTTAAAAACCTTATAAATTAGTATAATAGAAATTTTCTTTATCACTCTCATACATCTGATCACACACCCTATGCCTGCGTTTAAGGTTTGCTAAAAGACTTTATTTTTTCGTGTGAACAGCAGTGGAAGCTTATTTTTAAGAATATGCTAAGCAAACTTCTTATATGTTACAAGTACTACATAAAATGCAATTGAAGCAATTGATCACATTTTATATTAAAAAAAATGCCGAAAATTGTCTTGTTTCAAGTTTAGGTTGTGAAGTGCCCTTTAGTACATTCAAAAAAATAAAAATCTTGTAAAGGAAAGTACCGAGAAAAACGTCAGAAGGAGTCAGAGTACAAGGTAAGATATGAAGGCATTTAAGCAGACAGTTGATGGATATATGCAGAAAACCAAAAATTATACAAATTATCCGATCACAGACATTAGATGAGAGACCTCTAAAGTGTAAAGTGCTGCATAAAAGAGAGAAGGTGGAAAACGGAGAAAGGGACGCTTAAGGAAAAAAATTGCTTGTAGAAGAGTTAAAAGATATAGAAGAAGAAGGAATATAGAACTGGAAAGAATAGGCTAGGGACTGAAAAAGTGGAGACAAGTAGTTGACACGATAAAGGCCAAGGGCCTTTAAAGACTCTAGAGCTAATATACTAGCAGTAGTAAGGCTAGGTGTGGTCAAACTTTTCTAGGAAGGGAATATCAGTACCATAACATAATGGGTATCAAACTTTAGAACCAGTGGTTCTGTGTTGAAAACGGGCGGGGGAAGGCCACGAAGTGCATTGAGACAATTAGACGTTCTCTTCTGCAGCCTTCATAGCGATCTACTAGCAAACACACTGTTGTCCTTCAATTGCCTGATCGGAGCGTGCGTCGAATTTTATATTTATATTTGAAATTTCATCCATACAAAATGGTCATTCTTCATTCTGTGTTTGAAACGTAATTAGAAAATTCATCTGACGTTATGTGGAAGCGTCCTAAAAGATGTGCTAAATAATACTGTAGCTTTCTTTGGTGATGAAGCACTTTCGTTATTGAAGTGCACGAAACCCTTGGAGCTACTATCAAAATGCCTCTGCATAGTGAATGTGTTGCTGTTTTGTAGGCGACTAGCAGTGTCGGAATCATTGGATCCTACATTTTGAAGGAGGAGTGACTACGATCGTAAGCTGGGAATGATATGTTCAAATGATTGACAATTTTATGCTACCAAAACTCAATGCACTGCAGATTAAACATGATGTATGGTTCATCAGAACGAGACCACTACTCACATGAGCATGGTCAGGACGTAACAACTGACAGCTGCTCAGACCGCTTGATATCTTTGCATGGCAACATCTTCTAGCACGATCTCTAAACCTTATCCTCTGTGATTTTTTTTCTGTGGGAGTTTTCTATTTACAAATATCGAGTGGATACTCTGCTAGTCCCATGACTTGTGATACAAGAAGAGATTGCTCTTATTTCTCAAGGAATATTGATTAAAGTGATAGATAACATTTTAACCCAGTAATGCATTAATAGCGAAGGAAACACTTGAGCGATATATTGTTAAAAAAAAATGAAACTTGTAAAACATTTAACGTAACTTTTCATTGCGTAAATTTCATTCTAGTTAACTCAACCTCTTTACTTACTCTCTTTCTTTTATTCAACCTTTAAATTAGCAAGGCAGATTTACCGCATCCTGTTGTAGTAGTAGCAGTAGAAATATATTTTATAAAGCATAATTGTCAATGTCTCTATATTGAAAGTAAAAACTAAAATAAATTATATTAAATTATTTTAGTTATTTATTTCTATAAAACAAACTTTTGAATAATAATCAATAACCCCAACAAACTTCCAATTTCAGAATTATAAGGCAAATTACAACTCTATCAAATTTAATAAAAGAGTCAGTTGTGCATGTCATAAAATCATCCTACTTTTGACAATAGTGAAAGAAATATCACATATGCGTTTTCTTATAGATTAAACAAAACTATTTCAGTTTAAGTAGTTAATTACATATTAGATATCTTGACATGAAACCAGTATCCCGATGATATGTGTGTTCGGTTACGTACATAAGTTACTTACAACAAAGTATTAAAAGCAATCTGCTACACTGGTTTTCAATCTACACTTAAATTAGGTATTACTCACTAGGGGTGCCCGTTCAATGCGCAACATGTATTCATCATACAAAAACGTGTATGGAAACTTTTCATCCCAGGAAATAATAACGGCTCCTGCACTGTATATTTATGAAATTCGGTACTTCAAACATGAAAATAAACGCAGCTTTCCCAAATTGGAGCACTACGTTATGGAATGGATTACTTGTCAAAGACAAAGTTGGTTTAGGGAAACCAATATTTTATAGAAAAATATAGGGCAGATTCCTTTCCCAATTGAATATAAAGGGATTGAATTTGTAACATGAAATTAATTTGGATACGATATGTCATGGATTCGGCTGTTTATTTTGATATTAATTTGCAAAATAAATTGAAGTATAATAACATGCGAAATGTATATAAGGAAATAAATTCTAAAGTTCAATTAAAAGCAATATTAGCATTAACATTAGTACTTCATTGTAAATATTAATGGAATCCAATGTCAACTTTAATTAAATTGTCAAAACATATATCATATCCAAATGAATTCACTTAATTTGCGCAAGATAAACAGTCTCTTGAAGTTCAATTTCATTGTAATGTAATTCAGTTAAGGCTTATAGTCTCTCGATACTATAAAATTAAACCATTGGGATAGTTAACACCCTAAAATCCTCAATTATCCAGTCTAGTTTTATGTTTAATATCTCACTTACGTAATATTGGCCAACAAAGATTTTGCCACTGGTGAAATGAAACAGCATGTAGAAAGTACAAATTATTAGCAAATCGCTTATATTGGCTTACCTCTGGTTATGGAGAATATGCAGATATAGATTTGCTCAAACTTGATGTCACTTGTTCAGTCAAAGGGCGACATGTTTGCATTATTGTTCTACCCTGGTAGGTTGCTACGCTTTAGGAAGGAAACAAGCTGACACATGTTATATAAAATATATGATTTTAGCTGTAATAGTACAGCACAAAGCTGTGAAAATGATCACAGTAAGTTTTTAAAATCGAAAGGCATCAAAATTATATTTAGGCTTTAATTTACTTATACCTTGTTCATGAGCATGTAATTCAAAGAGGACATTTTTGTTGGATATCAGATACGAAAAATAGTAAATGATGCAAGATTTGAAACCTAAAACTTTAGTAATGGGCATGCAATATGTCCTTTAAAGTGAGAATAGAAAAACGGTTACTAAGGCAAACGGAATCCTGCAATGTTTATAGATTACTGTTGGACATTGTTGAAATCTGTGGATGTTGTTTCTAAGAGACTATGGAATATTTCGTTACATTTCTAATTGTTGCTTAATATACATATAAGAATATTATAAAGAGGAAAATCTTTGCATTAAATCCAAACGAATTTATAACTAACTTTGTCATCTACCTCTTATTAAAATAAGTTTTTGCGTATTTTCTATAAAAATTACTATACGACATTTGATAGCGAAACACAAATGTGAAATTTATTGGTCAGTCTGATTAATACCAATTATACCAGCTGCAAAACAAGGTGCCCATACCCGAATCGTTATCGTATTTATACAATGTTTCATAATCTCAATCTCGCAGAACATCAGAAGCTAGCTCTCTTGAAAACCAAAATTAAACCCAAACTAAGGCGTAGGGTAAAATGCCAAGTACATTCCTCTCAATTTAGCCTTACTTTGCCCAAATAGACTCCGATCAGGATTATTTACCTTGTTTGTCACATGTTAAGTCAAGATTTAGGCATGAGGAAGCTGTCGGTGCTTTGGGTGCCCGGTTTACTAAAGTTAAACGAAAAACGTGTTCAAATGAACATTTCCAACGCAGTTTAGGGCAATACATCCGAGTTTTGGTGCCGATTAATTACTGTAGATGAAACTTGGATACACCATTATACGCCCGAAACCAAAATAGAGTCAAAACAGTGGAGTGCAAAGGGGGGATCAGCTCCAGAAAAAGCAAAAACTGTTTTTTCGTCTAGAAAAGTGCTGGTGACTATTTTTTGGGATAGTCATGGAATTGTCTTAGTCGATTATCTTCAAAAAGGAAAAGTTATTACAGGAGCATACTACGCATCATTACTTGGCAAGCTGAAGGCAGAAGTTGTGGAAAAATGGACACATTTGCAGATAAAGGAAATCCTGTTTCATCAAGATAACGCGCCGTCTCATACCATGGCGAAAATCCACGAATTACGGTTTGAACTGCTTGACTATCCGTCTTACTCACCAGATCTAGTCCCAAGCGGCTTCTTTTTGTTCCCTCATCTAAAAATTGCGCTCGGAGGTCAGAGATTTTCGTCAAATGAGGAGGAAATCACCTACGTGAACAATTATATTGCAGAGAAAAACGCCGAGTATTATTTGGACGGGTTAAAGAGATGGGAGCATCGCTGGGAGAAGTGTGTCGAGTTACAAAGAGACTATGTAAAAAAATAAATATAAATTTTAAGAAAAAATGCCTTGTATCTTTGTTAGGTCGCAAACTTTTCAGACCACCCTTGTATATTTTCCTGCCTTACGTTTCACATTTATAATTAATTATTTTATTTGTCCTATAATTGACAAATCTTAATGCACAAAAAAGATTTATTATTATTGCTATAAATGTTACTAACTTTTTAAGCTCATTGCTTCACTTAATTTATTGTTAAATATATATTGTATTACAACTATAAAAATAATACTAAGTATTATAACTTAATATTTAAAGGCTTAATATCTCCGATATTATTTTCATAATCTCTTTCTAAAATTTTCCGGTGAAATGCAACCTCAGTTGTTTACATGCTGCATTAATCTATATTAAAATAAAATACCTTTTATTAAAAAATAATGCGTTCGATGGCCTTTGTAAAATGTTGCAGTAGTAATTACATTGTTTGATCAAAGTATCTATCAGGAGACGAAATCTTTAGTGATTGCTCGCTCTGGCGTAAAATTACTAACTCACGTGATGTATAATTTCGTGGGTCAATAACTCATTGAAGCGTAAGATAAAATGTAAATTCATTAAATAAATTGCAGCGGTTTAACCTTCCGAAAGGGGCAATAAAAAAATCTGTTCGAATTCAAATCCACAGCAAGGCTGCTAATTAACTTTGTATATTGCTCCTCTTTAGCTTTTTATCCGTGATTTTTTAGAGTCTACTAATTCGAACTTTTAACTTTGTTTGCAAGTCCTTCAAATTTTGTTAGCTTACGTTGTCCTTTGCAATATGCTTTAATGAACGGTACTACTACGGGATCTTTTCTTTTAGAAAGATCTGACATCAAATTATATTGCGAAAGCCATTAAGTTGCTCTAACACATCTTATAACAACCCTAAGCAATTTAATTCAATATTTCAGAAATTTCTTTAAATAAATTTATTTCCATGCAGAAAAAAAAATCGAAAAATAGTAATTCGATTACGTTTGTAAATAATTCTAAAAAGAATTTCTTCTCGTGTAGCAAGTACACAATTATATGTAGTATAAAATTGATTACTTTAGACTCATCCAGTCTAGCAAAAACATTTTTATCTTATACTACGTTACAAGTTGCTGTTCTTCATATCAGACATTTAGGCATTTCTCTAAGACGTGCAGGAGTGTTTGGAGCCTTTTTCAAACTAGGTAGATTTTATGCACCAATTTATCACCGCAAAGACATAAGTTTCATCATTCTACGTCCACGATGAAGCAACAGTAGTACCCCTGCCCAAAAAAAAGTCAATTGCTGTTCCATTTACAGGAAATATTTATTTTTTGAGATGCTTCTTTTAGAAAGATCTGACATCAAATTATATTGCAAAAATCATTAAGTTGCTCTAACACATCTTATAACAACCCTAAGCAATTTAAATCAATATTTCAGAAATTTCTTTAAATCAATTTGTTACTTCCATTCAGAAAAAGTAAAATCGAAAAATAGTAATTCGATTACGTTTGTAAATAATTCTAAAAAGAATTTCTTCTCGTGTAGCAAGTACACAATTATATGTAATATAAAATAGCTTACTCATCCAGTTTTATCGGAAAGTAAGGTAAAATCATATAATTACATGTACACATTGTTACGCTTCGCATCCATAATAATTGTTAACCATGTTTTTAAATTATTATTACGTATCGATTTAACAAACACGAGAAAATCATGATGAAAGGACGTTTATAAACTACAAATATTCTTAAAAAAATTAGTTATCTGCAGACCATAAACCAAGGATTTTTTTTCGAGTCTTTACCTATCTAATCAACAAAAAATTTATTAGTTCAGTTATCTGTAGACCATAAACCAAGGATCTTTTCTCCGAGAATCTTTATCTACCTAACCAACATTTTGAAGGCAGGCCGTTTCTTAAAATAGTTTATTAATATTACATACATTCAATTCTAGTTTCTCGTAATTTCCAATTGCGATCTCTATTTCAATCTTTTAATTCTTTTCGTAACAGAATACATGATTATTATTCTGCTAGATATCTACCTGCCCAGTAATTATAACCAATGCACACTAATTAACCTATGTGCTTCATTGCATAGCTATTACATCTTAAGCAGGTCGTGTAATCAATCAGTTTAAAGCGATTTTGACGGTCAAGATTTAATGATGTTTTTTCTAATATTATCTAAAATCTTTATATTATCAAAAATCCTTATATTGTCAAAGTATTTCCAACTTCAAATACGCCTTTCTCCACCGTGATTGTCTAATGTCAAGTTGACAGAAGTAGCTACCCTTCGCCCTGCCATCTCGTTTCCTAATATATCTTTCAACTCTAGAGCGTGTTCACGGTCTCTATTCAACCATGCCTTCAATCTGTAAGAAATTTTCTCTGCTCTTAGAACGTATATGGTTTGAATACAGACATGTTGTTTTTCCCTATCGGTACGCAACTGACCGTTTTCGCTGTTATATTTTGACCCCCCTGGGGTTGACATATGGGATAACGAGGTACTCATAAAAATGGGGGGCAAATTAATCGCGCACAAAATAGCACATTTACTGCACGATATCGCCAATCTAACATCAAATACAATTACTTGCGAGGATACTATGTTGTCGATTTTCAACTGACCATTTTGTACAGTAAACCAGCGGTTTGTCACGATTGTTCTTTCATTCTGTAGGACATTTCTTCAGCTTTCAGAATATTCACGGTTTATATTTAAAAATACTGCTCCTTTTGCTTGAAAAAGCATAAAACCCAAGATTCTATACACATAGTGGAAGGATAGTTCTTGGAACCGACACTGAGGTGTTGGTAAACAACTGACGCTGTTTTCGCAGTCACATCTGGGCGCACCAGAGTCTACATAGAGACAACAGGGGTATTTATGAAAATTGAGGAAAATTTTGGAAATTCATTTTCGAATCGCCACTGTCCGATAGGGTCTGTAGGGGGCAAATAGGTTATTTCGATCCAGGGAAGTCCAAATGCGACTCAAAAGGCTACATCAGTTTCAGATTGACGCGTTACCGTAGATTTCAAAAACTGTCTCTGCGACAAAAGCGTAGAGTCTTAGGTTTTACGCATTTTTCGAGTAGAAGGCGCAACATTTCTAAACAGAAGTCATACATACTCTGAGCTGAAAAAACTTCCTACAGAATAAAGGAATAGCACATTTACTGTACGAAATGGCCAATTGAATATCGAGAAGAGTTTCTAGAGAAAATACTATGTTGTCGATTGTTAATTGACCATTTCGTACAGTAAACGCGCCATTTTTCATTAGTGATCATTTACCATACCCCGTACATTTAATGTTTAACGTACGTGTCGTGAAATACAACTCCCTGCCTAGGGATATATACATACACACGCAAGTACCCCTACATATCGTTCGATAGCTACTGTATTTAACTAATATTTATAAACTTTATTCTACAGTTTTTTTAGCTGTACATTTTTATTAATTTTTACAAATGATTTCTTTTTGCACACAGGTTAATTTCACTATTTATTTATATTAATATATTCAAAACTATAAGAACTACTTTCGTTTAATTAGTAAATAAAATTTAGGGACATCTTTTTTGTTTTTGCTAGAATATATCAGCTGTCCACACGTCATGGATTTTTAATGCTCATCATTAATGTTATTCTATTATTTGTGACACTATAGCTACTTCGTACTACTACGTTACAAGTTGCTGTTTTTCATATAATCAAACGTTTAGGCCTTTCACTAAGACGTGCAGGGGTGTTTGGAGCCTTTTCTAAACTAGGTAGATTTTATGCACCAATTTATCACCGCAAAGACATAAGTTTCATCATTATACGCCCATAATGAAGCAATTTTCTAAACAGTAGTACCATTCCCCAAAAAAGCCCAATTGCTTTTCCATTTGCAGGAAATATTTATTTTTTGAGATGTTAAAATTTTTCCTTTTACTGAAAACTTGTAAAAGGCCAAACCATCATAGACGCGTATTACTAAGTCGTCCAGACAAAATACAAAAGATTAATAAAAAGGATCCTGATTTATCCAGGAAAGAAACTCATTTTCCACTAAAACAATGCATGGCCCCGCATAAGCGTCGTTGCAAAAATTAGCGCATTAGGCTTCAATTTGTTGCGGCACCTGCTTTAGTTATTGGACGCAGTACCATCGGAAGCTGCTATTTTAATGCTTATTTTAAAAAACTTGAGAATTCTGAATTTATTCAAGTTGTAGAAGCTTTTTATCATCGCTGGTCCAAATACACTAAGGTGACAGTGGTTATGTTGAGAAACAAAGGCAACTTGAAATCGAACTTTTTCTAAATTTTCATTTTACATGTATTTTAGGCCACACTCTTACAAAGCTCATTAGCATTGTTATTAGAAAATGCTTTTCTGAGAACATATCGGTTATTTATGCATGACCGATTGTCTTCTTATTTTGCGAAATACACGACATTCTTCCAAACTAATTATTACAACTTAAAAGCTGCTGGAAAAGGAAATCCGATAGAATGGCTACTGAGATAGCCAGCCTTCACTTCGTTCCACTATTATTTTTAAAAATATTTAAAAGGAAATTCTCATTCACTAAGTACTAGGGAAAATTTTATTCAGAGACAACAAAATGTGAGAGGAACTCTTAAAAGGCTTGAGCAGCTCTTTAGAGCAGATAACGTACGCATGTTTTCAAGTGAACTGTGGTTAATTTGAAGTTTTGTAGTAGGTACTTTACTTTTCTTTAAATATCTAGTTCTGTTTATAACATAAAGTAATACACGCTTAACAACGCATAAGACAAAATGTTGCATATCTTCTTAAAGCGGCATCAGATCATGTGTTTACATAAGCTTTTGTTTTGTGTATGGTTGGATCTGTTTCCAAATTTATGGAACACCTTGTATGAAGAAAAAGAAGAAAAATTTTGCCGTTTTATAAAGTTTTGAAGATTTCGCTCAGTTGTGGCTTATTACATACATTTATGACAAAATTACATGCAATTTCAGAACTTTACACCTTTTGTGGTGAGCATTAGTGTTATTTATTCAAGTTCAAAGTTTCTGTAGCGTAACGAAATATTAAAGGGGATAATTGAAAATGAATAGGAGAGCTAAAGATAATCATATTGATTAGGATTATCATGTGTATATCTTCTACATGGGGTTGCAATAGTATTATGATTATTAGTTATATGCTCTTACAATTGAATAACCACAAAATCTATATTATTACATTAATTAGGATAATGAGCAGCTTAAGCGTATGCGTAAACACATTTCACCAATTAACTTTGAAACATACTTGAATAACATTTCACAAACGCATAATCTAAACACAAGAAAAGACACCCGCGCATACATTTATGTTTATTAATAACACGTAGGTGTAAGGACGTCACCAGAACTTCAGAGTTCTGGATTCTAGAAGCATTTGGTGTATTCATTCTACTTGTAGTTTTGTTAATAAATCGATTCTAATGCCAAGACCGCAACGTTTAGACTATAATATATATAAGGGCGGTTGTGAAACACTTCGTGTTTTATATTGTTTAGACTGTAACCGCATGAATAAGAGCCAATTGAAGGTCGCATTACTGAGAGACATTATCATTGAATGGGAAATTCTACGACGTTAACAATTAACAATTCGTTCGTTTATCATGCTATGTTGTTGTTTAGACTGTAGTCTAAAGAATGGAAATATAAACGTAAAGAATCTTTGAGTTTAATACGTATTTTGCGGTTATGTAAATCCTGTAGTTTCTTTAAATTAGAAAGTTTAAAGACGTTTTTTGAATGCTAAAAACGACGTACTATAAAATTTGAAAATGGTCTGTAAACACCAGAATGTCATGCATTTATATTTCTTCTTTCCATGAAATCAAATCAAGTTAATATGTAACATATATGCCATAAAATGTAAATGTAATGGGCTAATCTCCAGACTCACTATGCACTGGAAAAGCTACTGTACTGATTATTTCTAGTGCACTATCAAGAGAAGAATGGGCAAGTATATTAAATCTCAGCAAAGAATCTAATGGGGACTCAAATAAAGCCAAGCTCAAATATAGCTAAGCCTTTATTAATGAGCCATCCCGTAAAAGAAGAGAATTACTTTTATTGGAAAGAGACTAGATGAGAATAATAACAGGATACTTCACAGGACATATTTCATAGTGTAAAGTAACATATGTACATTTAGAAAGTATAAAGAGAATTTCAAGAAAGTCTGGTTACAGCGGAAGAGTATCACGTAAAAGACTTTATTAAGCGTCGGTAATAATTACCCATTGTAAAGCATAGAGCATACAATGAAATGATTTTAAGTTGTATTCTTCTATTACCTCTGGCTTTTCTTTAAATTCTCTTGAGATTTTCTTAATGTATTCATTTACCAGTACCAAATTATGTCTGTACGGCTATCCTCAGTGCACTTATTCATGAATTTTAACTCATTGAACTCATAATGGTTCTCTGATCGCGCTCTTTTAGAATATTTGGACGCCTCTCTTTAGGTACAATTTCAACAGTTCAGGATATTGTATGAGTGAATGTTTTCTTTTCGAGTCTACACTTTTTTCTTAAAGTTGCCTATTTGGCCTATACGTTTTTTTTCTGTATGTAGTGTTGTTAGCTCGCGGATATTACTAGACATGTGTTCACTTTTGCTTGAAATACTCATTTTTTATACATCTTGCATACGTGATACTACTACCTACACTTATGGCTTATAAAAGAGGAATATCTTGTAAAAGTGTACGAAAACTTTGGTGACATTCTATGTTAGAACATTTAGCAAATTCTTTTGTTAAAGGAAACAGTCAGTTTCATTTTGTTATTAAAAATTTTAAAGCTTTTAACGTTCTTAAAAGGAATGATATTCAATATTCACAGAATATATGAACACTTTTGTGACTAATTCTGTACACATAGTATTTTGTCAAAATTAGGCTGCTAAATTTCTATATAAATTATTTTAAAATTTTACTAAAATGTTTGTGTTTTACAGCGGTAGTTTCTAATACATTATTATGGGGACCTACATCTTACAGAATAAAATATAACTGGCTCAAACAATGCTAAACATTTATAAAACGTTACTATTGAACTATTTATTGGAATAACTACATACATCCAATGAATCTAATCAAATTATTCTAGTATATATACCCTACAGCAAAAATTGCCGAACTTTTTTAGAATTAACATGGAAACAATGTTTTGAACGTCATTCATTTTGTTTAATAGAGTTTTGTTCATTATCGCTTAAATGTCAAAAATATATTGTAAAATTCGTTTATTTGTAATTTTTTCATAGAAGTTGAATTTTACACTACTAACTAATATATATATATATATATATATACATTTCGCAAATTTTTCAAATTATAAATTCAATTTATTTCCATAATTATATACAAATATATTTGTAATCTATTTTATTTTCATTATGTAAATGAGTTTTGTTGAGGTCTTTGTAAAATTCTTTTACGAAAGTGTTATTTGTGATTATATTTTATATTAATCCTAAAAATTATCACCTTTATTCCTTTGTACAATAATATATATAATATAATAACATTTTACAACCCTATAGTATACTTTGAAGCGGATGATTCCTATGAAGATAAGATGAGTTCTATCTTCATTAAAAATAAACTTGAGTTCATAGTTAGTAATATTTGTCGCTCTGAATCTCCTTTCGTAAACAGAAATTTCGAATTCTCGTTTGTCAATTCACGCAGAACAAAGTTTGATCTACTTTTTAAGTGAAACGTTTTCTGTTGCAATACCTACCCCTCATTTCGTCATCACTTGTTGAAGGTTTCAGTTGATTTTTGTTTGATATTCACGCTTTTGGTCAACCTTGGTGCTTACTGCACAAAATACGCACGGCCATTTCTGAAAGTCGTTTTTGGCCCGTGAATCATTCATTATCCGATCGTAAACCTCTTGGTGCATATAATGGGTTAAATAAATATTTGCAAAGCCTTAGATTACCCCGAAGGACTTACAGTTAATGTGTTAGTATGCGAACTAGCATTCCAGAGGAAGCCAAGCTAAACCCAAACTAAGGTGAAAGGTAACCTGTTGAAGGTTGCTTGGGCTTTTCTACTTAGCCGTAACTGGTCAAGTGTGGGTTTTAATCGGGCGAACTGTTATTTTGCATGCTGCTCGAATTAAGAAAAAATGCAGACCGAAATCTAAAAACAAAAGGACAAAAAGAAGACAAGAACATGTATGTAATTGTAAAGCTGTCAAGCAAAAATCCTCCATGAGAAAAGGAAGCCGGGAAAGCGAGTGAATCAGGGTTATCTCTGCAGATAAATATACCTAAAATTGTGATATTATGTTAACACCACCGAGGAAGCGGATCTGATGTCCAATGTGAAGACCCGATCAAAAAAATCTTAACTTACGAAGGCTATGATACAAAAGTTAGTAAAAAAAAGAGTATATATTATAATCAAGGTCAAATTTAGCAAACACATGCAAAGAAGTTAGAAAAACTCTACAGGGGCATAAGGAGCACAACATGCCAGAAAAAGGCCCAGTGGAATAGGATTTAGGGTAACCTCACGTAATTTTAATTCTATTTTCAGCCGCAAATTCGTTCTTTATTTTCTAATCAACGCACACAAATTACTATCACATTATCTTCATCAAAATATTGTAGTTTTGTTCACAGTTGCCGAAACATCATAAAACTATATGATTATTATATATGAATATAATTAAACACTTTACGATGTCAAATTAGCGAAAATTAAAATATACTTTGCAATTCTATCGTTACGTTAAATTTGTTGCCTTGGGCCAGGACTTGAACCTGTACCTTTCGTTTTCTAGACGGTTGATTGCTCTGACCGTCTTTGAATACGCGATTAATTCAATTATGGAACAGATGTAATTGACGAAGGACTCAATTATATTTATATATAATTGTAAGCATTAAAAACCAGAGTGCATGTTAAAGAATTATATATCTTGCAATGGTAGATACAGTTTCAAATCTTGGTACGATGCACAAAAGTTATCATTAATTTTCAGCAATTAACGTGACGACGAAATAGCAGAAAATGTTCATTTTCATCATGAACCTTATTTTAGTTTAAAGATTTTTGCGACAGGTTTATTAAACAGTCGAAGCTGTACTGCAGCGAAGCTAAATAGGTTAGAGTTTCCATCTATAGAATGGTAGATACAGGGTCGAATCAGTAATTAACGTAAAGACGGAATAGCAAGAAAAGCTAATTTTCGTCATTAAACTTACTTTAAAAACGTTTAAAAATTTTTTCGACAGATGTAGAAATCAAGCACTTTAAATGTACTAAGGTCGTTTTATTTACACGACTAAACAGTAATTAATAAGGGACGCTTATTAATTTGTTGTATAAAACGTCATTCCCATTAATCATTCTGCGTACTGGAAAACTTGCAACAAATTTTTCTACCCCTTTTCCCGTTATAGAACGACTTCTCGGATTATTTTGGTTATCCTTACCATGTTTATGAGGTTCTCATTTTATAAATATTTGACTTCAATTACCTGGATTCTGGTATGTACATAAAAATGTCATATAAATATATTGGAAAAATAAATTTTGTATTTACTCCCATAATTGCAATCAACCTTAATACTTAAAAACATGAAGACCCCACACATTTTTCTAAGATATATTTGAGCGCCTTATGAATTTATTAGATCCGAGAAAAACTAATTACGTAACGTTTCGAAATTGCGTGCAGATATAGCGTGCATACTTTAATGAATTTATAAGTAGTGCAAACGCATGCACCCAAACATATATGCATATATTGTATTTTATGAATGGAGAATCATACGTATATCAGAACCGTAATATCTTTACAATGGAATTGTTCGTAAAAAACTATGTAACTTTTGTGACCTACTTTATCAAATATTTTATCGTACACGCTATGATGTATATCTATGACGACATAAATTTAAATTTTTAATTAGTTATTAGCGATGTCAGGGAATAATACAAACAAAGACGATTTGTCTTAACTTTCTCTTTGAGAAGCGGAATGAGAAAATTATTTTTGGAAAATGACATTTTATACAGGGCGTAAACGAAATATGCCGATGTACTTTAATATGTAATCGCTGTAATAATGTTAAGCATAAAATTAAAAAAGAACAAATTAATCTGGTACATAGACTTCCGCGGTCGTGGTCCATACTATCTGCTTTTGGGCTTCCGGGCTGGAACCGCGTCACTGTACAACTGCCTATGTTTTAGTGCGACAGACAGTAGCAGCAGTTGAGCCCTAAAGATGTCCCATATGAGTGGGTACGAAACGGTGGCAATTATACCAGTGACGCGGTTCCAGCCCGGAAGCTCAGAAGGAGAAAGAACAAATTACTTAATAAATACAAGTGGCTCGATCGCACTTTGATTAATTTAGTATTCCTTTACAACTGTAGTGCTATCCCTACTGAAACGTAATAGTAAGAGTTGTAGATGCGATGATGCATACTGTAAGTCAGAAATCACTCTGTTATCAATTTCCGTAAAGTATGGACTATTCAAATCACGAATTAATAGATATCGTCTTACTTTACGATGAAACAGGTGGAAATGTTAGAGCTATTATACGTTTTTATGCAGGGCGCTTTCCGAACCGAAGTTGTCCAAATTGATTTAATCTTACAAACGGTGTATAGATTGAGAGACTGCGATGAGAGGCGACGCAACTACCATGCTTGCAGAAAATGACGACACCGAAACTAAATATGAAGATATACAAAGAAATTAATTAAAAAAAGCGTGAATGAGAATACGACAAAGACAATGATAATAAGGAAAGAGTATAAAACGAATAACATACAATTAGAACAAACTAGAGCAGCACGAACTAAAAATTTCGAGTATGTTAGCACGAAACAAGGACAGCATCACGGAAATTAAAATAATAGAAAGAGTAGAAATTACAGGCAGATTCTTTAATAGTATCTTCAGTCGATGTAAAATGATTTTGCTGCATCATCAAATGTGGCTTATGAAATAATCGCGTACAGGCGAATCCAAAAAATTAAATTTTTAGTTAAAAAATCAGAAACAATTGACGACCGATGAAAAGGTGCAATAATCTCGATCACTTGAACTGAGTTCTTTACTGATAATCCTCCAGGAATCTGCCATCAGATCATCAAATTATGATGGTGAGACCGTGAAAGACAATATAGGACACTAGATGAGGAAGAACCTATTTTGGATATTGTTAATTAAAATCAAAAGTAAGTATTACAAGTTTACAATAAAAATTGGTTAAATAATTACATTGGTTGTAGTTGAAAATAATATTGATAATATTAAATTACAAAACAACACAAAACTGTTTCTTATACCGTTCACAATTGTTAAAAAATGTACACTTGATAATGAACTTAATTCGTGATATCACAAAGGTCAATAGCTTGCCACTTATAAAAATAGCAGAGCAACTGACACATAAAAAAAGACGCAGACGCAGACAAATACAGATACGTTTGTATATAATTGGTTCATTTGGCGGTAAATTTCAACAATCTACAGTACTATTTGCTATGACCACTATTTGTAAAAATATATTTGTTTTAAGATACACATTTCATTTTCATAATGTAACTATTGTTTAATTTTTTTGTATTTCCTTGTTTGTTACCCGTTTTGGAGTAATAATCTCTGTTGGGTAACTTAATAAATATTATTATTATTATTATTATTTAGAAACTTAGACTGCATTGCTGAAATATGAAAGGGAAGTTTTGTGAGCGTGAATAAATAAATACGTGCTCTTAAATCGACAATTATTATTTTGAAAAAGTTTCTCTTCTCTGCGCGTAGTGATGACAGACTCCCGGCAAGGTTGAGATCGCGGGCTCGAGCTCTGCGCGGCGAACAGAAATTTTTTCCAACATTTGTGGATTACATATATGATGTATAAAGTGGTTAAAATTAGAATTTTTTAGTTTAGCATCGCGAAGGTGCATAATTATATGCAGTTAATAACCTAGTTAACCTAGATAACCTAGTTAACCTAGTTAACCTAGTAGGTTTTCGTTTAATAACTGTTCCCATAATGCAATTTATGACACATCAGAAGGATTCGAATTTACTGTCTCCCGGATTCCCGGAAGGATTATCAGTAAAGAACCCATTTCAAGTGATAGACATTGTTGCACCTTTTCATCAATCGTCAATTGTCTCTGATTTTTTGACTAAAAATTTAATTTTGTGAATTTGTCTCTATGCGATTGTTTCATAAGCTACATTTGGTGACGCAGTAAAATCGTTTTACATCGACTGAAGATACTATTAAAGAACTTGCCTGCAGTTACTATTTTTTCTATTATTTTAACTTTCACGATTCCGTCCTTGTTTCGTGTTAACGCAACTTTAGTTTATCCTGCGCTAGTTTGTTCTAATTGTATACTCTTTGCTTATTATTATTGTCTTCGTCTTATTCTTATTCACTTCTATTTTCCTTAAAATTTCGTTGTGTACCTTCATATTTAGTTTCAGTGTCGTTATATTTTCCGCAATCATGGTCGTTGCATCGCCTCTCACCGTTTATTTTTCACACAAGTCTTTTTGATGAAAACATCAACGACTACTACTCTCACTATTCTTCAGATCTTGCTCTCTGTGACGCTGGTTTATTCCTCAAAATGAAACTGCAGCTAAAAGGCCGATGTTCTGATAGCATTAAAGAAATTCAAGAGAAATCGCAAGTAGTACCCAGCTCGTTCACAGAGAACAACGAATTGGCAAAAAAACCGGGACTGGTGCATAGCTGCACGAGGTGACTGCTTCGATGGTGACAGCAATCGCCAGGAATAAATTTAAGTACTGAATTTTTATAGCATCAGTCTGAAAATATCTGAATCGCACCTCGTATGTCTATCTCAAAGACCCCCTTCCTCATCGTGTAACAAAAGTGTGGCCTCACCAGCTATGAGTTAAAGGCTTTTCTATATACTTTAATGCGGAGCCAATAAATTTGAGAAATATTAAACACTTTTTCAAAATTGCCTATTATTACACCTCGCCTGTTACTAATGTCTCTATATCAATTATACACGAAAATATTTCCATTAGAATGCCAGCTTAATTCAAAAATATAAAGTAAATAATTTATTAAGTAGATTTCCAATTTATTTCGGTCTCTTTTGTACAGCTTCTTCTTTTTTAACTTAAAATTCCGTTTGAAATAGAAAGTATAAACGAGACCATTTAGTACTCTAAACAAATATATTCTTTCTTTGCCCTTTTTTTTAGTCAGAACAAATTCCATCAATACGAACAATCATAAAAACACGCCGCACGTAATGCCCTTGTATTTATAAAACACCTAGGGCAATTCGACTACCGCCGAATACTTGTTTAAATAAATGAGGTCGCTTCTTCAAACCAAAGCTTTTGGAAGGAAGGAGAAAGAGAGAGAGAAATAGAGGCCAGATCTCAGGCATAATAATATAAGATCATATTGCTACATGAAAAGTTTTCTCAGAAATTGCAATTCAATTTCCGCATATGTTCCTCCAGAGAATTGTCACTATTGATTTTGAATTTATGGAATTCTATTCACACAATAGTCTTGTCAGGAATAGGTACGCAAAATTTTAGTTACGGAGTATTTTTTTGTCTGGATTCTGTCCATTATTCCCTAACAGAACCTGTGGTACATTACAATCAAGTGAATATATCTTAAGAACTAAACTAATTACAATATAATGGACCATGTGAATGAACAAGTGCCTAAAACTATTTAATAAAAGAAAATTTGCTTACATAAATTATAGAATTCTTAAAATAATTATGATAATAATAGACATATACAGGCAATGTCGCAAAACATCGGAAACAATTGAACATTTCACAGGTACGTGTACACAAACAGAATATAAAACGAGACATGACAGTATTTGTGTAATAATACAGTCATCTTATTAAAAAAATATAAATTATTCGACACAAGTGACCCGTAGTACAAATACGAGCCACAAATAGTTTTCCAAAATTTGGAACAAAAACATTCCAATGGATAGCACAGCAACACGCAATAGACCAGACACTTCAATAACTCATAAAAATACTAAAGAGAGATACCTAATTGACATTTCTATACCTAACATCCATAATCTTCAGCAAGAACATACAGAGAAGTACAATAAATATATCCTTACAGCAAAAGAGATACAGCAACTGTGCTACCAAAAGTAGGTCAAAATTCAACTGCATGAAAATCTTAAAGAACTCAATCCACGTATGAATTTTCTATTGCAAAGAACTGTTACTTTAAGTACTTGTTCAATCATCAGAAGATTTATAAATACACAATAAAATAGGCGAATGCATTTAAATACAAAAATATTAATAATAACCCTTAATCTTTATTGAATGTGAGCGTAATTATTGTCTCAATCTAAAAGTTTCTATTGCAAAATGTATGCAAATACTCAAAACCAGGTGTCCCATAATAGGGTACCCTAATATAATTTTCAGTTTCTAAATATCTTTAAAACCGTTTTCTATAGATGGCTAATAAATGAAACTTGTCGGATTTGGAAAAGATGCAGGTTACTTTTTAAGTTGTTAAAAATCGGGAACGAAATACGTAAAAGCCTCCAAACTTTTCAGTGCTTCTCAGTTTACTTTAGAGTGCTATATAAAAGTCGGATGTAAAAAACAGCTTGTAATATAAATTAAACTGGGCCAAAGCCAGTCTTCCCCAGAGGGCGTACGATCTGGAAGACAGATTTTTCGGCTTATCCGAAAGTTAGGAGAATGGAATTTTAACTTGTTCAACTCAATTGGAATTCAGTCATACTTTAATAAAAACAAGCAAAAAGCGCCAATAAGATTCTTAGTGAATTTTGTATTAAGGCATCCACAACCATAAGGCGATACGATCTCCCAAAGGCATTTCGATAGCTAGAAGAAAAGCGGTTTCTCCGGATGTAGTGCAGCAGTTTAATTGATTAGATTATTCAGCGAATAGATTGAATGATGCCGATGAAACTAGCATTATAGTGATGGGGCATAAGCACAGAAAAGTAATAGTCTCGATAAGTAACCGACATATCTGAATTGTTTTTAGAGAGATGGTCAATGTTGTAACATCCACTAGCTCTATTCACCATTATATCCTACCCTTTCGTATTCCCGAGATAAGATATGAAACTAGAATTAATGAAAGATAGCTGGTTTTACATATGACTGCCATTAAACTGGATGAATCTAAACAAGACTTTTCATAGATTTGTTTGATCACTTCATAAAATATGTGAAGCCTAGTAGAAAAGATAATTCTTGTATTTGATGGACAACATTCCCATACACGCGATCTAGATATTATCAAACAAGCCAGAGCACTCATCATATGCAACCACTAGATTGGTTTGATTTCACCATTAAAAACCAATTACGTCCAAAAGATTGAAAATTGGATTAAGAATGCGGGTCGTACCGTAATAATTTAGCAAACTGGTGAATTACATTTTTGGGAATGCCTATTAATAGGCTGCTACACTTGAAAATGTTGAAAACGGATTTCGTGTTTCTAGCCCCTCTCCTTGTGACAAAAGCGTATTTCGTCTTCACGTTTTTTCTCTAGTAATGTAAGAAGGTCAAAGTTTTAAAGAAGCTATTTAGGGCGAATTATCATCAGTTAGAAACTGTTCCCATTAAGCTCAATTGCAGACAGTCGATGATGTTTCACCAACAACTTTTTCTCCTCGGACTCTGAGGTATATAACTACAAACTGATACAAAAAGTTCAAGTCAAGAAAGACTTTTCTACTCAGTATCGCTTCACAAGCCAACTTCGAGTTCATTAGTTTTCTTAACCAACATAGATTCGACCTCAATATCTACATTATCATTTCATTCTCAATCATTGACTCTCCATTTACAAATTTATTCGATATTAGTTGAGTTTTCAATTAGTAATTAAGCTTGAGACTTCTTGATTTGGATGGACACGGTTTATTACCACATTACTCTATTTGCCCTATGTGTAATGTAATGTACTTAAATAATTCTAGATTTTTATTATGTCATCTGTCGCACAGATTTCTTACTACATTATTATATCTTTAATGGAATGTTTTTACCGATACTTTATATAATAATTTAGCATCCTAAGATGGATCTATTATTAACAAAAAGTTTATGAGTTAAGCATGTATTGGTTTTTTCGATAAACATATTCTTCTTATAATTTTCTAGCTATCAGTTTTGTAACCGCTTTATTTTAGTTTGTCAAATGTCTTGTAATATTGGCGATAGCTTAAATATATAACTTATTAATAGCTTTACATATAAATAGAAAGCTAGAGCACCCAATTAAAGCATATTGCCATATTAATTCAAAAAATATAAAGATCGCTTCAGGACTGTGATTCAAAACCTACTAAAGTATTGTTAGATAAACAAATCACCCACACAAATTATCACCATCTCCACGTCACAAAATTACTCCGTTTATTATAATAATACCCTAATTTCTAAATAATTACCTTTCAATCTTCTTTTATCAAATATGATTTACATGAAGCTGTAGAATATGCGGATAATAAAACTGCTGTGGGAAGGAACTTAAACGCCTATTCCATGTCGAAACGTGCTGAGTAATAGTAATGACAGAATCTGAAAGAAATGTAATCTAATTACTGAAAATGAACACACTATTAAAGTTTAGGTTTGAGAAAAACTTTGAGAAATCAAATCCCTTTAAACATTTGAAAAGAATGATTGCTCCAATAAGTGGCTGTTAAAAGATAAAAGTATAAGTTGATAGAATAACACAAAAATTTACGTAAAGATGTTTCTCCAAGAGAAATATATGCATTTTTAATAGTATAATTAACAGCTGACAAATTATTCTGTTAGAGACCAATTATATCATGAAATCAAGAGAATATAAAATATTCTATGCTTACGTGGTAGCGTATAAGTATGTTAATAAAGCTAGGCGTCTAGTTAGTAGTCGTGTATTTGGATTTGAAGATTGTGCTAAGACGTTTCCCATAGTTTTATTTGCTAAACATGGGTAGTATCTGCTACTGTAACTGCAGAAACCGAAAATCTGTAATATTTCTAATGTACTCAAACAAATTCAGGCATTATAATAGCTATCTACTGGCAAGCGCCTGCCTATATCCTTTCATCGAAACTAGTCCACAAAAAAATAAAAACGCTCTAATGTTCACAAGAGAGGAATCAGTGTTTGGGATGCGGTTGCTGTCTAGAAGTCAAGATGAAACTAACAGGTAAAAGTCTTCGACCGACAAGACTAATATGGTCCAAAAGGGAATCCGTATAAGTATCATAAAACCATGATTCATGAAATTTTTAGACTACTAATACATCTCAGAAAACTAAAGTTCAAAAAATTAGAAGGGATGATCGAATGTACAGAAGTAATAGAAACCATATTACCAATATTAATAGCTAGAAACTTAGAAAAAAGTCGAAAGGTAGATCAAAGTTGAGATGTGAAACTCATGTTGAAAGGAATATAGAAATATAAGAAAATGGAGGCTATTTGACTCTGGGGAAAATGGAAAAATTTAATGCTTGAGAATATTAATTAATTCTTGTAAAATAAGTAAAACATATTTGTATATGCAATCTCCAAGGCAAAGAATATGAAATACTTACTACCATACGTTTAAGAAAATTTTGTGAAAGGTCAATCGCAAATATAAAATTGGTTATCAAATAAAGATGATATAATTATCTGTTATGTTTATATACAATATAATAGAGAGTACTCGTATAACTGTCTGTTATGTTTATACACAACAGATAGTATAACTATTTGTTGTGCTGAAATTTTTGTTTAGTTTGCTGAACAAGGTTATTGATCGTTTCTGGTTATTAGGTAGCATAAACTTCCTTGTTCCGAAGTTGGGTAAACGAATATTCTATCTCGAACATGTGCTTCAGTAACGTTAGGAAATTATAAAAGCAGCTTACATTATGTGATATTCATTTCGATTTATTTTAACGCAATAATCGTTACTACTATTATAGAATAAATTACTTCTTTTTGTTTTATAATACTCCAATATATATTTTCCAGTACTTGAATTTTAATACCTTTTGAAAAATGTACATATTATTATTACTATTTTTGCAAGAGAAGTTTACAAAGGAACTTGCCGTTATAGATTTTTAAGGTCTTGGTAAAAATTTCTCCTTTTTTATTAGGCGTGAAATAAAACTGCACGTTTTCTTTCGTACGATAGATTGTTTTTAAAATTAGGTATTCACGACTGATGTCACTCTATAATCTTATTGTGGGTTTCGCCGTGTTGCCATAGTTTCAATCATCCTTTCCCTGTCTATGCTGCTTGCTTCTTCAAGATCTACTATTAGAGTGTGTTTAAGAGCAGATCTTGTGAAGGCTGGTAGTATGAACAGAAAAATGTCGATAGAAACTACGACAATACGGCGAAATCAACGAGGAGACTTTATTGTTCTACAATTGACTGCATTTCTTTAAATGAATTAGAAAATGACGACTCACAAATACTTACGTACACTGCAATATTAAACACACAAAAGTACAATAGTAATAATCAATTTATTAACCCAAAAAAGAAATTCAAGTTACCGATATGCTAAAAGTGTTCCTGAAACGTTATAATATCTTTTTACCTGAAACAATGTTCAAGTGACACAGTTGTTTTTAAAGTGGTCTTGCATCAGTAAAAGATGATCCACATCCTGAACATGAACCAACATCCAAATCAATGAAAATGTTGGAAGAATTAAATTAAGTGGTCACGAAGACTAGACATTCCATGATTGCCAAATATCTAGTGTTGATGAAGATCGAAGAAAGAAGACGTGACGTTAAACATATTTGACTTTTTTATATTATTGAATGTAGAAAATACAATACAATATTTAATTGCAAATATCTGTAAAATAAATTATAAAAATACCATAGATGAACGCATAGCACCAAATATTAAAATACGAAGAAGAGAAATAAATAAATCGAAGTAATTTTATTATTAAGCCGATCCTTACTTTACAAGGGCTAGATATTGCGAAGAAGCGATTGCTTAGTTAGACATTGGCGAAAATTTCAATATTTTCAAAACAAAATAAGAACAGTTTTTAACTGAAAGTGCAAGTGTAGCTTCAAAATTTCAAATAAACGCGAACGTAAAAAGTATATATAATTGTGGAGAATGTTTTCGCTACCAGATATTTTAAAATAACTGTACTCTGGAAATATTGTGTTCAACAGATAAACAAAATAAAAAATATCGAGTTGTTGCTTCATGAAATTCCATTACAATAAGGACTAAATAGAACGCTTTGTTTAAATTTCACACTATATATTTATTGCGACTAGTTTAATCTGTTAGAATATTATCGAGCTCGATAATGTCCTAACAGACGAAACTAGTCGAAGTAAATATATAGTGTGAAATTTAGACAGTGTTTTATTTATTGCTTAGTATTTTATTTATTCCCCTGTGCTAAGAAACATTGTTGCCTAATACCGATAAAGAACGAGAATATATGACGAAATGACATGTTTTGTTCTTTTTAACTTAGAAACATCTAATTTAATTTAAAAATCAAGTCACTGCAATTTCTTTTCTGTACAAGTTTTCATTAACAAATATATAAGAAAGGAAAAATGTCGTTAAGTTAGTGCTTTTAGAAAAGAATCTGCTTAAAAACTTTTCGTAATTAAATTAGCTTTCAACTGCAATTCTTATATTGTGGACATGGAAACATAAGTGCTTTTAAATGAGTTCATAGCCTTTCCTTACTCTTTCTACAATGTCTGTAACCCGATTTAGCTGACGCTCAAAATATGTTATTTGAGTTTCCTAAACTTATTAAAGTAGTTTCATTGCATTAACAGCATTTCGCTTGTTAATCCTTTTTTTCTAGAAATGTCACTTACTTAGACGATGAATCATTCTCATTAAACTATTAAATGGACTTACAAAACCTCGCCGAATTGGTAGGGAAATAGTGTTTGGTACTACAAAGACTACCTGAAATCAATCGACCATATCCCAGGTCAATTTCAGTGGCATATAAATTTTAATTGTTCTTAACTATCAGGAATAAACTATACTTTTCTAAAGTTATTTTTTATGATAAATTCGAATCTATTGATATTTGATATATGATTTGCAGTACTTTTAAATAGAACAAATTCTACTCAAACTAAAAACATATTTATTTGGTGCATCCTCTTAATGTATGTACAAATAAGAACAAGAAAATTAACATGTTTTATTGCAATCACTATTATGAGCATTTACTGCACTAATTTGTGCTAATGTAACGTACTACAGTTATTAGCTATTGTATGTACTGAATTATTACTATGATTTTACAGTATACTATTATTTTCCCGGCACCTCCACCAAAAAATTTTATCATCATAACGTCTTTATTAAGTAAAATTCTTTCAATCTGAAAGCCAATTTTGTTGAACCGAACAATAATATAATAATACTTGGCAAAAAGTCTATACACTATCGCTCACAAGTTTAATCGTACCATGCAGGAATTTAATTGTATATTACAAAAATTACTGAAATGAAACAATTGAATGAGTTAGTAACATTATTTACTTAATTTACGTTTAATAGTATAGTGAACACATGTTTAATATAATAGTTTTGAAAACCGAATGCACTGGACTTACTGAAGTATATTTTCATCGATATAACCACCCCTAGCACTAATGATTGCAGTACATATCAAGGCATTTTCTTAATCGAACTATCCTAATCTATGCCGATTTAATTCCAAGCATTTCATAGTGCTATCCAAAGATTTTCTTTATTAGTTGGTAGCGATTTGTGTACCTTGTGTCCTAGATGGTCCCATGTTAACTCTATAAGATTGCAGTCGGAACTCTGCGACGGAAATTCCGTTAAAGTAATAACTCGTGCCTGGGTTTGTTCTTCAAAATATGCTTCGACAATCTTCGCTGTATGTTTTGGGTCATTATTCTGCTTGTACACAAATCTGTCACGAATTAATTTATTTCCTGTAGGAACACTACGATCTTTTAAAATCTGTAAATACATATCTTTGGTGATTTTTATGTCTGTTTCAAGTAGGAACTCAATATTCCCACCTTCATTCTTTATAGTCTGCACTCTTTTACCGACACGGCGACCAACAATACGACCTCTTGGCCCTGCCCTATACTAATCTGCCTTTTATAGTACAAATATTATTAGTATGGTGTTGACTATTAAATTCCGCTACTATTTCAGGAGCTGTAAGTCGACGATTTCTTACTGATATCATCTTTAACACCTTTTGATATTACTCCAGGTCTTCGACTGGTCTCGCAATTGACACGTTTCTTCTTTCCACTTAATAGTTTTTCGCATACAGTATCCGGATACGCGAAATCATCGTGTTATTGCCCGACTTGATACCCTCGTATTATGTAAAGTAACTATCCGAGCCCTAGTTTCTAATCCCTAGATCTAATTGCTTTCTTCTAGCCAATAGTTTCACTACTACACCGAATTTACAACGTTGGCAATAATGTTATCACCTTGACTATTATAACAAATTGAGTTCAAACTATTGTTATAATTGTCTGTACTCCCTCTTACGCAATATAAATACTCCCCTGTTGAGACACAAATACAATTAGTATTTATTTGTCATTTCTTTGTAATTATTGTGATCGTAAAATTTATTATTTCATTTCGATTTTTTTTTATTGAAAGAATTTATTAAGAATAACTTACCTGTATAATATTGCACTTGGTATTAGTTTTAAATATTCTTATGTTTTACAACATAATAACGAGTTTCTGGGCTATTTTCTACTTTTGAGCGGTAGTGTAATTCCCTATTCAAAACTTATTATTCTTTTGTAACTAAATTTACATATTTTCCTACTTTTTAAAAAATGTTTAACAGCCATTCTTTTATTTATATTTATATACGTTATTTTTAGCGCTTTCTTCATTATCGTGTATTTATAAGCCTCTCTGTTTACTTATATCGTCACTATCTCGTTATTGTATAATATTTTTTTCATGTATTCGACAATTTAATTATATTTACATACGTTATTTTCAACGCTTTCTTTGCTATCGTGTTATTTATATACTCATTCTACTGTTGTAAGTAAAGTAATCGATTTCATGTAAAAATGGATTACTAGAGCAACAAGCAATATGAACGTCTCCTTATATTAATTTCGTAACTATTCTATTTCCGTAGTTCTTAATTTTTACTACTGACTGTCACAAGCTTCTCGTCTGATATAAGACTGGAATTAGGGTATTTCTTTTCTCTTATTACCTAAGAAGCATTGCATGTTTCTCCTGTTTGTTTTACAAGTTTTCTACATTTACAGTTTGGTTTTCGTCAAGTGTCAAGTTATTACAATTTTGTCATGAAGAAATTGGCGGCTATACTCACATATACATACTTTAAAACCTGAAGAAATTGTAGATGCATTTTCATTTACATTCTGTGGTGTTAACAGGGCGAGTTTGTTAACTCGCATTTCAATCTCAGCTCTCTTATGTCTGTCTATTAATTATTTTCATGTCTCCATTTTCGATTCAGGAAGTGCTTTTAGCACTAAAATATTTGAAATCCAGCTTCTGCTATAAACGTAATGGTGTTCTCAATTTCTTCAAATGAAACTCTGCAGCGACTGTCATCTCCTTTTCCGAATATTTGGAAACTGTGCAGGATGCTACCATCATGAAGGAAGGTGATCACGCAAGTAACTTATTCACAATTATCACCTTACTGGTGCTCTTTCTATTTGCGCTTAAGTATTCGAGCAATTAGTTTATTCTAAAGATTATGCTTGTGTTCAGTCATGTACGTATTTCTATAAACCATCATAGATTTATTGCAGATCGATCGATTCCTACTTATGTAGTTAATGCAGATAATACAATGTAATTGAACGTATCAAGTGGATATAATGTACATTAACTTCGCAAAGGCTTTCAATATATTTAATCACCTTGCAATTGTGTACAAAATCCTTTTTTCTGGATTTCCAAGTTTCATAGTTAAATTAGTAGATTCTACCTATTCAATAGAACTTCTATTCTCCTCGTAATAGTTTCGATTCGAGTTATTTTATTGGTTCATCGAGTGTTCCACGGGGATCAAGTATAGGCCCGCAATTTTTCTGTATTTATATCACCTTAATTTTATCATTCGTTTTTGCAGACGATCTTTGAATATTATATACGGGGGTAGACGTTTATATTTCGGGCCTCCTCCGATCTGATGATTACATAGTGAAGTTTCTCATTTTTGACAATATATTTACCTTCACAGTTTTATTATCCGCTCTCTATTTCTATTGTTGACAGGAACTTATATAAATTATATGTCAGCGAAAAAATGTAATTAACTCGCAAACAATTTCGTGTAATTATTTTTCATAACTTTTGCGTAGATTATCTCAACAAGAATGTATCTACGAGCTGAAGTCTTTATATGGTGATCAAGTACCATCGAAAACTACAGTATATCGTTGATATAGTGAATTCGAACTTGGACGGCGTTCTTTGGACGATGAAGTTCGTGAAGGTCGTCCCACAAATGATGTTGTGTCGGAAAACATCACTGCAGTGTCAGAATTGATAATGCAAGACCGTCATGTGACATACCGTGAGATCGAGGCATCTGTAGGTATTAGTAAAACTAGCGTGTCTAAGATCCTGGAGAATATTTTAAAAAGCAATAAAATTATTTTCGGTAATAAAAATTTTTTTGTTTGCTATTCCCGAAATATAAACGACTACCCTCGTATCTGTGTGTTCTAAGCATAAATACGTTGCTATATTTAGCATCCTAATTACGCATACTTGCCCCTCAAACTTGAAAGTGTGTAAAATGGATTATTATCTTGCCTTTAGATCCAATCACATGCATGCTTCTTGTAGCGATTGTCGTCTGTTTACTTCATATGTAATATTTTTAGTTTCTTTCATCTAGACGAGAACCACATAATACAAAATGTTTGACTAAGATAATCAACAATACAATTCATTGTTAGGCACAAGTCGAATCGACCTAATGATACTTTTCTTTTGATTCCAAAAGTTAGAGCGAGTATCTTATCTAAACGCCTATGGTCAAAAGTCCTAGTTCCTTATTCGAGGATCTATTTCGGCGGTGTTGGTGTCCGCAAGTTCATGTTTCAAGTTCACTTTTTTAACTATTTTTTCTTTAATTATGCAGTTATATATTTAGTTTTAGTTACAGTATTTGTTTTAAACATTTTAAGTAGCTGAATATGTTTAATTTATGTTACTATAGAATTTGTGGGCAAAATAAAGACTACTTTTATTTTAGTTTTGTATTATTTGACCTATAAATGTATTTGAAATAGTTTGAAAGAGATCAAATAGAAGGAGCTTCCTAAAACCAATATTTGTATGTAATAAATGCATGTTGTAATCGAAGTAATATATATGTAACTAATGAGCAAATACCGTCTCTGCTAAACTCAATTGATTACAATCTGTGTCCAAATCATAACGAAAACATAAAATTTATTAGATGTCATTGAAGAAAGTAGTGATACTCGTATTTATTTGGACTGATTTTGCGACATTATTTTTAGGGACAGACAATTCATGGAAATAGTAGATATTTATCTCCCACAACATATAAAGGAAAGGCCACCACTTCAATAACACAAGTCTATTAATGTTGCCAAATCCTGTATTAATTTTATTTGAAAATAAATATGTTTCAAATTAAAAAAATCTACGTAATAACTTATTTTATCTTCACATACATAACTAAAGAAAATATTCTACCGGTAATACAATACTATAAAAAGAAATCATGGGAACTATTTATCCTAATTTGTTTCTATTATCAAATATTCGTTTAAGCTATCACTTACAATTTCAATTGAATTAAATTTAAACGATGCTTCGTAATGTTCTAACACCAGCTCTGTTTTACTTGCATTAGCTTATATAACATTAATTGGTAAGTTATGCGGAATATTATATGAGAGCTAATATCATCCCATAAGTAAACTTAATGCAGCAAGATTCCGCTTATTAATCATAAATAAAGCAATGACATGAATACCGCGCCATCTGCCTCCATGTTCGCAAGTACACAACAGACAGCCTATCTGCATACCTATTTACGCTCTGCCGGTACGACTATTTTATGCATTATGTATAGGGACTTGGCCAGGTGATATCTACAACGGTTGCTCGAAAACAAAGACCAAAACTCCGTTTTCTCTTTCACAAGAGAATGACGAGTTTCCGTTTTTCACCTTCTTTCCGTGGTGTTTCTATAAAATAATACCTCCAGCGTTTTTGTATGGGCACTGTCTCGTAACGAGATGCATCTACCAAAGTTGAAATGTCTGTTTGTGTTTGTCATTTACCTCTAGATATCATGCTGTATCCTGGATCATGGGGAAGCTATTCAAGAAGGGACGCTAAAGAAAGGAACCTTCTTAAAATGCTTTTCTTGATTGTATCCCGTAATTATACTGTAATCAGGTTTATTCAATTTGGACTTTCGGCATAGTAACATATAACTTAATTTAAGAAAAATGGAGGACAAATATACAGCAATTAAATTACTACAGAGGAATAGGTAGCAATTGTGATAATATGCCTAAAAAAGTATGTATTATAATGTATAATCGGACAACAGAATATTTATATAAATAAGTTGTTCCTTTGAAATTTTGAAATGCAAATTAACGGTATAAATGACACACCAAATTGTACTTTCTTCAATATTTAGTATTAAATTAGTATTGAATCACTCCAATTTCAAGAAATAAGTGGAAACATTACTGATATGCGTGACAAATTAACGTGTATAAACAAATAACAATATGTAGTAATGTAAAGGATGATACAGCGGAAAACTTAAGCAATGTCATTAATAATCTTTATTCAATGTTGATGTAATCAACTACCAATAAATAAATAAATATTCAGTATAACAGTTAGTCTCTCAAAACGTGCGATATTCCTATCAAAAGAACGCGCATATGAGTGTGATAGTGACACCAATACTATCCGACAGCTTTCAACAATTGGTATACTAAAAATAAATTAAAGTTCTATATAAAACAAACCAACCTCAACATGTTACAGAGAAGAAGCAATTGTAACAAAATGCCAAGATACATTTTGCGTATGATTTTCTGAGCAACTCGTCTGCTTAAAATTAAATAAGAAACATAACATTGAAGATTTACTAGGCAAAATTACCACATTTGTTTTTGTATGGAATTTAAGTGCTCCATATAGAATATCTTGCATACGTCAGCTCTCGTTTAGGCCATGGTATAACATTCTGAAAAATATCTTTGAAAACACCTTTGGAACGATGAATAATGGTTCCTTCTAAGAAGTGAGGTGTAGGATTTGCATCGGCCATACGTGGTCTGAATAATATAACACAAACATCTTGTACCAATTCAAGAACCAAAAGTAAAATGAGTAAACGCGCTATAACGCAAAAAGTAAATTATTGACCACAACATGAAAAATTATTATTTAAGCATTTGAAGTAAACTATATAAGCTGTTCGCCCTTAATTCCCTCTGCAGAATGCAAGACATTTACATTTCAATTTTATTATTTAATTTATAATTTGCTGCATTGTTATGATTATACCTATTCGTTTGTATTTTATACGATTCTTATCTATTTATATTATTTTTTCTTATTTAAAAACAAACCTATAATAATTAGCATAATCCAAGTATTATAATATTGAATTTTTGAATCCACCGTTGCGCCTATACTGCTTTCTGATTTTATCAATCTTTCAAGCGTTTGTGGAAATATTTACCCTTTGTTGAAGACTCAAAAATTTTCGATGAAATTATGTTTCCCTGAATCTAGAAAATGAAGAATATTCTTCAGTTTAAATCCTCTACAAAAGCGGATTTAATTTTGCAAATATTAATACATAGGGAGTTTTTTTAAGAGCTTGAAAACTTAGTGATAAGAGAAGACGGAAATATTGTTGGAACGAAATTTTTTTTATTATAATCTGGTAGAGAATTTCATGGCATTTATTTTCTAAATATGATTTCCGGCATATGTTCGCCTCGGCTACGAGTTACATGATCCATTCGATTTTCGACCACTTTTTCGAATAAATCTGGCCGTATAGCGTCAATGGTGGCTTGAATATTGGCTTCCAGTGCTGCAAGCGTTGCTGGTTTGTCGGCATAAACCAATGACGTAACATAGCCCCATAAAAAGTAATCCAGAGGAGTTGAATCACACGAACGAAGGGGCCAGTGAACAGAACCACTTCTGGAAATAAAGTTGTCACCAAATTGATTTTGTTATAAATTGATTGTTAGGCGCGCTGTATGAGAAGTTGCGCCGTCTTGTTGGAACCAAATGTTATCGATGTTTAGCTGATTAATGTTTGGAAACAAAAATTTAGTCAGCATGGCTCGATATCGTTCGCCATTCACCTTCCTCATTTCCAAAGGAATAAGAACCGGTGATGCCACCAGCGTGTAAACCGCACCAAACAATCCTCTTTAATAGCTTGAGGATTGTCTTCGCTCCGGCAATTTTGCCTATCGACGTAACCATTTAACCAGAAATGAGCTTCATCACTAAACACAATCCTTTGATAAAAATGCTCAAATTCGGCCAGTTTCAAATGAACCCAATTAGCAAAAACGATTGTCGTTTGGCTTCAATTCTTGCACGAGCTTATTGTATAGGCACGTAAACCAAGATCCCTACAAAAAATTTTACACGTAGTCGAAAAACAAAGGCCAACAGGTTGAGAACAACGCAGCAATATTCTCTTCGGTACGCACATTCTTTTTGTCTTGTTAATGGTTTTGAATCGAGAAGAGTAAAATTGGTGCAAAAACGATCAATAACTACACGAATTGCTTGCTCATTAGGCAGATTATGTTGATCGTAAAATGGACGAAGTGCTCTATGAACTTCGCGAACAGATTTATTTCTTTCAAAGTAAATTTCCACAATTTGGAAGCGTTATTCTTTCGTTTAACGATTCATGATGACTTGCCAAATCTTACCGAACAGAAATGTTTGACATATCAGCTGTCAAACCATAGTTATCGATATCGATAATTCTCATGCAGCTTAAAAAACACCCATTAGTATTTTTTATATAAATAAAAAAAAATAAATGTATCAGCATGCTCATGTGGGGAAGTTTTATACCATTGCTTAAATATTAAAAATCCACATCCTATTTGAGAACCTAGTGCAAGAAGAAAGATAATAACAAGGAATAGCAAGCTACTTACTTCAAATTGAAAACAAATTGATTACGACACAATCAGAATAAATTAATATTTCCTTTAGAAGGTAGATCATTTCAATTACTTAGTAGTGACTATGAACAGGAGGAATAAAAGGGAAATAGAGACCAATAAGCTTATCAAATATGGCAGAAGCACTTACTTAAGACACCAAAATCTTCTAGGTGACATAAATATCGGCTAATTAATATTATTATACAAGTAATTGTTAAGTCTGACACAATGCACTATGGTAGAAATGTGGTTTATCAGAAAAGACAAAGAAGGAGAGATACAAAAGGTAGACAGAAAAGTTGGGAAAGAGTACATAAGCCTGATAAATAACAAAATCGCACAAATACTGGAAGAAGGAGATAAAATATTTGAATGGAGTCCAGTGACAGTCAAAACCATCACAACTATTGTAGACGAAGAACTGCTGATACTCATACTTTGAGAAAAATTTCAATATATAACGATTACAGATACGTATACAGGATAATTTTATAATATTGCATATTGAGGGTGATTAATCTCTTTAACAAAATCGGCATAAGCCATACTTACTTGAATCCTTGGTGTTTATATCATACTTAAATTATGTAAAAAAATATTAGATGAGTAAATAATACGTACACTTACATAGATCTACATATGTACCTATATCTTTTATTTTTCACTAAGCTTCAATATTAATCAATAAAAAGAAAACGATTCTTTAATTTACCTCCATACTAAATTACTTACCATGAAAAACATTATAAATTCACTTATATGGTACAATGCATTTCTAAAAAGAGGAGTCTGAAAAATGTTAATATTTTAGATACTTGTGTCAAGATCAGTCAGCATTTTTATAACGGGAATTTTTACCGAACTCCCAGTACGTGCCATATCGTCCTATCTGAATAGAGTAACTTCTGTAAAATTTTAAAATTTAATCTCTTCAGCACACACGCTTTTCATACACAAAATCACCGAATGTTAAACACTCGACTATAAAATGACAAACTCAGGTTATCTAATGTTCAAAATGCATCTGACGGTCGTAAAAATTAAGTTGACTAAAATTAATTTCATTTCCTTGCTGCCAGCGCCATTCGGAACAATAAATAATACGTTCAATGAACGCTTTTATAGCACTACCATAACTAGTTCTGCAAAAATAGTTGAAACAATGCCAACGCTTATTGTTTAAGCTCCGTTTTCAGCTTAGAAATGTAACACATATGGAAATGATAGGAAAGAGTATGTATATTTAAAAAATGCACATGCATTGTTTTCGCTTTACGTAAATAAGCTTTGAATGCATATATAATAATAATTTTAAGGAAACTCCAACTACATAAAGATACACTGTCTGTTGCAGAGAAAACCGAACTTTTTTAAAATAGTAATTTTCAGCGGCACCATCTATTAAAAAAATATGCGTCGGTAAAGTAGATCTTTCACCAATGTTATGTCAAAATATCATGACATTTGCATCATTAGTAGCAGAGAAATTATTTTTCTTTTCACTGTTTTAAGTATTTCTTCTCCAGGCAATTTTCGGACATATAGGACGATAAACGTTTGGAAATTTTTAAAATTATTAATACATCCTAAGTTGAACTATTTTATACTGCGCTGGGCCTACTGAATATTTAAAATTTTCAGAAATTCGTTTTTATAATTTTAACATTACGCTTAGAGAAGAGAAACGCATATTATTTGCTATCACACATTAGTTTAACCGCGGATTTCATAGGTTCTTGATTAAGCTTCTATTGTGGTTTGCAAGCTGGTGGTAGTCATTTTCCGTAGTTTTTGTGAATTAGAAATCAAAATATTTACATGTAATACTATGCAGTAAAGTATTATTTTCTTTTAGAAAACATTTATCGCCCTGTGTCCTCGAAAAAAGGCATCGAATATAATTTTCGACGCCTTGTGTGGACATAACAAAAAAATCAGCTCAAGGAATAATATCCTTCATTTTGGCTGCGTGTTTAATAAACATCCTGTACAATTTAGAAAAGAATATTGTTCTACACTATTTTCTTCTTTTTATTTGACACTTACCTCAAAATACCTGATGACAAATATTCGAAAACTTTCTACATATTCTTCGGGTTGCCCTTAGCGCATACTACTTCATAAAATGTCTTATATTATCGAGATTGGTTTTAAATTTCCAGAAGAACGAAATTTCGAACAAATAAAAATAACGTTACGATAACGTACAATAATTTTCTTTGGAAAAGGTCTGCTATGTAAAGTATCAAAATCTTTATTCTACTATTTTAAAAGTCGAAACATTTACCTAGCACGCATTTCTATTGCAAGGCGCGGTTGACGCAACTTGTTCTGCATTCGATACAGTCGGTTCTTTCGCAGAATAAGCTTGTGTCTTATTACAGTTCCTTTCTTGTAAACGAATTATCAATTGCTCGTTGTTTTTTGTAATGCCGGACTCTGAAGTGAACATCGTGCCGTCCTGTCGGACAGTTAATTAGGCATTTTATTTGAAGGTTCTGAGAAGATGTAATAGTATGAAACAGTACGAAAGAAGCCCGATTTATGGCAGACGGGGAACGGTTTTTTCCGCTGTGACAATGCATCTGTTCACACAGCCCTATAAGTTCGTCAATTGTTGGCTGAAAACAGTATGACTCCTTTGTCCTACGTCCTCTGCTCACCTGATTTCTCCATGCGATTTCTATGTTTCCACGAATGAAGAGGGATACGAACATTTAATTATGTGGAAGAGGTGAAGAAAAAACTACACCGCATACAGAGAAACGAGTTCGAACAATGTTTTCAACAATGGTATCATCGACTAGACACGTGTAAAAATTTAATTGGAGAGTATATTGAAGGTGATAAAGTTGTTTTGTAAAAAAATCAATAACAGGTTTTTATAGAGAAATTCCGGTTATTTTTGGGTACCCCTCGTATAGATTGCCATTCAAAACGTTGTTGACGCTCTTGTTTTGAGAAATATTTACTTTGTATACAAAACTAGTTTTCGGATTTTTTTCAAAAACTAATAATTTATCAAATCTATGTGTTACCTTTTGCTTGCACTGTATACAACGCCATCTTATAAAACTTATTGAAAAGATGGATAGGATAATTTTATTCAAAATAACTAAATAGTATCGGTGATGAACTACATAATATTCACCTGTTAGTGTGCCTATAGGGTAATTAACCAGATTACAATAGATACAGGAAATAAATTCCAAGATATTGCTTACTTTATGTTGCAAATAGCAAAGAGCTGTGCCAGTTATTTATATATATATATATATATATATATATATATATATATATATATATGTCGTCTTTATTTTCTATATTGACTTTTGATTAAAAATTTATTGTCCTCTTATCTAACACATCGCTATATACAACGAACTTTCTGTAGTAAGTTAAATTGAAAATTTTGATAATTTAGTTCCAGAGTCATCCATTATAGCGGTGGCGATAGCTAAATTTGCGGAACTTGGGTAGGACTCAATAGAGAACACTTTCACAAGCAGTATCAACAGACCATTAAGCCATCAACGAGCGTAATAATTAATGTGTCCTTTTATACTTTTAAAAGGATACCATATCAGCTTACTTAAAAACTTATTCTGTAAGCGTTCTTTCCATACTCTACCAATTACAGCCCTTGAAGTTAAATTAAATTTCCTAATACTATAATCATTATTATTAAATTATATATTATTATAGTCTTTATAAATGTTCACTTTTTATATTAAAAGATAAAAGATAATATTTATATCTAAAATTTACGGACATAGTATTTAATCATACGCAAAGCATTATTTTGTATTAAACAGAATCACTTCAGAAAATAAATTAGATATTCTTTTTTGTAAGCGTTTGCTTGTTCTTTTCCGGTATACGAATACATATTTTTGGTTGCTATAGTCTGTATTGCCATCTTTAAGTCAGGAGTCTAATACTATTTTTTCTTTGGGATGATTGTCACTTACGAACTAGACAATACTACTGTCGTTAGTTATTGTTATGTGTTTGTGCGAGAGTTGCCTCCGGTTTTTTACCCAATCCAATATACGTACATATGTGCTAACTTACATTACTCACATATATTCTCACTACTTATTCCATTTCTTAAAAAGAAGTGGACTTAATGAGTTACCTTATCTAATTCCATTTTATTATCTACTAGCTATATTAGTCCACCCAACTTTTTATTTTTTCTTTGTTATCTGTGCATCTTCCTTCAACGAACATGATTATGTTATACGGTATTTGCTTTTGATTATATATATTGTGATGAAAAGTCTTCTGCATATTAATGAAACATTTAATATATTCTGTGGATTTTTCAATAATTCGTCTAATAATAAATATGGTGTTACAAGAGGATTTCTTTCTTTGTCCACGCTGTTTTCCTTTTAACAGTTACGGTGTTTAGTTTTGCGATTATTAGTGAAATAAAAACCATTGTTTGGTATTTCTTTCTTCTATTTTGGGATCATTATGTCCGTCTTCTACTTTTTAAATGTCTTTTGGAGTTGTATTATATTTCGATATAGTTCTGTCATTTGGCTTTGCAGGACTGCCCTTGTGTATTTCAATAATTAGTTCGAGATATTTTCTGCTGGAGATTTTCTGTTTTTAATTCTTAGTATAGCTGTCTATGCTTCATCTAAAGTTATACTGACTTCTTCTTGTTGGAAGGAACCTACTTTTGTATCTGTTGATGGAATGTCGATATGTTTCAATAATTGTGTAAAATATTGAGTTTATTGCTTTTCTCTGATTCTTTATGTGCTGACGTATTAGTTCACTTCTATCTTTAGATATCTTATCATGCCAAATTCTTAAAACTACTTGATTTCCCTCTTGTATAGAATTAAAGCTGTGTTAGGAAAAAACATGAACATAATTTTAATAATAATTATTCAATGAGTACCTTTGTCTCAAAAAAAATAATAGTAACTGTAGTTTATATCATTGCAACGAATAGTTAAACAATATAAAATACTATTATGAAATTGAAACATTTTCTTTCTAAAACTAAAACTAAAATGTATATACATATATAATATACTTACGAAAGGAGAAATTAACAAAATCAATGTAAGATGCTTTACAAGATCTCCATTGTCCATTATACTATATATTTTATTCAAATTTGCTGCATTATATGTATATTAGGATTTTGATTGCCTTTTTATAATAATAATAAAAAAAAAGTTTTATTTCGAAAGACATTATTCAAATTTTCTGACGCAACATGCTATCGTCAATATTTTAGGGTAAGCATGATTCCCTCTTGATGAGGAGGTCGTCGCTTACTTCGACAATATAGATAGCATGGTTTTGTAAGTGATCTCTTGGTGATAGATTACGTTCAGCTAGAGCAGCTGGAAATACTGAACATATACGAGACAGTTTTGAAGAAAGGCAACAGAATAGATTTGAAGACAATCGATGCAAATGGATTTGATTGGCATATAGTTGCAGCAAATTTTATTGTTCGTGGTTTTATTCATAAAAAACTGGACCAAGCATTAGCGTTAAACGACACAGACTAAATTGTACAACAACTGATCAGAATACGTAGGGCTCTTCAGAGCTTTTAATATAACCTGACAATCTTTGAGAATATGAGTTCACTTGTTGCAATCATCCCTCCCACTAGTTTCTTCTACACACGTTAGAATTTCCTAAACCTTTGCCTGAAATACCAAGACGTGTTTCCTCATAATAACCTACAGATTATTTCCAAGCTTCCGAATATACACTTGCTCCGGTGCCATCCGATGTAAGACCCGTCTATGTACCAGATCCCTGTGCGTTGTATCATATTGGAGCCCACTTATTCGTGTGTATTGCGTTTTGGGATAGTGACCTCAAATGGAGGATTAAAAACATATTTAGTTACAATGCGATCTGTCATTGCCTTCGCTCTTATCGCAATGTGAAGTGTTCAGTAAAGCCGCAGACGATGTACTTTTTCAATTCCCCCATGCTGGCATGATAAACAAGCTTTTATTTCTTACTTACCACCGACACTTAACTGAGAATTTCACTACCATTGTATATAGCTAGTAGTACTATTGATGGTTTTAATACCACAGAAATAGTCTGCGCCTTCATTGACATTGCGTCATCACGTTTACACCAGAATTACCCGCACTGACTCTATTCCTTTTAGCCTTAAATATTCCCCTGTTAACTCTATTCAATGGCGTCTTAAAGATCCTAATATCTTTGATATTTTACTGTAAGATGCCATTTCGTGTAGATGAATTGTATAATTGGAAAGTTTTAGTTCACCAGAGACTGTAGACTTTCATTCAATAGCATTGGACTAAATTTCTTGTAAATTCTAAAATTGTCAGTTAATATTTCTTCAAATATCTAAACGAAACACTGTAGCATTCGCATTTTTAAATTTAATTATTGTTGTTATGAAGTGACCAACTACGTCTACACTTTCAATTTTTAGTGGCATCATTCTAATAGGGCACTTTTACCAGAACTAATCTATATCCTACATCGTCGTAATTTATTCTACTGTGCCCGAACAATTCAAAACGTGTTAAAATGTAATTTTTCATTTATTTCCGTACATAGCCGCCATGAAACTGATGAACGTAACCCATATTAGGCGTCTAGTTTTCATTCCATTCTAACCGAACAGGTTGACGTCATTCGGTAAATATCAAATTAAATTGATTTTATTCGCGCTTTGCTCGTTCTCATTTTCGCAAATTTTTTTTCCTTAAACACTTGACTTAAGAATTGTCTAGATTCGGATAATGCTATATGCTCTAAAGCAAACAAATGAAATTTAAATAAACTATTGATGTTGATCAATAAGGTTGATATATAACCCCTTTTCCACAATTAACTATTTGTAAAATTCTGTATACGCATTTCGACAACTAAGTTCGCGATAATTGTACAATTATCGCGAACTGGACGCGTATGAAAGCATGCACATCGTAAAGAATTCAGGCTATCTGGTAAACGTTTATGACGCCGGCCCTCTGCAAACGCCTCTCTTCTCTCTACTGAAAGACAAGAGGAACAATATCATAAAACACACATAAATCACACACTTTTGACCATAATAACCTTTTTCGATGTAGTGCATGTTAGTTTAAGTAAAAGTATTTTTTAAAAATCTTGTGAAACAGACACAGTGCACATCTTGGTTTTCATCGGTACGGATCGCGTACGGAGTTTATTTTTCGTACAATTTTTTCGCCGTGTTTTACCAGGTGCGACACTTTGAAATTATCTGCTGATGATGACAACTTAGTTGTCGAAATGCGTATACAGAATTTTACAAATAGTTAATTGTGGAAAAGGGGTTATATATCAACCTTATTGATCAAGTCAATCAACCACAGGCTCCATCAAATTCAAACTATTGATGCATTAAGTGAAAGAACATAAAACTTAGAGATAGATATAAAATTTAGTACTCTCTATAAAAGTAAATATTACACTAAGAATTGGGTAGTGTCGTACAAGTATTTCTTAAATCAGTTAACGTATCCCATTGTTCACCAAGATCACTTACAACTGTATCATTTATTCATGAATCTGAAATAATCGTAAGTAAATCAAAATCGGATATTCTCCTTTCATTGAAAGTGTTCAAGAAAGGCATCCTTCCTAGAGACTGAGCTCAGATATTTACCACACCTCTTCAGTATTTGTTTAATTTATTACTATCTACGCGATCCTTTCCAGACTGTTGGAAAATTACTAGGTTTGGTCTTATGCACAAGAAGGAAGATCCATCTGCACTTGTGAATTATCAATGGTACACACTGTTGCAGAAAAAGCCGATCGTTTTTAAAATAGTACTTCTTAGTGACGCCATCTATTAAAAAAAATATGCGTCAGTAAGGTTAATTTTTCGCGAATATTGTGTCAAAATATCATGACATTTGCATTATTACGAGCAGAGAAATTGCGCTAAAAGTAACTGTGTGTATTTAGCATTAGTCGAAAAATGAATTTTGAACAAAGAGCAAATATCAAGTTCTGTTTTAAACTCGGCAAACCATTTACTGAAACGTTTAATTTGATGAAACAACTGTATGCTGATGTGTGTTTATTACGTAGTAGTCGGTATTAGTGGTATAAACGATTTAAAGACGGTCATACGAGCATAAATGACGACGGCGCAAAAAAATCTATGGTTACGGAAAGTTACGTCGAACTTGTACGTGAATTTATCAGAAATGACCTGAAATCCTCATTGCGATACGTTGGAATGGAATTAAATATTTACAAAGATTCAATTCAACGCATTTTGACATAGCATTTGGGACTGAGAAAGAATTCTGAATTCAAAATTGTACAGAACTTGATTAAAGACTCAAGTGAAAGACGAAAACTTCAGGTATCTATTGTAACTGACGACGAAGCGTGATGTTTTCAATATGATCCAGAGACTAAGCAACGAAGCTCTGAACGGAGGCGTCCAAGTGAAGAAAGATGGAAAAAAGCCATCTGGAAAAGCAGAAGTGAAGACAATATTAATTTGTTTTTATGATTCGAAAGGCATAGTGCACAAAGAGTTTGGACCAACTAGACAAAAAACCCATGCTTTAATTGGTGTTATGAAGCGTCTTTTGGCGCGTATTCCTCGTGTAGGCGCTCAATATCCTGAAAATGGTAGCTGGCGTTTGTTAGATGATAATGCGATATAGTGATTTTTTAAAAACAAATGGCATTTTGACCATCAGCTATTCACCATATTTGGCCACCTGTGATTTCTACCTATTCTCAAAACCACATTTGCCGATGAAAGGACAGCGTTAGGCCAACGTCAAAGCCATTAAAAAAGCGTCAACAGCGATCTTGAAGAGCATCTGTAAAGACGAACTTAAAATTCAATCGACATGTTAATTGACCATACAAAACGTTGTATTAAGACGAAAGCCAATACTTTTTGAATAAACTAAATGTATTTTACCAAAATAGTAAGCTTTTGTTTTTATTTTAAGAAAGTTCAGTTTTCTCTGCAACAGACTGTGTATATTGATAATTTTGCAAAGTTGAGAAATAAATAAATAAACGACCCACTGTCAGTGATTTCGTTGTTTTTTCCGTTTAGTTCTTAATGTTTACACAATAATGCACAAGTCGACGTCATATATACAGGTTTTTCTAAAGCTTTCCATCGCATAAATCATAACCTTTGTCTGTCTAAATTCGATGATATCGGATTTACTTCCAAATCCTCCTTTTCCAATACTTATCTAATTAATAGAAAACAATACATGTCATATACGGGTTATCGATCTGAAATATTCCTATTTTCCTCTGATATTCTTCAGTGTAGTAATCTAGGTCCATTATTACTTTTAATTTTTATTAACGATTTGTTTTGAGCGGACTTATAATGAATTACTCTTTGCAGACGACTTTAAATTATTTTCCAAAATTGGTAACGTAAGTCGTATTAAGTTTCAACGCCAATCCAACACTCTTCAATATTGGTGTTATAAAACATTACTTTAATATTCAGAAATGCAATGTTTTGTCATACACACATAAATATAATTGTTTGTAACTTTTAAACTTTACTTTACTTTGCCCTGTAATAAATTATTATAAATTATTATTCTTGTTATTACACGTCTAAAATATTCTTTTCGTACCGAGGCGTGATTTAATGTTTTTCGAAACAGTTTTTTTTTACTTACTTTAGGATAATTTTGCAGCCATATGTCATAATAATTCGCAGCACATATTATGTTATGTGCGATAATCATTGAATAGCTCGAACTACTTGGTACGTGCTCATTCAGATTTTTCGGTATTGCATTGTCAAAGTAGGATAATGAGTTATGTACATTCCGTGTTACAACGGAACCACGAAGGTTCATACATTCTGTGAATAATAATAAGGGAAATATCTAATAAATTTCATATCGCGGGGCATTCTGCGAATTATAATTAGATTTAGAATTAACTTACGTATGAATACACAAATTTCGAAAATAAATTTCAGTTTATGCGTTCAACTGTTATTTAAAGAATACGCTTCAGTATCGATTATCGACAGACCTATAAGTTATGCGTAATATTAAAAGGATGTTATATTAAATATTTATGTATTTTAACGAAAAGTCGAAACTTATATGTTTTTTGTTTCTACTTTTTTTCACCCTCAACGTGGATAAAGGAAAAACGGGAGAAAGCATTGCGATAAACCTCAGATTCAGGAGGAATCGATTGGACACGGACCTAATTTTGGTTTTAACATAAGTCTTAACAACAAGATATGAGTATAGAGTTCCAGCCGACATGCTACATTGCATATTCACATTTAGACAGAAACTAATAAATCACCTACATAAACTTCAGTTACTGGGAAAATTATTAAGGCTCAGGAAAAGCATTATAATAAACATTCAAAGCAGTGCAGATTGATGGTAGGATATCGGCAGAATTTTAAATCAGAAAATGTTGAAAGTTAGGGGAACCGCTGTCAACGTTATTATTTAATATACTTTTAGAGGAAATAATAAGTGAGAGTGGCAACAGTAAAACTGGTACATTAAGAAATGAATGCCATCAATGTTTGGCATATACTGGTGATCTAATATTATTAGAGAGAAACAAAAGAGAACTAGAACATACAGTTGAGTAGCTGGCAGTAATTACATATCGTTAAAAGCAAATACAAGGAAAGATATGAAGGAGATCGCAAAGAGTGGCGATATTAGAATTCAAAGAGATGAATGAATATATGTCCCTACGAATACCAGTAAATAATAAATGTCTGGAAGGAAGAGAACTAAACTTAAAATGTGCAAAAACTAATAGATGTGCTAATACATTGCAACATACTAAAATCAAAGTAGTTGATCTAGAAAACAAAACTTAAGCTATACAAGTCAGTATTCACGCGACTTTATAGAATGGGTGCGAGACGTGGGATTTGAATACGAAATCACTAAACATATTAAAAGCGTGGGAAAGGTAACGTAAATTTTATGGCTGAAGGGTGACAGAAATGGAGGAGTAGAACCAATGGCGAGATTTACTAAAAATGAATCAATAATAAACGATTCAATAAAGAGCAAACATTTACAGTAGACAGGGCATTTGGATAGTATAAGTAGGGAAAGATTGGTCAAGAATGTTGTGTTGAAGAAACCTGCAGGGAAAAAGAGAAAGGGAAGACCAAGGAGGAAAGGAGCAATCGAGGAACGTCTGCAAGCGTAAAAATATTTAAAACAATCGCAAATAGAATTTTTCCCATAGCTGTTACGATTTATCCCTTAGACCTCATTTAATCGCTCCAGTTGAATTAAATGACAAATGTGCGACTTGAATTTTCTGAAAACTAAAGGACCCTTTAGAGGAAAAAGGTAAGATATCTGCATATAGGAGAAGATGGGCGGCATTAAATTTTTGCAATAGAACGTGAATTGGTGTTACATGGGAATATATAGACATTGCTACAAAGGAATACTAGAGGTGAATTTTTTTGATGCGAAACTAAAAAATTGTAATTCTGACTACTTTTTACATTTTATACACATTACAGACACTCTTTCGAACTCACGATCTCATATTTACCGGGCTAAGTGTGTTTTTACACACTTAGACTACAGAGAATGGTGATATTCAAATCTATTAACACGCTACAAATTTAATTATGGAAACAGATATTAAATGGCACTTGTGGGAGTTTAATTGCATATAATTATGGGTTTTTACGATACACAACTGATAAGTTCGAGTTTTTACTACTTTTCACACTGCATATACATTGCAGAAAATTTTGAAAAATTTTCTAACCTCTGGTGGGATTCGAACTCATGGCCTCATGTTTACCGTGTATTTGTCCTGCCTGCTATACCACAGAAAACTGTGATAGTTGAATCTATTAATTATTCGTAAATTTAACTATAGGAAAAGTTATTACATGAAAGTTGCGGGGACTTAAATGCATATAATTATGCGCTTGTTATCTAGTAGTCATGTCAAATGTTCAGTAAACATGAGATCGCGTCTCAAAATAGGACAATAATTCTTTTTAAAAATTTCTACAATGTTTATGAGATGTAGAAAGCAATAAAAAATAGAATTCTGTATACTAAAGGTAATTTTGAATATACAAAATAAGCAACTAGTCGTCTACTTCCTTAGTGATGCTAACTACAAGATGATGTGCTTCAAAATAGCAGTGGCATATTAAAACTTGTACAACAAAACCTTGTACAAAGTCAAGACCTGTACATTGTTTTCTTAGGATAATCAATATGGGAGTGGTACGCATAGATTTTCGAGATGTAAAATGCCACTCTATTTTCGAAATTTCATTTACGCGAGGTGTATTTTACGCTGTGTTTGGCATGAACGTTCATTATATTACATAGGATTGTTTTGACATTGATATCCCCAACAGCAATTAGTAGGGTGCCTACTCGACATGAACATATTCGCTTCCGATTACACAAATATACATTTGTATGTATATTTAAGGAACAATTTAAATGCATACATTTAGGCAAAGTTTGTTTACTGTTCGGTAATATAATCAATGGAAAGCAGTCGTATGACTTTCTAGTTAATCGTTTCTATCAATACAGGCGATATAGAGGTACGTACATTTAAGGAAAATTGTTTCTTATTGTATGATATTATATTAATATCTTTTTTTCTGTATTGTATCAATTGGAAAAGAATTTTTCTCTGTAGTTAAATATACCTTAGTCATTAATTTTTGCATTAACTACTAAATAGAAGCAGCACGTGTATTCGTTTGTAATACTTTTCAGCGTTTCATTTACAAGAAAATGTAGTAAATTCTAATTTTAACTTATTATCAGCATAAGGTGAATGTTAGAAGGAATCATTTAAATATTTACAACACCCTGTTTACTATATATGTTTCAGAGATTCACTCATCATCAGGTAAACTTGTGTTATGAATGAACGATTTCTTTATAGGGTTTATCGTATCTTTTCGATACGGAAAAATAATGAAAAAATATTGCCTTACTCTCTCGTACAACACGCGAATGCTATTGCCGAGATAGCCAGTGTCTGTCAACATACGTTCTTGGAACTTTGTTAATGATATGCAAGATAGACGCGCTCTCGTTTTGTTGTTCAAATACTTACATTCGTGTGATGTACGAGAGAGAGAGAGAGAGACAATGTTTTTCATTATTTTCCTGTATCAGAAAGATACGATAAACTCTACAAAGACATTGTTCTTTAATAACACGAGTTTACCTGATGGTAAGTGAGTCTCTGAAACATATGCAGTAAACAGGGTGTTATTAATATTTAAATGATTCCTTTTAATATTCATCTATTTGGCAAATCGCCGAGAAGTGTCTGTCTACATACGCTCTGGAAATTTTGTTGCTGACATGTGAGATAGACGCGTTCACGTTCTGTCGTTCAAATACATTCCTGTTTTGTACGAGAGAGGGAGGCAATGTTTTTTCATCAGCATAAGGATTACTTTAACGGTGACCACCCTACGGTCTGCAAACTGCCTGTGATTATGTCAGGCATAAAACAGAATTCTAAATTAATGATATTGAACTTATATCACTCTCTATATGTACATAGTTCAACACTTTTGTATCCGGCACGATAAACATAATTGTTTTTTGAAATATCAAAACAGTTGATCTCTGCTAGTTTAGTGATTACTCTTAAACTAATATATTCAAAGATAACAATAGTTTATACATATTATTTGTTTGTATTAATTTAAAATGTTAGTGTTTATTTATTACAGTTTTAATTCGAGTGAATTATTTCTATTATTTTCAATTAAATAATAGCTACTTAAGACAAACAACTACAAAGTCTGTTGATTTTAATCCTACTTTTAAGTGCACATTATTTTTGCTAAACAATGCATTGAAATGTCTCTCCTAGTCTTCATGAAATTGTTTTAGTTTTATATTAACATTGAATATCTTTAGATCACTTGAAGTAACTGTATTGCATTAACAATAGTCTGTAAAGCACTTTTTGGAATCTTTGTGAATTTTTCCAGTACTATAGGTGCAAATTCATATTAATTAATAAGTTTTGTAAATTGACATACTATTTCTTATTATTAATTCAGAACTTCCCTATCAACAATATAACTAAGTTCTTTTGTTAAAAGTATGCAGATTTTAAGTGTTTTGCCCAACATTTTAAGGTAGCTGTCCAATATTTAAGGAAGCAACTAATTTAATACTCCATTTAAATGTAAATGTTGGGAGAGTCGATTTCTTCTTATTTACTTTGTCTTTCGAAGCTTCGCCTTTCTGAATCAAATCTGAAATGCATTCGATAATTTTGATGCTTTCTAAATATATGAGGCATACTTCCTTAACATCTTAAAATGTGAAAATGTTTGTTTTTATAATAAAAATATCTGTAGTAAAGTACATAACCTAATACGCTACCTTACGTGATACCCGATTTGATTGAGTATAAATCCTTAAACTTATTTTCATATTTGCCACAAAGAAATGTCTTTAGGGAAAAACGATTTAAAATTTAAAAAAACCAATTAGTTATTTTGCATACACTGGTGAAAAATTTGTGGTAACATTCAATCAATGCTAGGTCGGTAATCCTAAGCACGGCTTCTTGGACTTTTGCATTATTGTTACAAAATGTCCCCTTCATGGCCAGTTTGAGCTTCGGGAACAGGAAAAGACCACATGGAGTAAATCAAGCGAATACGGACGATGTTGAGGGATACAGAATTTTTAGTCGCCAAAAATTCACCAGCAGCCACGATTCTATGAGATAATGCATTATCATATTATAACAAATATCAGCTTTTCGGCGCACGATATTCGGATCTCACTTGAAAGATTCTCTTCCACAAGCGCGTCATAATACCTTTATAGTGGTAAAAACAAATCAACGTTATCTTCTCACGTGACTTCTGGAAACGCAAATTTTTTTAATAATAATAATAATCTTTAATGCCCAACAGTTACACAGACTATTTAGATGATATAATGCACTTAAGAATAAAATTAAAACTTAAACAAAAATAGGCGCAGTTAATGTAATACAAAGATTTTCAATTTCGGAGAACATCATAGAAGCATCATCATAGAGAACCTAAACTAAAGGTAGAAGCTTCACAAAGTTTACTCTGAAGTGAAATTCATAACATCAAGTTCGAATAATGTTAAGAATGGTATAAATTTCAGAAAACATTTTGTGCCATCAGCAATGGCTAAAATTGGACGATCTGCTTTTAATGAAAGGTCATTAACGAAAGGATAAATTAAAGTGGGGCCAGATTAGTAGTCTGTGGAACACTTGGCATGGCAAAAACACATTAGAACTATGTCCATTGCAATGTACATAAGAGGAAACAGTTTTTCAAGTAAGACTTTAAAAGTGCAAGTACAGATGGAGCAAAACCCAAAGAACTAGCCTTAGTTAGAAGACCTTGATGTCATAATACATCAAAAGTATGCAAAACATCTGTATATAAAACATCTACTTGCTCGCCTTTACCTAAAGCATTGAAATATATTGGTATGATAGAAATGGGTAGTTAATTAGTTAATAATGCCTTATTACATTTTTTCGTGGACAGCACAAATAATCGATTTATTCCATGCATCAGAAAAGGTACACATCAATAGTGAAACATTGATAATTATACATAATGGCACAGAAAGGATTAATCCATAATCCCGAGCCAGAAAGCTGGTAACAAGTCATCACCACTAATGCGTTTGTTAGGTATTTTAGACATAATTTATGTTAGCCTATCCCCTGTTACAAATGAAATAAAAATAAGTACAGTAAGTAATATATTCAGGATAACCAGTTCGGTTGCTCTGAGTATGTACATTAAAGAAGATGTTCGCAAAAATTTATTGTATGTGAACGAAATAACTTGCTCTTATGCACTCTCCAGGAATTGGAGTTAAGTCCAAACTGAAATTTGCGTGGTTGAAAATGCGATGGTTTAAATTTCCTGAGGAGCAGCAAGTGCGGTTGCACCTGGCTTTGTATACACATTACTCGTTTAAGTATTTAAAAGGACTGATATTTCTGTTACTGCTCACGGAAACAGCATAGATAATGTAGAGAGCAAAATCCAGAAGTAAAAATCAGAAACATGTGTGAAGTTCTTGAGCTGCAAAGTAAGAATCCTCCGTGGGAAAGGCAAGCTAGAAAATTGGACGAATCAGGGCCAAATCCAGATAAAAATACATAAAGCTATAACTATCAAAACATCTGACGAAGTGTATCCTATGTCCGACGAAAACACTAAGTGATCTGAAATTTCTGAGGCTAAAGTGTAAAAACTGATGAAACTAGGCTAAGATTACGTAGAGATTAAAAACGCTGTAGTGAAGGTTAATTTCAACGACCACATGTAGTAAGAAGTAAAGACAGTTCGGAAGACTTAGAGTAATCGGTAACTCGTTTGAAAAATTATATTTTGTGTTATTTACAATATTCTTTTACTCCAGTTCTCAAGATAATCTTTAGATAAATTCTACTGTAATACATATTATCAGCTTTTAAATACTACTAGCTACCTAATAAAGGGCAGCAGAAAGAACAAAGTCATAGCAACTGAAGCTCTACGTTGCCAATGGAAATTTCTTGGCAAATTCAACCGTAAAAAGTATGAAGTCAAATACAAACGTAAAGCTTGTTAAATACAAAAATTTTCAATATTCGTAAGCAAGCAATAATTAGAGCAAATTTTGAAATACACTGGCAAATACATTTCTTTTAATTTCAGTAGTTTTATTCGCTCCATTTGTAAAATTTAATAGTATATGGACTACTTCTATATCACATTTGTTCCATGTAGCTTTTTTTTCTTATCTTGGTGAATCTATCACAAAATTTCCCCACAAAGAAAGAGTGGCTGCATGGTCTACTGTTTCTGGAAGTGGCATTTTAAGACCGTTTTTTGAATACCGATGATATAAGTGTTACAGTCATCGTTAATAAGGAGATGCCAGCAGGCCATTACGATACTTCTTGTGCAGGAGCACAGACTCTTCTCTATGACAAGAAGTCTGTTACTACGTAAACAATAGTTCAAGTAATATTGTGTGACGACTTACAATAATAAAACCTTAATTAAGAATCATTTTGGTAACAGAGTCAACAACCGAAAAACAATTATTCTTCACACAGTACACACTGCTTTTACTCCGACACATACATACATATAGGGCACGACGAAAGTAATTTTTCATAACAACCTACTCATTACAATTCCGAAATTTAGAATGGTAATTTTTCTCTTTGTCTAAACGTTACAGTGACCTATTTTTCAAGACATAGTACGAAACATCTGAGACCGCCTTTAGTTATGTTTTAAGTTAAACGGCAGGAAGGCATATAGAATTTGTTATTCGCTTTTACAAGAGACGGTAATTTTTTTAGTGTGTATTTCTTCTCATGCCTTAATATCAATTTGTTCTTAAAGTTATTTTAAAATAAAGGGAAACAAATAGCAAAGCCGCTGTCATAAAATTTGCAAAGGAAATTTCTACCTCGTAATCTGGGTATGCGTAATTAGGCTTTTAATTTTGGGACAAAGGTAATAATTGTTATTTAATAAGTGGAAACTTTTAAATTACATATAATTTAGTAAGAAGCTTATATGAACATTCCATTATTTTCATATAAAATTGGTCACACCACTTTAGATTGTGAACAAGCTAATATTTGTATATGTACTTTATAAAATTAGTTATTTTCTAAACATAAATGAACCGTGAAGTATTAAGACAAAACTTTAATTGCTTTTCTGTTCCAGGCTATCGCCATGTTGGCGGATTACCGGCGCCTTCTAACTTTATTATGGATTCCGCCCATTCTCCTCGCCACATCTCTGGATATCAGTAAGTTAGTTTTAAATTAAGATACTTTGTAAATGCGCCTACGCATGTAATGCGTGTAGTAAGTTATTTTAATGTTCACCACTGAAGGTTCTTTACGTTTGTGAATATTAAGAGTGACAGATAAACACGAGTTCATTATATTTGGGAAAAATTACAATACAAAAGAGACATATTGATTACAGAAAAATACATATACAATTTATAAAAAATACAGTCTTTAGTTTCTGCAATTTCTTTATAACAAATCACTAATTATCTTTAAAATGAAAATAAAGAGTAATTTTATGTAACGATTTAAAAATTTATTGTTTTCTTAAAGCACGTAATCTTTTAAAGATACGAAAAACCACAGAGAATGTGGTCATTAATGAGAAGATAGTTTGCCTGATGAGAGTCGAATTACTCGAAACGCATCGCAAATAGACTCCTACTAACATATGAATAATTCTCAGATGTTCGCCATATAGCGTAGGCCCGGTTTAAAAGTGTTCTGTCCATATATGCATCGAGATATAGTCGCCGAACACAAACTGCTACACATTTCCTTTGTTCAAACAATTTCATATTTAGACGATAGAAGGAGATATAGTTTTTTTGTCATGTAATCTTCGAATCATAATACAAACATATCCTATGGAGGGGAAATAGTAATAATATATTGGTCTCGACGCCTCTATAGTAAAAAGTAATAAAGTAGCCCAAAGAATAATTTTAAATTTATATATTTTATTTACATAAATTTAAAATTATTCTTTTGACTACCTTAGGATTCTTTTTTTTTCAAATGATTCTCGGAATAACGCTTTGTTTCCAAGAAATAGAGCGATAAATGTTTTATTACAGACGTACTTTTAGTTTCTGTATTTAGTTTTCGAATAAGTATATTTTTATCGTTCCTTGGTACTCTTAAAGCCCTCACGTATCTATCGCCGTAGTTGATAACACACAATAAATATTTTTTAAAAATTTTTTTCAGAGTTCAACCTGTTTCCTATGTATTTTGGTGTGCTGAATCCAAATTTTCAATCAATTTTTTTCTACCGCGTACCAATTTTTCGCAATCTTTATATTTTGTTGGGTATGATAGTATTAAAATATATAGTTAAGATTTGAAGGTACGTTATTTATTATCAGAGTATAATTGAAAAATTTATTATTTTATTATTACAATGGTAGTGTAAATTTGAATATGAATAGTTTTCTACTTATTAATCTAAAGTTTTGTATTTCTTCAACCTCTTCACGGTAAAGGTTCGAGTGTAGCTTTTCCTTTTATATGATGCTTCTGGAGTTGCTCGTAGAAGGGTCCAACGGTAATCTCCCATCATGTTGACATTCCAACGACCCTGATACCGTTTCTCCATCACCTTTATATCTTGGTGGAAACGCTCCCCTTGTTGTTCCTCACTTACAGCTCCAAGATTGTCAGGGAAAAAATTTAAATAGCTCATGAATCCCAGATTAGAAAGTACATGCCTTCATGATTTGCTTTGTATTAGTTACACAGATACTCAAAAGTGCACTTCGAGCATTTACTACTAATTAGGTGTAGAGACCAAGGTATTACTATACGCTTACAGTGCATAATAACGTAAAGTATACAAGCGAGGAAACTTTACGTCCAGTGATATTTTAAAGTTTATTTTCGGATTCAGCAGATCAAAAAGCGTAAAGAGGAGCTAAATTTATAAAAAAGTTTTTTCATGGTTGGCCTGTGTAATCAATACGACTGATTTTAGTATATAGATAATAGATTCCATCGAAATTATAGTTTTATTTAATTAATAGAATTTATTTAACCAAACTAGGTGATTATTATATATTGATTACATTAGGTGATATTATATGATTCCTTGTATAGATTGCAAATTATTCCTGATTGTTTCGTAATTATTTGACCATAACCTTATCACTCACTTTTTTGTTTTACCTGTCGTTATAAAAATAAAATGGCGCGCTTGTATCTATCTCTCTGTTCTCCGTCAAATTTCAAAGAGAATACAAGTCTCTTCTCTTACACCATTTTAGTGTTTCTATTTTTGATTAAGTAGCCAGGCTTATTGCATTGAAAATGTTAATTACTTTCCTATCAACTATAGTTGGATTTGAATAAGCAGATTACGTAATTTTATCGACCTTATGATAAGGTTAGTTGACCCAGGCTGATAAAAAAGAACTCCATTGTACGTGGTGTACGAAAATTCATTTATTTCATTTTATTTATCTATTAAATGTTAATGTTGTTACCTTCAACGTTACCTGGAGGTTGGCATGCTAAAACTTAGTATTTCATAGTGGCCTAATTCCTTTGGTCCTTTTTCTATTTCAACTTCAAGGCTTTCTAAGTTTATCACATTTCGATGTAAATTAAACGTACGGATGGAGTGAAGGTGTGTATGAAGTCCCACGTCCATCAAATTGAGACGACAGACGTTCAAGGGGAACGTAAACCTTTGATCAGTTCTATCAAGGTTTATTGAAGAACTAATACCTGGGCTAAAATACTTTTTTACATATATTAATTTCATCAAAGACTGAGGTAATAGTCGTTGCATTTATTTGTTACCGTACGATTTAGTTCGAGACCATTTAAGATTATATAGGCCCCATGTAGAATTATCTGAGCCCGGTAAAAAATTATTAAAGCCAGAGAAATTAATAGAAGCAACTTGTGTATTCGTTAATTAAGTTAAAGAGTAGAATTAATATCTGTACTTAACTTTTTTGTCAATAGACAGCCTAGCAATTTAGAAAAGCACCTTCATTTATTTCTTGGCTATGTCAACCAAGGACATCGCCTTTAACAACTCAGTATTTACACCCAGTTATGGTTCACACTCCTGTATACATTTTTAATTAGCCAGCGGCCCGTTGCACGGCCAACATTTAAGTGTTCATTTTGCTCACCGCAAAGCAATTAGTTAGTCCTCAGCAAACTCTTATAGTTTTGTTTCCTTTAATTCATTTAAACGAGTGTTTCTAAGTGAACTGTAGTTCAGTACTTAAAGTACTTAATATTCAGTCGAAAGCTGAACTTTATTATGATGTGAAATTAATTGCAATTATTTTGTTTGTGTGCTCTGTTGTTGTTGTATTTGAAAAGATTTCGATTAGGAGCACATGTATTATTATACAATTTTGTGTGTGAAGCAACTATATGTATAGAAGGGGAAAAGAAATGATTATCTTATAGTAAACTCAATTATAATACCTTACTTTAAATACTTATTTGAAATTGATTACCAGACTCTATACATTGTCAATTAAAACGTTTTTCATTTAATAAATTTATATTGAAACGATCCTATTTTGTTGATCCGTTGCTTCAATATTGGCAGATGGACTTTCAGAATTACAATATTATGATGGCCTATTACATCGTATTAACAGGGAACCCCTCCGCATTTATTTAGAGCTAGTTAACACCCTGAAAGTTAAGCGAGAGGGATCGCTAGATAAATGAGAACATGTGCGTTGATTTAAAGACATATTAAGCACAGGACAGGACGTTACGATGAAAGGAAAACAACACTTACTATTACATGCAAAAATACTTAATACACAAAAACTTTCTGAAAATAAATACCAAGAGCTAAGATGCATGCATCCAAACTTCTTTTCATTGGTTATGACGCATCGATATCCAATCTTATGTTCGGTGGCCATTCTGGTCGCTACTGCGCGAGCAAGCACGCCCCAAAAGCCTCTCTGGCAATAATTGAATTGTGGGTTATACTCAGTGATAGGTTACCCTGTCCTGATAGAACTATGTATATATAGTCCACATTCAACTGAACAACAGCTCACAGAAATTCCAATGGTAACAGTCACCCTTAACCTAAGCTAAGACTAGATTTGTTCCGTGCGTGACTACCACATACTTGAATCACTCAAGGAAGAATTGAGAGGACATCCAATAACCAAATTATGGAGCCGCTCATGTGCAATTGTTTATAGACGTGGCCAATTTAATTTCCTATTTAATATAATTTTTATACAAATTATATGAAAAAATGTGTATAAATAAAAGTGATTATGTTGAGAAATGAGATGTACTTGTATTCAATGAATAAGTCGCATAGAACATTGTTTCCTGTTAGATAAGTAGTAAATAAAAAAAACAAATTCGAAGTGAATTCAAAGTTTTAGAAATCTGAATATATAATAGCGAGTTAAGCATTACCGTTTAAAAAGTCAACGAAAACAGCTAAAGTAGTAACGGAGGATAGTATACGAGGGTAGCCGTTTACATTGCGGGAACTGGCAACACTGTTAGTGCTGCCTCCGATGTGATGATTGCATCACGGAGTCTGTCATTTTTGACAATATATTTACCTTCACAGTTTTATCCGGTCGCTATTTCTATTGTTGACAGTAAATTAAAAATTATATGTCAGCGAAAAAATGGAATTAACTCGCGAACATTTTGGTGCAACTATTTTTCATAACTTTCGGCATGGATTATCTCAACAAGAATGCATCGGCAATCCGAATTCTTTATATGGTGATGAAACACCATCGAAAACTACACTATATCGTTGGTATAGTGAATTCAAACTTGGACGGCGTTGTTTGGACGATGAATTTCATGAAGATCATCCTAAAAATGTTGTTGTGTCGGAAAATATTAATGCAGTGTCTGAATTGATAATGCAATACATACCGTGAGGTCGAGGTATCTCTAGGAATTTGTAACACCAGCGTGTATAAGATCCTGTATGAACATTTAGCCGTTAAGGAGCTATGTTCACGTTGAGTACCACATAATTTTCACAACCGCTCAAAAAAGGACTCGCATCGATTGGTGCCAAGAAATGCACAAAAGTACAATTGTGGTGCTTCAAAGAACAATTATAAAGTCGTCACAGATGATGAATCTTGGATCTATACGTATGAGCCCGACAGCAGACAGCAATCGACTATGTGGGTACTCCAAGGTGAACCAAAACCAACAAAAGTTGTTCGCCCTCGAAGCACATCAAAACAAATGGTCGCCTGTTTTTTACGGAAAAACTGATAACGTTGCAACCGTGCCTTTAGAGAGTTGTAGAACGGTCAATTACGAATGGTACACAACTATTTGTTTGCCAAAAGTTTTTGAAGAAATACAGAAAACAAACCGAAAACGACAGATCGTTCTCCGCCATGACAATGCGAGCTCTCACAGGTCGGTTCAAGAAATCGAATATTTGACCTGGCAAAACATAAAATTTGCATTGATTTTCAATGAGAATATTTTGAAAAGCAATAAAGCTATTTTAGATAATAATTTTTTTTTGTTTTGCTATTCCCGAAATATAAACGCCTACCCTCGTATTACTATTACCATGCTGAATGTCAACGAGAAATCGTTTGAGCTAATGATACGTATATGTTTATATTACTCCTTCTCTAACAACTTATCAAAGTTCTAAATAATTACTATGAGCCTATAACTTTCAACTGCGAGATAAAACTCCTTCCTTGCGCATAGGAAATTGGAATTTTCCAACAATCTGTAAAGATTGACGTAGATAATAATAAATTCAGTCCATATTGGAGAGGTACGGTAAATACCAAGTTACTTAAAGATAAAATCATTTAGTTTTGAAAATTATCACGGAAATCTTAGGTATATAAACATGAAATAATTCCTCTAAAATTAAGTAGGTTACAAATATTTGGAAAGGGCGTTTGTGTGATTAATAAAGTGGACAATTTATCAAAGGAAAAGGAAAAAACAAATTGATATAACAGACTATCATCCAATATATTAATGTCGTCAATATCTCAGACTCTTACTATTACAAACAAGTCTGGACCAATTTATCCAAAGTAGTGCTGTCTTGCCTCCATGCAATCAATCGTGCGTGATATCTAATTATATCTGTCCTCGTAGAACTTCCGTTATTTATCAAAAAAAAGAAACAAAAAGAAAAGGGAATGAAAGGATCGCTCGAAAAAAGGGACAATCGGATTCCTTTTCCCATTTAATTCTAACGAATCGTCGACAGCTAATTTGATTTAATATTTCGAGTTCGTAATTCAAATTTAATATTATAAATTTATAATGGCAGTAGACACAGAGAAAATATGTAAATTTGATAAGGAAAAGTAAAAGTAGAATTAACTTACGATGTATTATGCAATTGTAGTCGAGCAATTTCGTGAGATTCCCTTCAAATTCATTTAATAAAATCAGAGTCAGATAAGGACGAAAAATTTGAAATAAATCAAAGATTCTTAACTATGGTATTAAATAAATTTAACAAAGAAATATTTCCAATTCTGCATATATCTGATTAATTTAGATAAAAGTAATTTCTTGTCCCCGTTCTAAATTTTTCGGGAATTATTCTGTAAATATCTAAGAAAAATGCTATTGGGATTTCAAAGAATTTTTCTAAATATGTATGACAATCTATGAAGTTATTTCAAAGAATTGACTTGCTTAACCATGAGATCTCCACTTACTTTGTGAAGCTATAAAATTAATGGAAATCATATTGTTACTGCGAATGCTACGTTTAAACTTTAAAATCCAAAATAGATGCTTGCTCACTTAACATAAAGAAAATATGTACTTTTAATGCAGCGTTTCTCAATCTTTTAATGCAACTCAATTTTCAATCACACTTCTCATCGCGTCTTCTCCCTCTCAAACAATAATGTTCTATTGAAATCGTGTTCTGTATGCGTAATACTAGTTTCCACTTGAATGTGTTTTTATGCTAAGGCCACACCACGACGTTGCCTTAATTATATTGCCATGAAAAGGTAAATTTATTGATATTTGACAACACGGATCCCCCGCATTAATAAAATCAGCATCAGTGTTTCTCTATTGCCCTCTGTGTTGTATATGCGTAATATATGAAATTTCCGCGGCTTCTCGAGAAGTTTCGATTTGTTTCGAATATTCTGGAACGTTTGTCGCGACTTCGACGTATTCGTATAAATACTGTACCTCGTTCAACTCCAGTCAGTCTCAGGCGAATCGATTCTCGATTGTGTATATTATTATTTACGTATTGACTGCAATTTATGGTATTTGCAGCAGTAAATTTGCAGACGATCATGGATAAATTTTAAAGTGGACGTAAGCAAGAATTAGACTATAGTGAAACATTAACAAGTATATAGATAGGCGTTGGTTAGAAGAAAGAATCCAGAAAATATTCTCAAAAATATTTAATTTTTAGTTTACTAGCAATGAAGCAAATGAAGAGGCGAGGCTCCTATGTGTAATTTGCCCAAAAATTTTAGCATCAGAGAGAATAAAACCTAATAAACTTAAACATTTGGAAGAGTTTCATAGTGAGTACGTTAATAAACCCCAAAAATTCGTCGAGTTAATAAAATTAAAATCATTTGAAAAACAAAATTCATTTTTCAAAAAGCTTTCTTTGTGAATGAATAAGCTTCGCTTACCTCTTATAAAGTTTCATATAAAATAGCCAGATGTAAAAAGTCTCACACCGTTGATGAAGTATAAATTCTGCCAGCTGCGATTAAGATCGCTTAAACTTTGCTAGGATATAATTTTGTTAAACAAGTACAGTCCATACATCTCTGAAATGAAGATAATATTGTTCGTTTAATTGGTGTTATAGTTGAAGGTGCAGAGCATTAGCTTTCCGGGAAGTGGCATAACAAATTGTTTTCAATTCAGCTTCATGAAACAACAGATAGCAATAAAGTTACTTATATAGTTGTCTAATGTTCGAAAAACTACTTTTCTGCAAGACAATGGAAGTCAAAGTAACATCACTTATATTATTTAATATACTAAATGAATTTTTAAACGAGGCGAGCATACTGATGGTGCTAGTATAGTATCTGGAAGACTAAAGTTTGCAAGCACTTGTGAATCAAGAATATCTATATTCTATCTGGACACATTCTGTGATCTACAGAGAAGCTCTGCCTTTTAATGAAATGAGTCCTGTTCTGAATTTTGTGCTTACGTCAGTGATAACCGCAGTAAATTGTATCAAAATGAGACTCGTTAAATGAACCTTTGCTGCACTTAGTAAAGACATGAGTGCAGTACAGAGTTTATAGCGAGACAAGATAGTTAATTACGTGGGAAAGCTTGACAACTTATTTATGAATTACGAAAAGAAATCGCCATTTTTCTAGAAGAATTCGAGAAATTTCGAGACGATTTATGAAATTGAGCTACCAGGTCAACATATTCGAGAAATTAAATACTTCAATTGTAAAGAGTAAATGCATCATCTATATTGGAAATTAGTGATAAAGATACTGCTTTTTGTACAAAATCAGAATTGTAGAGCAGAAATATAAAGTAAGAAACCTAGAAATGTATGAAAATGTAGATGAATTTGTTAGAACTTAAAAGGCCAAAGAGTAACAAATTAAACCTGTTCTTTTAAGAACCTTTTTAAAGAATTTCAAAATTTATTTTTTCGCTGAAGAGAACTTCATAGCAAGTTACGAGTGAATTAGGGACTCATTTGCAAATAGTCCCGAAGGCCTCACAAATACTGAAGAAAAAATCATCATGGACTTCCCGGCACACAATTTTATGCTGATAAAACGGGCTTTAAGTATAAAATTTAGATTGGGTAACTTATACTATAAAATACTCTCAACAAAACTCTCTTGCTCTCATTGTTTTTGCGAAATTTTAGTAATTCGCAGTAGGTTTTACAAAAAAGATTGAGTTACTAATACACGAATACAAATAACAAAGATATCATAGAAACTGTATGACGTGTCCACCATTTATAGGCGTATAAGTATTTATACATACGACGAAGACAATTGAAATGTAACAGATTCTTTAGATAAGAAAGAGACATTTTATAAATATGTTCGTTTCCTCACATACCGAATATATTTTGTGTTATTAGCTATTTTTCTCCGTACAGTATTATTAAGGTTATTGGCTATTACATGAACAATGTTTGCTGTTGATTTCCATAGTTTCCAAGTCTAAATAAAACTACTCTCAAATTTAAAACACCCAGTAAATGCGTGTTGATGGTTTAGCAATAATTTGATTTGAAATTTTATGCAATTTGTACCAACTACAATGGTTGCGCATTCAAATACGGAAATTAGCAATATGGTACATATGTACGGTCGTGCCAATAGGAATACCGTAAGAACACGTCGGTTGTATGCTAAAACATTTCGTGGTCGACAACTGCTTTCGCAAGTCTGTTGTTTCAGATGGTGTTTTAACGACTAAGAGAAACTGGTTCATTCAAGAAGAGTTCTTATGATACTGAATGGCAGAAATCAGCATAGAAGTTTGAATATTGTTGATGAAAATCTCGAATTAAGAAGAATTTCAAGTCAATTTGGTATAAGCAGCTATATTGTTTGAAGAATGTGAGCGGCAACTATCCCCTATCATATCCAATAGGTACAAGCCCTTACAGCTCCGGATTATAAAGCCAGAAGTACATTCTATGAGTGGTCTTCGTGAGCAGCTGCTGAACGTGTAGACTTCGTTGCTAGCATCCTTTTTACTGATAAAGCCGGATTTACTAGAAATAGAATATTTAGTTTCCACAACAAGCACGTGTGGTGCACCGAGAATCCTCAAATTGTTATTGAAGTTAGATATTAGCAACATATCCCTATAAACATCTAGTCAGGCATGATGGGAGACCGGTTATTAGGACCTTTTGTTTCACCACGACGCTTAACCAGTTCTGAATACTTCGAGTTCTGGGAAAGTACTTTACCTGCTTTTGTAAGATTTATCTTTAAATCCGAGACAGAATATCTAGTTTATGCAAGCATTACATTACATGCTTGTTGTTAGGGAACATCTGGACAAAGAATTCCCTGGGAAATGGATAGACAAGAAAGTATTATTGCATGGTCTCCTAGGTACGAAATACCGGTAATCGGTAAATGATCTTCCACAGTTACACCAACGAACGCTATGGCCAGATAGTTCGAGAAAGACCCAGGTTTTTTGAAAGATTGTAGGATTCCTTTGAAAGAAGATATAGATCCTGTGTCGTAATAGAGGGACGGTACTTAGTTATGACCTTTTTATATAAACATACAATAAATATCACCTCAATGAAACTTTTTACTTTATTTTCGATTGTACTACATGCCCTTAAAATCTTTGAAAGTTATTATGAAACACTTTTCTTGAATGAATGTACACTTCCTTTGAAAAAAATCTTTATCCTGTGTCGTAATTGAGGGATGGCATTTTCGAGATTTTCTTTAGTTATGACCTTTTTATGTAAAAATACAATGAATGACACCTTAATAAGACGCTTACTTGATTTTTTATTGTATCAAATTCCCTGAAAATTTTTGAACGTTATTTTGAAACGCTCTGTATTATCTGAAGGTTCTGACTATTTGATTGATTTATCTTTCATAGTGTGTGGTCCTATAATACTCATAAAAAGAAGTAGAATCCATTTCTGGCAGGCAAAATAGGCTTTCAATTTAAAAAATTAGTCTATGACATCTTCCCACACAAGACAGTGGGAGAGCAAATTAATTTTCATCAGCAATTGGTCGGTGAAATCAACTGATACAATTTCTTCAATTTCATCAAATGTCAATCAAGAAAAAAGAATTTTATTTAAGATTTTTACCGCTTATTCTATGTGGCTATTTGTATTCATTAAATATCCTTAATTTCGCTTACTAATTTCGTCTTCATTGTGTACAAAACTATAGAATTCTGCACTTAACGGGTTCATATAATATTAAATTTAAGTAATTACTGTCGACGTAACAAAGATATGTTTCGTATATTGCGGAAGACCACTTAAAGGATATCGGCCAAACATGAAATCGCAATATGCCTTTGAGGAAGAAACAAAGTTTAAACGATTAACCGAATACTTTATTCGTTGTAGACAGTATTTTATTGGTCTTTATTTTATTGTGTTTCGTGAGATGCGGATTAAATTGTAAACGGAACGTGATTGTTATGTGTTTACCGATAGCAATGTACGTTATTGGCTGTAGAAAATAGCACCTCGACAAATACGTTAAAACAAATTTACTTACCTAAAGGTGTCATAAAATTCTACGATCCAATTTGTGCTTTAAAAGTTCAAGTCGATATGGCTATTACACGTAAATTTCTAAACCATTTCGTCTGCACAAATGCCTTTGTAGAAGTACTTCAACCAAAGAGCGTCTACTGATTGTCAATTCAAAGATGTAAAATGGCTATTTATAAATATTTCATAATTCCATTTGTTTAATGTTTTTTTTTTTTGGAAAGTAATTATGAATAAAATAAAGAAACCTATGGGCATTTTATCTAGAGAATGCTTAAAATACTCTGATTTAATGGAAACTTACGTTTGCTTATGTTGCAAATAATATTGAGACCTATTTTAAGATTTGAATCCTTACTTTGATCAAATTTTTAAACAAATAATACTTCTATGCCATAAGCCAGTTTTACATGTCCAAATTTACAGATATTCACAGACTGCTTTCGAAAGAAATTTTATGGAGACTCAGAATGTATTGTTAATTGAAAGAAAAAGAAATTTCTGTGTTTTGGGCAGTCTGCCCCTTATCGATAGTTATTTCGTTACTTGCTTAGGGTCAGTTTCTACAAAATATGAGTTAGCCACTGAATTTCGTTTTGTTGAATTATCATGTTTCCAATCATAAAAGACTTGCTTACTGTAGTGCAAGTGCCCGTGACTATTTTTCTGACATTGCAAAGTGATACTGTAAATAATAATTAGTTTTATTCTATCATTGGTATTCTGATTAGGCTTGTTTCTCGAAAAGGTAATAAATATTTGATCAAAATTGCCATTTGATAGCGTTTTCTCATCGATAGAGGTTAGGTCGTCGATAAATTGCAAAAAGAACGCTGCGCACAGAGCAACCGGCTTGATGGCTAAAGGGAAAAAAGACAGGAAAACCATGAAAAATAAAAGAAGGTCATGATCAATATTTACAACTGACATCCTTGCAAAGTACGACGAAATCATCTATAGTATTAACAAAATATCTTTGTGCATCCTTCTAACGTTAAACGCATTGCAATTAAACAGGAATAGGAGATCAAGTTGCAAGGTGAAGGCAAATGGGTAATAAACAGAAACGATCTAAATATGCACAAATTCATTCCCACAGGTTTAGGAAGACTGGCGCGGTGCGTACTTTGGACAGGTGAGTTCAAATTTGAAATATTCGGATACCAAAGGAAACAGTATATTGGCAAAAGGGTTAAAAAGCGTGTTTCCATCATGTATACAGTCAACAATAAAGTTTAGAAGTGTATATGTGCAAAATGATGTTGTACATGTGGGAAAGGATTTGAGGCATTAATTAAAATTACTGAAAAATTAACGCCAGCTATATATTTGGAAATTCTGCAGCACCATGCTATACTAACAAAAATACAATTAGTTGGAAATATTTGCATTTTCCAGCAAAATACAGATCTGAAATACACCGTTAGGATCGTTAAAGATTATTTAAATAAAGTCGAGCAGCAAAAAATTGCACCGATTTTAATCTGGCCATCACAAAGTCCAGATCTAAATATTATCATAAATGTGTGGAAGTATTTAGATTGTGTGATATCTAACTGATGCCAACCAGCTTCCTGATATTCGTTTAGAAGAACGGAATAATATTCCACCAGAATTTCTGACCAAAATGTCCGATAATTTACCCAAATGGGTGAGAAACATGCCTGCTAAAAGTGGTCAAGCACTAGTATTATCACCTTTATTATTAACATTTTTCTGTTATATGCAATTATTTTTGTTATTTTGTTGTTGCTGAACGATAAATTTTCTATTATGATCGCTTACTTATGCACACTACTGCATAGACAAACTGTCAATTAAAGCAAAAGAAACAGAATCAGCCAGTTTAAATACGAAGACGTGAATTAAAGACACGTTTCTGTATAAGTGTCTATACAGAGTTTCCACCAACTGGCCTCAAATTGTATCAAACTGGTATCAAGTTTCTTATTAAACTGAACACCTAAAGAAGTACAAATTACGTTGAAGACGGCGAATAAGTGAATATTTTAAAGGGTTAAAAAAATCGTACATTAGTACTTATATTCTGGATATGAACTTCGACAAGTCAAATGTTATTTTCATTAAAAAATAAACATAATCCTGAACATGGTCAAGCAGTAAAGCTTCACAGAGCAAACCTTGGTGATTTTGTTATAATTCTTTGTATTTGTTAAAATGTGGAAACAGCAGAACAACAGAACAACAGAACAACGCAAACTTCGTGTTGTTTATTCAATTTAATTCAATAAGAGCAGTTCAAGGATGTGTGTTGATGATAATTTAGTATTGAAGAGTGTCCGCAGTAAAATAATTTCAATTTAGATTCATAAATGAGGAATACGGGGGTATGTTTTTAGTTTTGAACAAAAGGGAAGGGAAAGACCAGAGCCTGTCTGCAATGCATTTAACAAATACATTGTAAGAAATGGGATTATCACTAGTTCTAAATATCCTATGGCTAAATATGACTTTTTTGAATATCACTGATGGAAGTTTATGAAGAATGTTGAAAAGATGAACTTTTACTAGCACAAGACCGCAATAGTTCAGGAAATAAAAGAAGGAGATAAGATTAATAGTCTATAATTTTGTCATCTTATTCACAACTATTAAGGTAACAAATACAATTCTTTCACGAGTGACTAGATACATTTTTATCTAAACTATGATGTGAATAAGCAAAACTGTAATTACTAGACTAAAGAGAATTTCCGCGAAATTCGTCAGCAATCTTTACATTGCCTTAAAGTAACTCTATAGGATGCGATCTTCTCATCTAAGAGAGTGATCTTCTTTTTTTTTAAGAGAATGATCAAATGATAATAGTTATTGCTGCACGTTACATTTAAGGTCTGCAGGCGTTCTTTTTTCCGCAAATTCGAAACGAAATTTGATATTACTGATTTCAGTATGATGGCGCAACAAGTAATATGACCAGAATAAGCATGCATAGAATACATGTTGGTTTGTTTTGTTGTGTAAATCAATAAATTCTTATACACACTTTAGAATGGCTTATTCATTTTGTCGGCCGCTGTTTATATGCATGTTGACCATGAAAACGAAACATGATATAAATATCCTAGAAATGAAAACTAATCGCATAACCAAAATATCTTTTATTTATAATAATTTTGAATACATTTAGTCATTAAACCATATATTTTGATATATCCACTACTACTTGCTCCTTCCCTTTTCTGTAAATAAAATCCGGGTATGTCCAAGAGAGTTGAGCAAATTATGCATAAGAACAAGCTTTGGTTAGGTATGTAAGTCTGAGTATGATTTGATTGTGTAGCAATATTGGTTTACAAAAAATATATATACCTAAGACATAGATCCAATATGGAAAGTGAAAATGTGTCTGAAATTTACCAAAATATTCTCAACAAGGCGATTGCAGCAATTCAAGATTAATTGATTTCGGAAACAAGAGTTGGAGAAGATTTTATAAAGGGGCGAAAACATAAAAAAATCGAAATAGTGATTGTGTTATTTTACTATGCATTTGTAATGGCTGTCAACAAATTTTGCGCCATATATTTTGTGGAAAAAAATTTCAATGCTGAAAATGTGTTTGTAACTGTAAGAATATATTGACGTTTCTAAGTAAGAGTCATATTAAACTTATCATGCAACAGGTACGGAAGAGTTTTTACTTTATCGAAAAGAAAATCCCAGTCCTACAAAACCTGAGAAAGCAGAGATGTTAACAGTCAAACAAATTAAAACTTTTGTTGTGGAAGCACCCAATCAGTACTTCCTGTAGAACAAACTAATTTTATTGTTTGGAATATACGGAGCTTGTAAATCTGAAGAACTTGTTACATCGTCTATCCTTAGCATTAAGGACATCATGAGAACACCGGTACATTCATAATAATTAAATGCAAATCATAAAACAAATTTTGGAAGATATTTGTAATTGCAGAAAGTACACACTTCAAAGACTGTGATTTGTATAGAAAATATGTAACACCTTAGCGTTTATATTTTGACGGCCTTAAAGATTATACATATAACATAACAGTTATGGAAAAAGTGCAGGGGTAATACTATAATCAAGTATTACGTAAAATCATTAACAATTACGTAGTTTTGTAATCACTTTGAACTGAATTTACTATTTATATGGTCAGCATTTCCTCGTAGACTCTCCTTTTGTTTTGTTTGTTCGCATATATGTAAATATCAAGTACACCTTCTCATTAAGTTTAAATTGCGATCAGTAATAAAATACACTTGAGTTTTAGTCGAAGTACTGGTACCCTATTAGGGAACGTCTGAAGAGAATTACTGGAAAGTATATGCAAAAAACTTAATGAACGATAATTATTTAATATTTTGGCTTCCGTTAAACGGTTCGGTATTTTGGAAAAATTTTCAAGGCTATTGCTTCATATGTTGACACCTTAGATTCTATTTTAAACAATTAAAATAAATTTTCAATTTTTTAAATTCTTATTCATTGTATATTTAAATGTTAATGGGTGTGCAACTTAATTCGGTTACTTTTCAATGGAGGTCGTTAGTTGTTACATATAGTTGAGTATGACAGTTGGTTTATTTTTGTTGGGAAGGTTTGACATCTGTCAACCATATTTAATTACATTATTTTGAATTTTGTACATCATTTTTGAGCTCATTGAAAAAATGTCTGAATTTGTGTTAAACAAACAACATTTGCGGGAAATTTTAATTTTCTGCTTTAATTGGACAGAAGGTGCAACTGAAGCTCAACGATTGCTTGCAGAAGTGTATGGTGAATCTGCTCCAACAAAAAAAAATCATGTTGTGAATGGTATCGACGCTTTAAAAGCCGTGATTTCAGCGTTGAAGACAGACCGCGTCCAGGTCAACCAAAAAAGTTTGAAGACGAGGAACTGGCAACATTACTGCATGAAGATTGATGTCAAACGCAAGAAGAACATGCCAAAACGTTGGGAGTAACTCACCAAGCCATTTCAAAACGTTTGAAAGTATTGAGATTCATCCAAAAGCAAGGAAATTGGATACCACACGAATTGAAGCCAAGAGACGTTGAAAGACGATTTTGCATGTCACAAATGCTGCTTGAATGCCATAAAAAGAAGTCGTTTTTGCATCGAATCATTACTGGTGATGAAAAATGGATTCACTACAATAATCCAAAACGAAAAAAATCTTATGTAAAGCCTGGCCAGCCATCAACATCAACGGCGAAGCCAAATATTCATGGTACCAAGGTAATTCTGTGCATTTGGTGGGATTCAACAGGTGTTATCCATTATGAGCTGTTAAAACCTAGTGATTCTATTACGGGCGATCTGTACAGACAACAATTAATTCGTTTGAAAAGAGCAATTGCCGAAAAACGGCCAGAATATTCGACCAGACATGAGTCTATAATATTCCATCATGACAACGCTCGGCTTTATATTGCAAGACCAATTAAAAACTATTTGGAAAACCGCGGCTGGGAAGCTTTACCTCACCCGCCTTGTAGCTCCGACATTGCCCCATCTGACTATTATTTATTTCGATCGATGCAGAATGCCCTTATTGGTATACGCTTCACTTCAGTTGAAGGAATAAAAAATTAGCTTAGTTCGTTCTTAGCCTCAAAGGATGAAGGGTTCTTTAGGGAAGGAATTCATCAATTGCCCGAAAGATGGCGAAAAGTTGTAGCTTCCGATGGACAATACTTTGAATAATATGTTCATTCATTTTGATTATAAAATAAAGGCATTTTTTACAAAAAAAGTAACCGAATTAAGTTGCACAACCATTAGATATTAAAAATACTATATATAATGAATACATATATATTATATTTAATAATCGTACATATAATTTGATGTATATGTGTGTAAACCTATACCCCTATTAATAAAACTTGCTCTCGAAGATATAAATGTATGCTATTTTTACAATAAATCCACGTAAATAAAATCATTAAAAATTTTCTTAATTCAGGTGATATATTATATTAAACCAGCATTTAAATACTGGTTTTTCAAGAGATAATTATCGGAGGTTCCATAAATTTCTCGCGTCTGGATTAAATCGATATTTCTAGTTTATACTACATACTGGCACAAAAAACAAACAAACTTATCTGTATCAACATAAAAATATGTCACTGTCAAAACTACAAAATTTTGAAATCTTATCGTCGTATAATAACTCTTCTGTGTCATAAATAAAATTTGACAAAAACGGAAATTGAAGTAATAGCAGTTAAGATACAAATACAATAAATAAATGTTGCCTACCCAGTCCAGACATACGAGTACAAGCGTTTATTATATTAAGGGAAAGTGTATCGTGATAAAACAAAGTTAAGTTCGAGCTTCTTTGTTAGACATTACTAAGGCTGAACAGATGAAGGAACGCATATAGATATTGCCGACGGTCTTGTGTCATGCCATGTGAATTGATAATTGTAACGGGTAAATAAATTTCTAAATCGTTTTCGTACGTTAAAATATACAGAAGTTACAACTAAATGTGTTATTTTCAATAATCGCACCTACACAGCCTTCTCGGCAGGGTTATAACCTATTGTAGACCCGGGGGTTTGTCGAACACTAAATACACATATTGCTATATTCATGTTCGTAGAGGGAATTAAATGATAATTGATAGAACACCTTATTACAGACTAAAAATGATAGAAAAAATTTACATGTATTTGCTAAATTATGGCGGAAACACTGATATGCTGTGATTATCATAAAATTTCTGATGTGTAAGAAATAGTGAACATCGATAAGAAGATCAGCATATTTAAAGCAATGAATCCTCATTGCTTTAAATATGCTGATGTTCTTATCGAATCTATCCAGATTCGACTTTTTCTTAGTTATTTCTTTTCTAAATTACTTTTTAGACAATTTCAACAGAATTTCTAATACAAAGTAACTAAAGGTTAATGTGCCATTTCTAATAGTGTTGAAAATATTAAATAAAAAAGGGTTTCTGCTACAAAATAATTTATATACTTGTGTTTTTTTTTTAATATTTAATAAATATTAAAAACTACTCAGTTGAACTTTTCATTAACGTGTTTCTCCCACGAGCCCTTGTAACTGCAGTCGTACGTCTTACCATACCTTACCTTAAGGCAGCTATTAATTGTTCTATGCCTTGAGCAGCAGGAATCTGTGTCCTAAGTCGACCGCTTAGTATATTTCAGACGTGCTCGATCGGTTTCAGGTTCGCAAAATATGCTGGTCAATTCATTGTCGTTATATCACCGTGATTTAAAAAGGTAATTACAAAGTGAGTGAACTATGGCCATACATTGAATTGCATTAAAGAGAAATTTTCTCCGATAAATGGCTCGAAAGGTACAACATTGTCTTGTAGAATACCTTTAATTTACTTAACTGCATTTAAAGCATCCCCATCAATCTATCAATCGTATAAACATATGCCGCCCAGCACCATACATGTATTAATCTCTACCAAACGAAACAGTAGTAATAAAACTAAATTGTACATATCGTTCCCCTGGACGTCAATATAGCTTTTCTCTATCGTCAATGGAGTTTCCAGAAACGGCTCTAATTCGTGGAAAAATTTTAACCCATTGATTAAGTTCCTAATTCTATAGTTCTCAAGCATGGTTTAATCAAATCAGTCGAAGATGTCTATGGATTTTAGAAGTTTTTATAGGTACATATGATTTCAAACCAATCCCGTTGAGTCTTTTCCTGACTGCACGCTCACGTGTTCTCATTCCACGAACTTCTATCAATATGTTCTTGAATTCAATTGCTGTTTGACAGCTGTTTCGGAGGGTCTGCGCTATTATAAATCAATTCAAGTTTTCTCACATATTTTTCAGTTTGCCTTTAACAACTAACACTACGATAAGCTATCGACTTTCCTCTACCAAACATTTGAGCAGTCTCAGTGTAAATTCGACAATTTTCAATCATTGCCACAGCCCTATTGTAAACCAACACTTAAGGCAATACAACAGAAATTAAAGAAAAGACAGCATACAGTACTAAATTGCACATTTTGACAAACTAATAAAAAGGTGACAACTTGTAGTGGACGAGTTAACACTGCCTATACTTCGCCCGTGCAAATAAACTAATTTTATATACGTTCCATGAAATACGATGGTGTGTGATAACGATGGTAATTTTTCAAAGTGGGTATTTTATCTACGATTTACGTATTTTTATGTAATTAGCTTTTTGTACATTTTGCCCTCCTGAAGTAATGGAAAAATTAATAGGAAAACCATATATAACATGAACACATACAAGGAGATATGACAGGGAATGAGATGCAACTACTAGTACTATCACTTTAGTGACAATTCATCTTCGAAGGCTACAGTGTATCGCTGAGTTGCCCAATTTAGGCGAAGTAACATGGCCACAGAAAATGCTCGTGTAGGACCATCAAAAACTCCGAAAAAGATCAATGAAGTTAGCGATTTGTTTTGAACAATTGAAGAACTGGCACCAAGCAAATATTATCGTGAGTTTATCAGCTGAATGCCAACATCACGTTGCATTTGAAAACTGTCAGCAGGGTACCGAGAATATTGAATTGTGTTGAACGTGAATGCGAAGCTATAACTTGAAACTGTTTGATAAGAATCAAGCTATTTATGAAGATTGGTTGCGGTTGATTAAACCCCTGGTTTTAACATTATCTTCTTGAATCTCAAGATATGCGCAGTATGGTCGTCTTCTCAGAAAGAAAGTTGGGACACCAACGATAAGTAAAGTTATTTCTGCGATTTTCTTAGGATTTCGGGGAAATGCCTTCCATACGAAAGGCCGAACTGTATTAACACTTTACTAAGAAAAGTGAATAACACAATAACACTAAGACCAAAATCGATGATAAATTACGTACCTTAATAAAAACCTGGGTATTTAGCAAAAAGGGGATAGATATGAAGTAAAATAATTGCAGGAAATAGAAAGTAATGAAAGGTATAAGCAGAGAAACATAAAACATGAAAATTAAGGAACGATCTACGCTAATCATAGAAGATCCACAATGTTTCAAAGAAGCCGCAAAATCCGCATGACGTATTTATATAATTTCTACAAAACGATCTGTAATGATTCTTCCTGTATCACAACCAACGTTAAAAAGCCAACATAATTCTTCGCGAAAAATTGGATCAATTGAGGTTTCAGGTAGTACCTCACCCTTTCTATTGGCCAGGACTGGAGCCAAGTGACTTTCACTTTTTTCCCAAATGAAACGTGTCTTAACTGAAGAGACGTTTATTGCAACAACGAATGATTTTGAAAATCTTCAGAAAGGTCGTTACTAAAATGGTATAATTTCACCTCAGGATCTTAGCTTAAGTTGAAGTTAAAGGAAAAAATATTGCCAAAAAATTTAAAAAGAGCTTAACGCTTTAACTATTTTGTTTCACTTCACGTCAACTCATCTTTAAACTGATATATATTTTAGTTCTGCGAATAAAACTTCTTTCTATATTTTATACTGATAATAACTACACGTTTGAATAACTACTTGAAATCTTTGATTACGTTACAGTAAAGGTATTTAAATAATATTTTTATTTGAAGTTGAAAGGTACTGCTGCGTATTAAGGGTGTTGAAGCAAAAACAAATATCTGAGAACTAGTGGTTATTTGAGAAACGCAATTAATATTTATACTCTAAATACATTTAAATCATTTCTTTAGTGAATAGTATCAACGAAAACGTAATTATCAATATAATTCGTATCCAATTTAAAAGAAAATCATTAATTACACGAACGCATGGCATTTAATTAAAAGCAATAACCGCAATGTCTCAAATTTTTCTTCTTTATTTCCTTTTCCTAATGTTATTCCATTTGGTCACGGATTGTGTATAATTAATAGGGTAAATAAAATTAAATGGGTTGCCCCAATTCACCGAAATAATTGCGTTAATTAACTTTAGCACGACCGTGATTAAATTTAATCGAGTTTTGCAATATACTTACCCGGAGGTAAAAAAAAAGAAAGTTATATACTTTCTAACTCATAACTTTTAACCCTAAAACTTTGAACAGTACACTTAAATTGTTCGTGAGCTTTACACAAATATGACCTCACGAACTTTTTAATTTCACTTGTTTACATATTTTAAAATTAATAGAGTTTGTACTTGTCAAATAATTCGCGGATGAAAATTCAATATATTGTTTTGAGTCTATAATTATAAACATCTACATCTTCAACGTCGTTCCTATCAAAAGCAATACCAAATTAAGAGTAAACTTTTGACATATTTTTCTCATTTTTGTGCAGTAACTAATTTTGGTAATTTAGAAATAAAGCTTAATTCCCTTTTTATTAAATATTGAATTCTCGTGAGTAGTGTATTTGAAAATACTAATTCGGAACCTTAAATTTATGTAATAATAAAAACTTATTTGATTAATAAATATTAATGCAAATTACCTCAGAGACAAAACGAATAATTAAAATGTTACGAAAAGTCCTTACTGTATTAATATTTGTACCCTGTATAACTTTTCAACTACCAAGTAGTAACCTTAAGTAGAAAAGAAACACATTTGAAAATGGCGTCTTAGTACAGCTGCATAGTGTTTGTGTGGATATCAAGTAATGTTCATGGTTTTCTTGGTAGCTTTACTGCCAGTCCATGTTTGTAGAAAATAAACACATTTGAAAATGACGTCATAGTAAAATTGCATAGTGTTTGTGTGGATGTCAAATTCTTTTCGTGGTTTTCTTGGTAGCTTTACTGCCAATTCATGTGTGATACTTTTATTTGTCACTGAAAATTATACCTTAGTCGTCGAAATACGTATCTAAGATACAAATATTAATCTAGTAAAGAGTTTCTTATATTTTTGATTAAGAAATATGAAGTTGTGTTGCATTGATTAAAATAATTCTATAACGAAATTGATTAATATAAATAACCTTACAATTTATACTATCTCTAGCATAAACTTCAGTAATAATTTCCTAAAATTTAATTTACGTATAATACAATTTGTAAAATGAGAAACTTCATCAATTTTGGCAGCTTCTTTAATACCTACTTATTGGTTTAAATTGCGTTCAGTGATGGGTTTATTTTCTGAAATAGCATAAAAGTCCGGACGAAATATTTGGAGAAAATTGTCTACCTTTACACCATGATTTATTAAGTTAGATTAATTTTTTCAATAAAAAGCTACTGTAAGTGTAAACACTTGAGAAAATATTCATTGAAATAGTTCTCCAAAATTGCATGGCTCTGTATAGAAAATATGGTATACACATATGTATTTATATACGATATTTTACATATTTCTAGAACTCTCTTTATTAAAGTCTATGGCATCGATTCAAATATCACACAATTAAATACTCTGGTATTTTTCCGTATGCTTCATTGTAATGTTGTCTATAATGTCTTTAATTTCTTACTTCTACCAAACACTGTGCTTTCTGCTTCCTTTTTGTTCTTCTTTTATTGGTATGGTTTTAAGTCATCCTACATAGCTATGGATTTGACCTCAGACTGTACGCAGCTGACACTGAAATATATTACGCATCATAATACAAGCTTTAGAATGTTTCGTATCATTAGAAGAAAGAGTATTATTATTATCATTGTTAATATCGTTGTATTTAAATTCAGATGACGTTAGGTTCTTCTTTACTATGTATTCAGAAATTTTCTGATGATTGAGCTAGTGTTTAGTATAATTCTTTGTATTATATATATATATATATATATATATATATATATATATATATACGGCAAAGTCTTTAATACTTCCGTGGAATTGTTGAGGAAGAATTACTCTATTTGCATAAACTGTAATTGGTAAAATTTTAACCTGTTTCTAATGCCATAATTGCTGTATTCGTTTTGTTAGCGGCATACATTTATTCTCTATATTCTGTATATTTTTGATAAAGATGATGACATGTAATAGATATAGAAACGTTAATGTCATATATGTTTTTTGGTATTTTACGAGTTGATATAATATATGATTTATTGTGTGTTTTCGTATGATTTGTGAGAAAGTTTCCGGTCCAGTATAATTTAACCTCCGAATTTTCTAAAATGGTTTGTGGTTCGCATTTTTTCATTAGACACCATGCTTTTTCGCAAGGTCTATATGTATTATTTTATATGCATTATCATGTCACGTTATGCATTCTGCCTGTGCTAAGATGCAAGCTTTCGTAATAAATGGTTTGTGATGTTTTGTGACTTTGCACAAGTTTTCAAGGACGTTTTGTTTTATAATATAACGGGTCTTCCAATAAGAGGTTTCATTTTGATATGTAAAAAACGAGTATTTTTAATCGCAATCATCTGATATTTATTTAATTGTAAAGAGGAGGGTATTCCATTAATAATGGAAAACAATATCAGCCAAATGGCCGCCACGGCTACGCTTGCAGGACCACAGTTTTTCCATGAAATTTTTCATCACCAATTCCCACATTTGCGGCTCTATGTCCCCGATAACTTCACGAATTCCATTTTTCAGGTCTTGAATCGATTGTTCGCCATTGGCCTAGACCTTACACAAAGCTCCAGAGAAAAAAGTCTAAAGATGTTAAATCACAAAATCTCGGTGGCCAATTGTGATCACCTCTTCGAGAAATCACACGAAACTTTTCACGCAAAAGAGCGATGGTATTGTTACTTGTGTGGTACGTAGCGCCGTCTGGTTGAAAATAAGCATCGTCCACATCAAAATCTTCCAATTACTACCATACAAAATCATTAATCGTCATTCAACAGCGCAACCCATTCACCGTAACAGTTGCCCCAGCATCATTTTCAAAAAAGTAATGCTCAATGACCCCGCCAGACCAAAAACATTACCAAACAGTCACACGTTGAGGATGATGAGGCTTTTCAACAATAATTCTTGGGTTTTCTGAGCCCCAAATGCGACAATTCTGCTTGTTAACGTAGCCTCCGAGGTGAAAATGGGATTTATCACCCAAGATGATTTTTCCATGAAATTCCGGATCAGTTTGATGCATTTCAAGGAGCCAAGCAGCAAACACACAACGTTGTCAATGGTCGGTAGGCGGGAGTTCTTGTGTTAACTGAACTTTAAAAGCCTTGAGCCCTAAGTCTTTATGCAAAATGCGGTGTAATATCGTCTGCGGAATGCCCAATTCCAAAGATCGACGAGAAACAGACAATAACAGCAATATTCTCAGTTGTTCTTGAGCGACGTGCACGAGTTCGATTCTTCACATCACTAACTTATCCCAACAGCTCAACTTTTTCCACCAGTTTCACAATTGCTGGCCGAAAATGTGCTTCACGACGACCCAAAATTGATTTAGTTTTGCGAACTGTGATCGCGAAATTTTCACCATTTTTATAGTGAATTTTAATCATTTCAATGCGTTGTTGTAGCGTATATCGTTAAATTTTTATTAATGGCGTAGTTTTCACTTATCATCTGTCAAGTAGTTACAGGTTGAGTCACGACAATTGTTAAAATAGCGGGCTATTGAAAATGAAATGTTTTATTGGAACACTTTTTATATACTATGGTTTCTGATTTTCATTACCATTATTATGTCGTAGATTTTTGGCACTTTCTCAGTCTAATGCCAGAAAATTTTTCGCCTAATATTTATGGGTTTGAACTAGGACTGTTATCGACTGATACTGCTATATTACTGCACTAAATTAATACAATTTTTATGATGCTTTGTATACATATCTTCCTCATCTTTTAATTTTTTCTTATACCATCAATATTATCTGTAATAAGTTGTGAATTACTGTGTTTTAGAATGTTATCTTAAATGCATACAATTTACACATCTTTTGGTGTAAGTGGTTTACTTGATATATATTTTCAACTTAGTAACATCGTTGCCTTAAATATTATCTAAAAGAAATAACAATTTTATATTTAGTTTATATTTTTTCATAATACATTTTAAATTCTTATTTTTCCTTCAAGTTCGTAATATATACAATAAATGTTAATATAAATATCACAGTATAAACAACTACAATGTGTATATTTTTCTATGCAGTGAATAATTTTGGAATCGGCACGACGCGAAATTATTAGCACCTAACGTCGAAATGTGTAATAACATGGCAATCAACCATAATATACATATAAATACGACGAGAACAATGCACATTCATAACCAAAACGCCTGTCTTGAACTGATGGCAGTGAAACTCGCGCATAACATTCACAAACTCAGAACAATAAATTAATAAATAACTGTAAATCAAATGTTCACGATTAACTGATTCCATTCATAATGAAAAATTGCTCGGAAATTGTAAATTACGCGTAAAATATTATCATTATTACTATTAGTGTACGTGACGTATGCTTTCATAAACAATAATTGTTTACAACATTTGTTGACATTTACGATTTGGCTTTGATGAATTTCAACAGGCATGCGGCCAAATTTTAAATTAGTCTAACTCATATATCTTTATGATAAATTGAACGCAGATCGTGCTGTGATAATTATTAAATTTTAGTATTTGTACGTTAATAAAAATCAATATTCGTGTTTATATTTTATCGTACATATAGAAATATAGTTTAATTTTTATAGTTCCATTTTTTATTTAAAATGCATTAAAATAAATTGTATTTTTAAAATATTTTATTTACCAATGATTCGTGAAATTACATTTATATGTTTTGAAGAATTTTTACATATAGCCAGAAGGATATTTCAAATAAATAAATAAAATAGTTTTTCATGAAATGTTACAATAAAAATGTAATTTTTAAATTTAATTTATTATTTGCAATAATTTGTGTACCTAAAGCATATCAATTGGCAAATTTCAAACAAAATACTACTACATTAATAAATAAACATCTAAAGCAATTCATACAGAAATAGTCTACTAAAAAGTTTTTATAATAATAAAAAATAATCTGACTCATAAAGCATAAAGCTCTAGAAATAAAAATTAAGATCACGCTTGATAAAATTCCCACGCAAATTCAGTTTTATAGAAGCGTAAAATTGGAACTTGATAAGCAAAAGTTGCTTGTGAAAATAACATATTAATTAAATATGTTAATGGTATTCTACAAGTAGTTCAAATTCCACAAGTGGTAAACAAAATTCACCCAACAGATCTGCGACTACGTTGTAATTCTTCTATCACAATTTTAAGGGTTTGTGTAGTAAAAAAAATGCTTTGTATGTATATCTCAAGTCTAGTTCTTCACTTTATAATATTTTAAGTCTTACTGAAACCTGGTTGTATAAATCTATTAATGACGCTGAACTGTTTCATGATAAATTATAGTGTTGTGATTTGAATCAACTGGTAGGTTAAGAAAGGGTGGTGTTCTTATTGTACCCTCAAAAAAATTTCTTATGATGTTATCAATACTTCCTATATTACAACCATGATTCTTCTAATTAATATTATGATCTGTAAATGCTTTGTTAATTTTTCTTTTTTTATTGTTCTTTTGAATTGCTAGGGTTTTGACTAGCTCTTGTATTATTTGGAGTTGTTTTTGTTATATATAATCCTGCTGGGAGACTTTAACATTACTCAATTTCATTATTGTTCTTCTTCATCTCTATCTGCCAATAGGAAAGTATTGCTTTTCAAAGATTTTATTAATTCACTCGGTCATATTCAGTACAATAGCATCTTTGATGAGCAACGAATGTTGCTAGATTAGTACTTTTAAGTGTGGACTTTATCAAACGAGATTTTTTCCTTTAGTGCAGGAAGATAGCTACCACAAGTCTCTATATTTCAACATTGAATTTCGGTATTCAAGCAGACCAGTTATATTCTCTTCCAATTACAATCTCAGATATAATTTCGAAAAGGCAAGTTTTCACAACGTCTACTCCGATTTTATGTGTATTGCATAGTCCTTCTTGAATGATTATGCTAATGTGGATTCCACTGTAGAAGAATTTTCCAATATGTTACGAAAATTCATTCCTTCCGAATTTCCTCCGTGGTTCTCCAAAGCTATCAAGAGAAAGATGGAAATTAAATTCTATGATCATCAGAAATACCGATCCACGTTTTTTAAAAAAATTTTCAGTTTGTCAGGAGGGAATTGAATTTAGAAATTTCTGGGCTTATAAAAATTAACTTCAGAGTATGCAAGGTGCCATATGTTCCTATCATAATTCAATTTATTCAATTCAAACGAGGCACCTCCAGAATTCTTCGAAAAGTATACTCTAGTAATAGGCAGTACGATGAACCACAGGATATAGTGAATGCATTTTCCGAAGCTTTTTCATTTTCAGTTTCATTGGTATATTTACCATCATCACTTATTACGTCTAACATTGCTATATGAACATTAATGATGTTGCTGTATGCGCTAAAAAATACTGCGGATCACAACGGTATCCCGTGTTTCTTGGCCAAGAATAGTGCTATCGCGTTTTCTGCACCTTTTCGACAAATTATTAACCCTAGCTTTGCGCTCTTGTAAGTTTCGAAATATATGGAAAATTGGAATCTATCCAATCTTTAAGAGAGGAGGGAGCCAACGTTTTAAACTACAGACCTATAGCTGTGTAAGTTTTTAAACATCTACAGTGAGTGTTTATTTCACCTTTTCAACATGGATTCATGGCTAGACGCTTCCCTTCATGAAACTTCGCTATCATCACATAGGAAATAGCTGACGAATTTGATAGGCGCAATCGACTGAATTTAATGCACAGTGACTTTACGCGGACGTCTGATACCAAAGACCATATAATATTACTGCGGAAATGCTTTTGGCCCCTCCAATGCGTTAATTAGACTGTTATTTATAAGCAGAATAGGTACAACTCTATCTACTATAAAATATATAGTTCAAGGCCCTACACACGGGGTTGTTGCAGGTATTTCGCAAGGTTCTAGTAACATTTCTTTTTATCATCTTCATCAATGACCTCTTAACTTCTATACATTGTGCAGCACTTGCCTATGAAGATGACCTTAAGAGCTACCGTACATTGGACATAGTAGAATTGAATGCTAAAAGAAATCATTCAAATATTAATAACACCCTGTTTACTACATATGTTTCGGAGACTCACTCATCATCAAGTAAACTTACGTTAATAACGAACGATTCCTTTGTAAACCTTATCGTACTTTTTCGATACAGAAAAATAATGAAAAAACATTGCCTTCTCCTCTCGTACAACACATGAATATATTTGGACGGCAGAACGAGAACGCGTCTATCTCGCAGGTCGGCAACAAAGTTACCGGAGCGTGTATAGAGAGATATTCGCTATCTCGGCGATTTGTCCAACAGATGAATTTTAAAGAGGGAGGCAATGTTTTTTCATTATTGAGGATAGTTACTTAATTATTTAGGATAACAGTTTTTTGCAAAGGGATATACATATATATATTGTATATACAGATTGAAATTAAGTTTTTCAAGCCTTTTCTGGTGTTATTAAGGTACTAGTTTTGATCCGTTTCTGAAGTCATCGTTGTTGTATTTCCTCTGCTAGAGGGATATTTTTATTGCGTTTTTCTGTAAGTTTTTAAGAAGGTTATGAATGTTACCTGTTATTTTCATTAATTAGAAAATTTTATTGTTTTTTTTTTGTGTTGACTTGCACAATTTTTGTTTTAATTTAAGTGTAGCAGTTCGCTAGTAATGTAGTGTTAATGGAATACATTTAGAAATGTATGTAAATGTAGAATTAAATTTCGAGAAACTTATAATAGAAACCTTTTAAAAGCTACTTAAATAATGGCATGACTTTCTTACACTGAAATAAGATGTTCGATATCTCTCTTATCTGCGAAAGTTTAGGAAAAGTTATTCAATTTTTAAGAAGGGAAACGAGGGAATAAAAATAAAGTTACAAAAGGCATTTACATATATGTATTTACTAAACAAGAATATTTTAAATCGAAAATAACTTCTTCTACCTACACTTACTTAGAACAACGGATATTTCATAAAAATTGTAATAAATTTAAAAAAATAAATATTTTAGCATATTTTTCTTTCTAAATTTAAACGTATTGTTTGGACAAAGACTTAATGTGATCGTGTTGGTACAATATAAAATATAGAATTTTGGTTTGTTTGTAGATAAAACATTATATTTAATTTTACAAAAGATCTATTGCAATAATTCTTACAAGAAATAGATATTAATAATGCATATGGTCCCAATATGGTCGTACATTTCTTGAAGGATCATACCCTATTCCTGCCTGACGACAATTCGTTGTGACTGATGGAATATTTCGTGCAGCTGAACGTCTTCCCACAACTCTACAAGCGTCCTCTTTTGGATTACCATCTAAGAAATCAGTTACCACTCCATTCTCTCTGCACTAACTTCATTAATCCAATTGTTCATGGTATTTACGCAATGAGGATGAACATTATCTCCAATAAAAATAAGTTCTTCTCCCACTATTGCTGGCAGAGAAATCTCGATTCTCTGTAAAATAAAGTCCAACATGATTTCCAGAAGTTCTTCTGACTCATACCATAACGCTACCAATCTCATATAAAGACCTTGCAGTAAAAATTGTGGAATATTGGGTGTGCTAGGTACATTTCAAATCACAATGCGCATATTACTTGTCTACAACATAAATCTTGATCCATCACTAAATAATACCTCTCATCATTCATTATGACCCCAGCCTATTCGCTAATCTGCCCACATTCTACGAGATCTCTTATACTCTATAGTATAAGGGACATAAACCAACGCTTTGCACATAAGCCCAACATATCGAAAAAGCTTGCGTATTGGCCTACAAGTGGCAGTAGCAAACTCATTTCAAATATGGGTTGCATTAAGAACGCGATATTTCATCCAATTATGACAAGTATCGATTGTTTTTTTGTCATTGTTGATGCTTTCCGACCATGTAATTATCTTCAAAAAGCACCTCCAATTTCAAAAAGCGATTTCAAAGTTTTAAAAATACGGATTGGCTCCCTTCAAACACCTCAGCAACACTTTGTTGTAATCCTCTGCTTTCCTATTGACCTATCGTCCTTCTATCTCTTCTATCTCCTGAGGAATTGTGATATGTTTCGATTTCGGGCAACATTTAAAATTGCAAATCGTTACTATTAATCCTAATCGTATTAATCGTAATCAACTTTTGCATACTTGCCGGAGGAGGAGCGACGATCGTTTTCTTGTTTGAAAGGTTTACCAGTAGGTTATCGCAATATCTGTAGATGTTATATCAAACGGTACTACTTTCCAACTTCAATTATATAGAATTGTTAATTGTTTTGAACAGTATATGTGATTTTAAGGAACCTCATACTAACAAGTTATTGATTGGTACATATTTTTAGACGCATTGACTTGATTGCGACTTTACAGCGGCACACAATGTCCAAATACTATTTGCACGCAGCACATAATTATACTGTAACTGTAAATAAGCTTATGTCGGACGTGTGAAGAAAGAAATTCTATTTAAACACTGTTAGTTCTGCCTCCGATCTGATAATTGCATCGTGAACTTTGTCATTTTTGACAACATATTTACGCTGAGAGTTTTATTATCAGGTAGCTATTTCTATTGTTGACAGTAACTTGAAAATATTATGTCAGGGAAAAAATGCAAGCCTTTTCGTGCAATTATTTTTCATAAATTTTGGCTTGGCTTATCTTAACAAGAATGCATCGACGAGCTAAACTCTTTATATGGTGATGAGACACCAATGAAAACGACAGTATATCGTTGGTATAGTGAATTCATATTTGGACGACGATGAATTTCGTGAAGGTCATCCCAGAAATGACGTTGTGTCGGAAAACATTAATGCAGTGTCTGAATTGATAATCCAAGATCGTCATGTTACATACCGCGAGATCGAGGCATCTATAGGTATTACTAACACCAACATGTATAAGATTCTACATGAAAATTTAGCCGTTAAGAAGCTATGTTCACGTTGAGTACCACGAAATTTGACAACTGCTCAAAAAAGGACTCGCCTCGATTGGTGCCATGAAATGCACAAAAATACAATGGTGGTGCTTCAAAGAACATTTATAAAGTGAAAACAAGTGATGAATCTTGGATCTATATGTATGAGCCCGACAGTAAACAGCAGTCGAATATGTGGGTTTTCCAAGATGAGCCAAAACCAACAAAATTGTTTGCGCTCGAAGCACATCAAGACAAATGGTCGCCTGTTTTTTCAGAAAAACCGGTCACGTTGCAACCGCGCCTTTAGAGAGTTGTAGAACAATCAATTCTGAATGGTACACAAGTATTTGTTTGCCAAAAGTTTTTGAAGAAATACGGAAAACAAACCGAAAACGACAGATCATTCTCCATCATGACAATGCGACCTCTCACAGGTCAGTTCAAAGAATTGAATAACCTGATCTAGCACCCTGTGACTTCTTTTTGCTCCCACACGTTAAGAATAAACTTCGTAGTCAACGGTTTTCTACGCCGAAACAGGCAGTTGAGGTATTCAAAACTCTTATTTTGGAGGTACCGCCTTCTCAGTGGCAGCAATGCAGCAAGCAAAAGTGCATTGATTTTCAAGGAGAATATTTTGAAAAGCAATAAAGCTATTTTCGATAATAAAAAACTTTTTTTCGTTTGCTACTCCCGAAATAATCCGGCACCATTATGTGGTATAAGGGATAATGGACTACATATATATATATATATATATATATATATATATATATATATATTCCCGAAATATAAACTGCTACCCGCGTATAATTAGATAGTGAAGTATTAAACAAAGTAGAACAATTTTATATAGAATAAAACAAAACTAAAATACATCCATACATCAGTGGTTTTATCAAAGAATGTTTATCTATTTACTATGCTAAAATCTTCAATAAAAAACTTTCTCTTGATATGAATTTATTTTGTACTATATCCTCTCTAATAGCAGAAATTTGAACTTTCAAGCTCCCTATAACGAATTGAGTTATATTTTATTTACAATTGGACAAAAGAAAATAGAAAAAATACATAGTTAAATTAGTTAAATTTTCTTTTCGACAATTGTAAATAGAGTAGAACTTTAATTATTTTATAGAGTAAAATAAATTCTTACTGAGTAAAAGCGTACTTTGATGATTTATTTAAAATAATTACTGGTACCCTAAATGTTTGTCATACACCAATATACATATATATATATATATATAAATATATATATTTCTTTGGTACTTTAGGCTTCGTAGGTGGTCTGTTCTAATTTTGAATGTTCTTCCTGTTTGGTCAATATACATTCTACTATATTCTGGACTTTCTTTTGTTTACGAATATGATATATATATATATATATATATATATATATATATATATATATATATATATATATAAATTAGAACAGACCACCTACGAAGCCTAAAGTATCAAAGAAATGATTCTAACTTCAGCAAACATCTAATACAAACCAACCATAATATGCATAAAGATTTTAAACGAGAAATTCTTCACATACTCGTACGTATAAGTTGTTAGTAAAAAAATTTTTACTTACTAAGAATTTATTTTATTCTATAAAATAATGAGAGTTATACTTTATTCACAATTGAGCAAAATAAGGTAGAAAATAATACATAGTTAAAAATCAATTACATCTTCTAAAATATACACAAATAAATTAAAAAATCATTTACTTAAACAGATTTATTAAATTTATTCAAATGGCGTTTTGAGAAGTCAAGTATCAAGAACACGTTAATTCCTTTTTATGATTCGAAGTTTATTGTCCACCAGAAATTTGTTTCAGAAGATCAAACTTTTAAAAGAAAATATTATTTAAGTGTTTTATATCGTTTCTGGTCGAGAATTCTTTGAGTTAGACCCGAATATCCAGCGGGAAACAGCTTGTCTTATCAACCGTCCACCATATTCACTGGATCTATCACTGTGCTATTTTCTTTTCCCTAAACTGAAAATATAAAAGGAGCGTTTATGAAGATATTGCAGCCAATCAAGCAGCCTTAAGACAGGTGCTAAGGAACAATCCGAAAAATGAGATTAAAAAAGTCGATGCACGCATTAATTAACCATGTTAGACCTTGTATTGATTATAATAGAACCTACTTTGAATAAATATTATTTTACAGACATATACGCTCGGACGCTCATTGCATTATTGTTTATAGACGCCTATAAATAATAATAAAAATTAAAGTAATTCCAAACATGTCTTATACATTCTGCTTATCGAAGAACCCCCATTTTGTGCGAAGAACCGCCCGTAAAATTCTAGGCATCCGTTTCACTAGTTTTTCAAGGACTCTATTCTGTATATTATTCCATTCTTCTTGCAATATGTTCCGCAACTGATTTGTTGAGGTAGAATAAACTTTTCGGACCTTCCTATCCAATTCATCCAATAACAATTCTATGAGGTTTTGTAAGGTATTATTGTTTTGTTCCCTATTTAAGTAATTCTTACGTACTAGTGTTGAGTGTTTGGGATCGTTGTCCTGCATAAGCACAAAATTTTCGCCGATTGAAACATAGCCCAGGTGGTATTGCATTTTCCTGTAATATTTCTAAATCTTTCGCAAAATAGCCTTGATTCACTGCTAGTCCTCTGTACCGGCGTAGCACAGACAACTCCAAACAAGGACAGAACTTCTTCCTTGTTTGACGGTTGGCACTAAACAATCCCGCAGCATTCTTTGACCATTCGATTTTCTTACAAAAACACGCCTTGATTATCCAAACACTTCAAACTTTGATTCATCAGTCCATAAGACGCTTTTCCAGTAATCCAGTGTCCAATCTCTGTGTGTTTCTGCCCATTGTTGTCGTTTTTGCCTATTTCTCTGTCGAAGGAAGGATTTTCTTACAGCAATCCAACCGTGAATAATTGCAGCTTTTAATCTTTTTTTGACCATAATTACGGAAATTTTCCTTGCACGGTCGCGATTCATTTCTGCGGCGATTTCGTGTTCTGTCAGTCTTCTATTTCGTTTACTCGGCAATTTTATATGCTTATAATCGGCGTAAGGTGTTTTTCGCTTAAGACCTGAACGTACTGGATCTCTTCAGTTGCCTGTGTGTTGATGTCACCGGATGATATCACTAATAGTCGATGTATTAACATGTGTCTTTTCGGAAATTTGACGCACTGAATGATCTTGACGAAAAGCAATAATTACAGAACGTTTTCCTAAACTCGTTGGTTTTCTTCTCAGTATTTTAATAATAATAATAATAATAATAATAATAATAATAATAATAATAATAATAATAATAATAATAATGATAATAATAAGTCCTTATTGTCCAACAGATTGTTACAATCCAATAGCAGGACAAAAATATATATATATATATGTATACATACACACACACATATATATATATATATATATATATATATATATATACAGACTTGTTCATTCTAGAATTAGATATGCGCTGTCCACAAGTGGAAAGAGTGCAGTTAGGTTGAAGCGCGCGAGAAAGGAGGATAGAATATCTCTCACTGGCAGTTTCGTTTTCTCCCACTTTTGTATTGCAAACAACTTCCCCTACTTTCTCGCGTGAACCTTCTTATTCTAGTAAACAAATATCTGAAGTAGTTGACGTAAAACCTCTAACAGTTCGTCGTATTCTACACTAGGATTTTTAAAAGTTTCTTTTAATTTTTTCATTGTTTGAAAATCTTTTTAATTTTTAGAATTTTCTATTTCATTTATTTCAAGAATATTTTATTAGTTTCACGCCAAACGGCAAAACATTTCAAGAAAATAGCCATGTTGCATTTTATTAAAAGATTCAAATAAAATGCATCAAATAATTTATACAATTCAAAAATGTAGGTACGTATTGTCAATGCATTATGATTTACAGTCCCGACCTACACACATCATGTCGCTGGTGAAGACTGATTTCAGACATTCTTACGCGTAACACGCGAGAAAGTAGGGGAAGTTGTTTGCAATACAAAAGTGGGAGAAAACGAAACTGCCAGTGAGAGATATTCTATCCTCCTTTCTCGCGCGCTTTAACCTAACTGCACTCTTTCCACTTGTGGACAGCGCATATCTAATTCTAGAATGAACAAGTCTGTATATATATATATACATATACAAAAATACAAATCATCAGATAATCAAACAAAACAAAAATAACCAATTAATGTTCACAGTGCTTTAGAAAATAAAGATATAAATGAATATAAATATAGGTTATACACACACACCCATAATTAAGAAAATAAAGAAAATTAAGAAAATTAAGAAAATTAAGAAAATTAAGAAAATTAAGAAAATTAAGAAAATTAAGAAAATTAAGACAAACGCGCCCTAGCGACAGCCAGTATCCGCCCCAAGGAATCAAAATTTAAATCACAATGGTCCGACAAACCGTTGAAGACCCGACATGCAACCGCTAATGGGGAATTGAAACCAATATTCGTACTAAATGTTTCAACATAAAAGCAATGGGTATGTCTAGCCGACACTCGTGGTACCATAAAATTGAGCTGAGATAGCAAATGAGCACAATCTATATTCCCTCTAACCAAGTTAAATACAAACTTAATACTGCTCAGTTGACGTCTGACTTCCAAGGACTCCATTCCAAACTTATTTAGAAGAAAAGAGTTCTCGACTCCTCGCGGAGGACACACACACCCCACCCTAAAGCTCAAAAACCTTAAAAACCTTCTCTGAACTCTTTCAAGTGACAATTTGTGAATGTCATAATAAGGATGCCAGATCAAAGATGCATACTAAAGCCTCGAACCCACATACGTCATGTACAGCTGCTTAATCGTAGAAATACTGAAACAATGAGAATTCCTTATCACGAAACCCAGCAGCCTCAGAGCCGCCGCGGTTGTGTGATTGATGTGCTTAACAAAGGTAAGCCTGGAATCAAAGTAAACACCCAAGTCTTTTAAGAAGTTCACATTAAAAAGAAGAGTTTACTAAACTTCACCAGCTGTCCGAACTAATATTTTATTTATGTTTGAAATTAAATCACTTTTAATAAATAATTTCATTTTATAATGAACTGTATACAATTAATACATGGTAAATAATATAACGAGCTTTAAGACGAAAGAAGCATATATACATACACATTTATTTACTTACTATACTCCTCCTATAAAAATATGAATTGATAAAGTAATAAGAAGCCTCCATGGTATACATAGATCAGATCGTTCCTATTACAGACATTGACATCCCATTAAAATGGAATTATAAAAATATTAAGTAGAAATATGTTTTACGCCCACAATAAATTTACATTTACGTATTTTTTTATTCTGATAATTTTCATTTCTTTCATTTCTCATAATCGTATTAGCGCTCTTTATTGCGTCTTCTTTTGTAGTAGAGAAGTGTACTCATAATTCCTGGTCTCCTCTTTATTAAAGTATTGTGCCATTATTTATGTCCTTTTTTGTTAAATATCTTTTGTGGTTCTTTATACTCGTCTTATATTATGTCGGTGTAAGAAGACAATAAATATTCTCATTTAGAAATACGGATAGTTAATTTTACAATATTACAGAAATATTTTATTTTTTTCGTCTACTGTGAGCTTTGGTAATCTTTAAAGTAAACGAATTTGAATTGTAGTTTTGTTTTAATAGACCGACAGTTACAATAGTTAGCAACAGGCTTTTGCTTTTTTCTAGTATACAATCTAGTATACAATCAGTATATGATCAGAAGTAACTCACATTTACTCTTCTGAATTACATGGCAAAGTTGAAAAAGTTAAAAAAATTTTATGTCATTATACGTCTATTTCAAATTAAATTTCCTATATGAACAGTTTCGTTTAAATAAAATTTAACTGTTTTTAGATTTCTACTAGTTTGCGAAGAAAATGAAACTAATGCTATGGAAACGTTTAAACATCACATAAATATTACGATGACAATTCTTTATGACAGAAGAATTCAAAAAGCAAACAGGATTCGGCGAAATGTGATCTTCATCTTAATCCGTTAGAAACGTCAAAGCTCATGGCAACGTGAGGAAAATCAAGTTAATAGTCTTTAAAACACGTGCGCTCGAAAATCAAGAATATAGACGATGGAATTTAAATTCTGCTCTTATCAGTGCAACGTATTTAAAGTAGAAAGAAATAAGCGTGTTATTGTTCCTCAAAATATTCCGTTTAATGCAGATTTTGACCCTACTTTCACTGAACCCTCCTTTAGTAACGATGAAGCTTTACGAGCTTTACGTGTTTGGTATTAAAATTTAGTAAAAAATTTTCCAAATTAATCAAAAACACAGATTACTGTAATACCATGCATTTGCCAACAGGCTAGTGAATAAGAATTACCACTTAGGTATCTAAATTATCCTAGGTTATCTAAAAGTACTATTTCGTGGAAGAGTAATTCTTGGACACTATATTATTCGTTAGATTTTGACTTAAAACTCACCAAAAATTATCCATGGACTAAAATATTAACCTTGCGCCATGATGACTTTTTCTGTTCAATCAAACATGTTTCGGCTGTTAAAACCGTAATAGCCAAAACAAGAAAAAGAAATTACAAAAAATCTTGGAAACGTGAAAAATTAAGAAACATAAACATACGAATAAACATGGAAAAAATTAAAGCTTTAATAGTGTTTACGAATGAAAGAAAATATAAAAATAATATACGAGGGCTGGTAATAAAGCAGATCTTAAACTATAACTATTTGGGCTAGTACTCATTGAAGAAACCTGGAAAGTTAACAAAGAGATGAACCAAGAAATTGGAAAAGCTGTCAGGGAATATAATATTATACTACTCACTACTTGATAACGAATCATTTCACCTATTCTGGAATAAATACAAGAACTATAAATTACTTAGTTCGAAAACGTTATAAAATTTTGTAAAATCGACTAGCGAACGTGTTGAAAAAAGAAGTAAACAGGAATTGGAAAATAAAAAACTCTGGTTATTTCTGGACGAAGCGACAAATTGTAAAAAAAATGCGTTGCTAATATGATAGTACGTACAATGAAACCACTTAAAGCGTCATTTGCAATATTACTTCCTTCCAAAAGAGTATAAAAATATATTACCAAAACCATTTCAAAAATGGTGCTAAATGCATTGAAAAATTCTAACTTTCGAGAGACCAACTCTTAACGTTTATGACAGATGGCACTAGCACATTGCGTTTTATAGATCGGTCTCTTAAAGACGACTGTAACAACCTCTTACATGCTATGTGTAAAATCCATATTTTATATCTTAAGACAGAAACGATTTGACGCTATAATTCCACAGACAATATCACGACATCTCCAAACGACCACAGACCAGTGTTACACGCTGGAGGACATGATTAAAAACAACATTTTATATTTTCAGCATTTGCGATAAATTTGTAGTAGTCTTGTAATTTGATCCAAAGAAAGCAACTGCCGACAAGGAAAGTCAAAATAAATTCTAAGATGCTGAAGTTGAAGTAGATTTACAAATATTTATAAAAATTATAAAAAAGCTGTGGAAGCAATTGATAAGTTACAAAATCCTTCATTGCAATTAGTGGATGGACTGCAAATACCAGACTCTCACTTGCAGCAGATCGACTATAGTAACTATGTTTGTATGGACACTACACAAATACAGCTACTTGCTGTCAGCAACAAAAAATATTAGTGTTATAGCCAAAGTAGAGAGTGTGCTAAAGGAATATGCAGATTTTATCGCATTGAAACAAATTCGTGGTGATAGCGAGTGTATACACCCATTACCATTAACAAACATTGCTATAATTATGTAAATATTACATCAATAGATGTCGAACGGTCAATCCTTTATGGGATTCTTCTCACAGATAACTCGATTTTATGAGACAAGATGTTTCAAATATTTCAACAATGTTTCAAATATTTAATCGATTTTATCGTGTTTGTGGTTACACTGAAAACACTGCTTAAAAGGACGTTAAACGTTTCGTAAACTATATGCCAGGTGTACCGGAAGGTTATTACTGTCTTTTTAGTAAAGGAACTACATAATTTTCAAGAAAATGGAAAAATGTATTTATTCAAAGTATTGACCATTTTATTCTTCATAAATTGCCCATCTTTCAGACAATTTATAGATGCCATCCCAAAAAAAACTGTTCGTTTTTTGAGAAAAACCATTCATTGAGCCATTTTCTAAATTCTTCGAAATTGGTCAAGTGCTGCTCTGCAAGCGCGTGTCCCAGTGACGTGAAAAGGTGATAGTCTAACGGGGCAAGATCAGGAAATGCGTGACTGGTTTTGCTGTATGAGGCGGTGCCTTATCATGCTGTAAAATCACTTTACCGTGTCTTCAGACTCTTTCTATCATAGCATGGTTCAAATTGATAATTTGTTGTCACTATCGATCAGTATTAACTGTTTCACTAGATTTCAAGAGTTCATAATATATAATACACCACATTTGTCCCACCAAACACAGAGCATTGCCTTGCCACAAAACGATTTGGCTTTGAAGTCGATGAGCCGGCTTTGCCAGGTTATAATCACGATTTTTGCGCTTAGAGTTTTTGAAATAAATTCATTTTTCATCACCCGTCACTATTCGATGCAGAAATGACTTCCGATGATATCGTTGAAGCAGCATTTCACAGACGATTTTTCTATTTTCCATTTGCCTTATTCAATTGATGTGGCACACATTTTCCCATCTTTTGCTTTTTCCTGTTGCCCGCAATCGATTGCTAATCGTTTCTTGGGCCACTTTTAACTCTTCCGCTAATTGTTTTTGTTTGGGTCTTCATCCAATGGCTTCTGCAGTTTAGCATTTTCAAACTTTTTCGGTCTACCAGAACGTTCTTTGCCTTACATATCGAAATTATCACTTTTTAGTTGTCGAAACCACGCCTCATATATTTCTATGGTTGGAGCATGCTCGCCGCACGTTTTTACCAGTAAACGATGACTTCTAGCAGCTTTTTTCTTTTGATTAAAGAAGGAAAGTAATGCGTGCCGCAAATGCACATTTTTAGGCACGAAACTCGACATTTTCAAAGAGCTATACGTCTATGCCGGTGTTACTTTTGTTAAATATAACGTGTATGGTTTTGAAGCGTGATGACAGTAGAATAAAATGACATATGTGTCAAATCATAACATAGCATACTTAAGCCTAGCCACATCTGTTAGAAAAACCGCTAACGACTTTCTGGTACGCCTGGTATAACGATTTTCATTTTACTTGTCTACTATCAAGTGCACGCCTGTGATGCGCCGACCACTTCCTCACTCTGGTTATAGCCTTATGCAAATTAAACACTTTGAATCACATATTTTGAAGCATTTACAAGTATAACTTATATTCACATACATGCTTTTTCTCATAAAATCGATTCATTATAAAGTATTTACATGACACAATTCAATGGCTTCTTGCTATGTATTTTGGAGGAAATTAGTCGGAGTATACATTTAAATGATAAATACAAAACCTAAATTACTCAAACGTCGGAAAATTAACGGTATTTTTGTGCATTAGCGTCTTGTTTTTGTTTGTATACAGCATACCGCAGTGGGTTAGTAGCAAAAACAATACTGGCTTTGAATTACGGTGTGCAATAGACATATGGACAGTGATTGATCGAATTACGATCCAGTTATTTCACTCTTACTGTTGCTGCCACAATTACTACAGGTTTGGTGTATTTTGCGTTCAAGAGGAAATTTTCTATAGGAAATAATTATTTCACTTGAGTGAGTGTATAAATTAATTCGACAGGAAATAAAAATCATAATTGCCTTGCTATTATAGGTTCCTAGAAAAACTTTGTTGAAATTTTCTTGCTTGTTATACATACGAATATCTATTGCAACAACACTCATGTCAGAAATAATCAAGTCATTAAATGGTTGTGGTAGAAAATGGCAGATTTCCAAAAATTAGCAAGTATAGTACAAAATATAAGTTCCGCGACCTAGGATTATCCTTAATTGTCTGAATAATTGATGGCAACTCAAATGGCGACTTTTGTTGGTTATTTCTTTTCTATTGAAATACAATATATTCCTGTTTTTGAATAAAACCGTATTTTGTTGGACAACTGTTGTTAAACATTATTGGGAAACAGTACATTTTATTCTTAGAAATGCAAGTTTAGTGATAATCTAGAAAATAACAATATGTGTACCATAACTTTAAACGTAATATTGAAATATTATTCAAAATAAAGCAAAATGTATAATATCACCTAACACCTAGTACAGCCTTATAAATAAAGCTGCAGAAACGAGTGTTTTCGCAGTAGCGTACGGTTCAGTTACAATCAATATTGAAAATAATAAATATAATTATATTAGCATACCCTCCAGTACTGAGTCGGCCATATTCTTACAGCAAGGAAAAGGACATTCGCATCGCATTCGTGGTTTTCAGTTAAACTATTTATAACCGCACTCAAATTATCGGTTGTAAATCTTCCTGTACTATGTGTTAGATTTCCTAACAAGACTTTCAAGTAATACACTATATTTAGCGCTTCATGTAATGACAGTTTGGTGTTCTCTAACTTGGAAATAGTATCTAAAAGAATTGAATAATTTTCGGAAATTGGCTCTATTCGAGTATGGATTTCAGTGTCTGAAACCAGCCGCTGACTTACTGAAATTACTTGAGCATCTTGCGGATATGAATTTATGATACAAGGTTTAATAATGTGTAAAAATTTTTCATAATATAAAACAACTTTAAGCCACGTTTCTCTTCAACACCGGCTGTGGGGACTGAGGAAGGACATTCCTCAATGAGTTTAAACAAGCTTGTCTGGACAGACAAGATTTAATAAAAACTTTTTTGTTAGAAACTATAAGTGGGTCTACTTTTGGATACCTGTTTCTAATAAATTCAGCTACAAGATGATATGCACGGACCAAGTAGGTTTCACGAAGCAATTGAGGATTAGATTGTTTTAGTAACCTTTGCAGCTTTAACCATATTCGAACTCCCATCTGTAACCAACATTACAAGTTGTGTTGCCGATACTCGTATACTGAACTTCTCAAAAGTATGTCTTATAGATTTTACTATCCCTTCCACCTTTGTCTTCGGTAATATTCTAGTGCGTAAAAGAAGAGCCAAGAAAACTATTATTCTTTCTTGCATCCGTTGTTTAATCTGCCGTCAGCCATATTTTTTGATCTTTTAACTCTGTTTTTATTTGATCCGTAATTGTGTTTTTCACCCGAGGAAAATTATACTGTAATTGACCTCTTGTTGGCAATCTCCATTCCGGAACATATTTCTCCTAAAAGTTTCAAAATTCTTCATTGTTTACCATATTTTGTGGAATGTTGCACACACTTCATATAAAAATAAAGTCATATAGAAATGTAAAATATGGTACATCACGTAGCACATTTAAGTGGTGTTGTTTGCTATTAACATGAATTTTACACACAAAAATACTGTGCGGTAAAATATTGATATTGCAAACAATACATTTAATAATAGTGCCAGTGTATTCTAATGTCGAAAATCGGTTAACAAATCTATTAACACTCGTCGAACAGAACAAAGAACGCCGTCGATTCGCCATTATTAATCCAATCCGGCATTCATACACATACCTTACGCTTATGAATCTCGACTTCTGGTATGTCCGACCGCTTTCGAAATATATCATCGCCGCAAATGAGTGCTCGTTTCTGCATGCTTACTTATATATTAACAACAACGAATTTGCTCCAAAATTTTCGAATTAATTTTTAGAAACTTATGATAATAGATTTAGTACATTTTTTAAATTACGCGATACGGAAATGTCATATTTAGAAAAACAAGAGGAACTATACTGTTTCAATTAAATTTTTTAAGGATGTCATAAACAAATTATATCAAAGGAAAACAGCGTGTGCTACATTTTTAGATATCAGCAATGCATACAGCTGTGTAGATCTAAATATATCATAAGAAAATTTCATAGTTGCTGGTATAGTATTTCGAGATATTAAAATACTTGCGGGATCACACCTCAATAAAATAATTTTACCTAGGTTTCTTTCTAAAGTATTTTTGCAGAGAGCTACTCCTCTACTGGAACAGAAAACTCTTGAGGAGCTTTTAATGAAATTCTTCGATAAACTGTAAAATCTCGTTGAATATTTCTACGTTATTTTGTTTGAAAAGCTTTTCTTGGCCACAGACACAGTTTTGCTTTATCATTGAATTTCTATTAGTATAAAGTATAATATGTTCTCTACACCAGCAGCCCGGGGTTGGTGGTGATTATAAATAAATAAACCCTTAAACTGAGAATCTAGAATATATAACTGATGGCTTTACCTTAGAACTCAAATCACCTGTCTTGGTGGGCATAAGTAAAGAAAAATTAATGAGAAATGTCAACAATATGTTTACTTGCGACTCGGTTGGACGCTCTTCCTTTGGCTCTGGTGTTTGTGGGCGGTTATGCTAGTCGGCGATATATTAATTATAATTGCCGCCTCAAAATGTGCACCCTTAAAGGTCAAAACTTGGCAGAAAGAAGGATCTCTCACCAAAGTTAATCCTTTGATCGGCAAGACCGATTTGGGTGCGTTGAAGTGGAAAAGCGTGCAGAGCGCGATTGCTGAGTGGCCCATGGACGCTTATAAATCGCTGGAGCGCTTCTTTCAGAAGACAAATAAAATCAGCTTTATCGTTAAGTGCCCCTTGAACTTGCAGATCTACTGTGGTCCTCATATCTTTCTGGAGTCTCTTGGTTTCTTTAAGTATATCTCTGAATTCTTATGTCTTTATATATACTTGACCGTGTTTCGTCAGTTTTTGCATTTAACTTTAGAAAATCTAGATCACCTAGGACATTAGATCCACTTCCGTAGTATTGACCGCCACAGCTTTAGATATCTTTGTTTCATCCTCTCCTTCGTAGTTTGTGTCTCCAGTAGAAGCTTACTACCTTTCAGCTTTAAGACCTCTCAAATATTCCTTCCTATTTTACTTTTTTTTTAGTATTTCTTCTGTACCATACTGCTCCAACGAGCAGCAAGCAAACTAACAATTCACCCCATCAAATTCCTGCCTAACGGCTAATGGCAGCTACAAGTTTTGTCTGTTACTTCCATGTGAACGTTAACTACCGCATTTCCCTGCGATCCTGCAACTCTTAGATGCTATTTTACAATCTATGATGTTAGGTAACGAGCTCAGTCAGCATTAATTTGAACTTTGCTAGGATTTCCTTGGAGTTCTATTTCCCGTACTACTATGCAAACTATCAGGCCATGTGGAGAAGAATGAATAGAAAAATTACGTTTCTTGAAAGCCCAACTACTGGCTCTTGAATAAATGAAGATATACGTAACTTACTTAAAGTAGAATTACATGTATCTGCAGTAATTTCTCATTTGATGAAGGACTAAATTGCTTCATGAAGGACTAAATTGCTTCATAAAGGACTAAATTGCTTCGCAAATGCTTGTTCTGTCTACATTTTGATAATAACTAACAAGCAATGCAAAAATCCATTTAAAAGTTTTGGGAAGAGTGTATTAAAATTTAGCAGATTTAAATGCCTTCAATCACCTCAATGAATTTTTTACTATATTATTGAAATTGAAGAATAAAATTTTTGTACTAGAATAACGCATGTAGTTATAAATGATTTAATAAAAATAAGAATTTTTCTTTAGATGGTAGGATGTAAAAATACATTTTGAAATTTTTATTCAACTATGAAACTAACACATGGTGACATAATAAAATGAGATATTCGTGTAAAAATAATCTCTATGTCTCATGCCTCGTATTTTCAACTTAAATTAGCATTTACTTCGGTTGTAAAATTTTATATAGGCACAGGTACATGCTCAAATTGAACACGTTTACTTTGACAAGTTAACCGCTTGAAAGGTTTCTGTATATTAGAGTTTTCTAATGAATGAAATTTTTGAATTTGTACTGTCGCTAAAGCCGTATGTTTCGCATACTCGTATTTACTCCCTTCCCTTCTTTTTTTGTTCAGTCGCTTAACATCACCTAATTTACAGAGAAAAAAAACGTCTCTGGCATTTTCCTGCACCAGGTCGTTGTTTTGTAAAACGTTTATTAATTTTATTCAGCATGAGAAACGCTTTTGTGTTTCGCATATTTTTTACCACCACACGCATATTTGTCCCCGTTCACGCAGAAGTAATAATTCCGAATTTCCTGACAACGAATACATTTTTCAACTTTAGAATTTCCGAAATTAAAACAAAATATTTCAAACAGATGTGGCGAAAATACTGCATGTAAATTGTTCATATTGCTTAAAAATGATGAGCATATAAAAAGCAGCAAATAAAAATAAATTTTACACAATAAAATTTCAGAAACTACGGAGATGGCATTCTCTCTGTACGAGGGGAACTAAAAAGGTTTTCTACCTGACAATGAAATAAAAGAGCTATCATTTATTATATAACTTTATTTTTCAAGGTAATTTTAATCAATTCAACGCATTTAAGCCACCTGTCTTGCAACGACTTTATTTCATAGGTTTCTGTTGGTTTTCAAAATAGGCATGAATCTCCTCTTTCGGTTGGTTATCATCTACAAAATTATGTTCTTTGATATCCAGCTCGGAGGATTTATACTCGCAGAGGATTAATTGGAATTTGGCTGCGCTGTGTTCTATGCACCACATGAGGTTTTACATTATCCTGAGGATGAGCGCATGCGAATTAATTAATGCAGGCTCCATTTGAACTAGTTTCCAATATATTTTCTCAATTCTACGACAATATGACTGCAAATATTGTTTGTCCAGACCTTAAAAACAATGAATGATAGGCGTTAGAGATGGTTTCGATATATGTTCTGGATATTCATTACGATCAATCTACAGTCCCAGCGCTTCCACTTGTCATAGGTAATTTTTCTAAGAAAGGATTTCGCGTTGATCCTTAAATAAAGCGAATTGCAAAATTATAATCTTCGCTGCTTTTGCTGATTACTCGATTCATGTGCAATCAACTTGTCTTCAATCTTTCCTAAGTTCTTCTGATAGTTACTGACATTGTTTGACAATACACTTCGAAATCTTGTGCAAAGGATAACAACGTTCAAAAGCAATCAACTTTCATCCACTCGTAGAGAAGGTCTTCGTCAGAAAAGAGAAGAGTTCCCACGTCCTGTTCTCCAATCCCCTCGAGTTACCTCTGTTTATTCATTGACGGTGCCATGGCCAAAGGCAGTGTTGATATTGCGAATAAAATGTGCCGTATTTTTACCCAATTGGGATTCTTACAAAAAAATATCCTTAATTCATTGATCCCAAACATTATACTTATCAACTTTCCGAAAATTTTAAAAATAATTGTCACTTATAGAGGACATTAAAGAGACACAAAAAATATAACTAACAAACACCTAACGAATTTAACAGTCATTTGCCAATGATGAGAAATGCAGCGGTGATGGTATTTATTAATTTCCCAGATATTCACATCATTTCAGCTAATATTGTATTAATGAGTATTAATTGATAAGGTAATTGAAGTAAAATTTTGATGGAGCCTGTGGTTGATTAACTCACTTGAGATTGATAGTGTGTGTGTTTTGGCTATCGCCGGTACAGATCGTGTACGAAATTTGTTTCGTATGAGTTTTTGCTGTAGTTTTCCGGGTGCGACACTGTTTAATCATCTGCTGATGATGACAACTTGGTTGTCAGAATACGTATACAGAATACGAAAATTAATGTGGAGGAGGGTATATATCAACCTTAAGTGAAGGTAATTGAACAAGATGAAACGTTAAAGTTGTAAAAGACGACAAATATGGGTATAACAATCATTATGCTATTAAATTCTTCATTATGATTAATAATTTAGGTACAATTCTACTAGAATTTTAGCTTTCGAAAAAAAAAATTGTAGTATGTATTTTGTAACTCTAATCTAACTCTATCAGATTAAGTAGCTCCCTCCTTTAAAGTAGATTTATATATTTCCAAAGTCAGAAATTCTTTCATTCTCGTAAAACAATAATTCGTAATACATTAGAACACTAAAATGATACACAGAAAGGTAATTATTGCGGTTACAGTTATCCTATGTGTTAGCATTAAATTGAGCACACAGACGATAGTTAATATACAGTACACGTAGAAAGCTTAAAGTTATTAACGTTTCAAGTCTACGGAACGAGAAAGGATCATAACTTTGTTAATAGTTGTTTCAAAAGTTACAAAACTGATAACGATTATACTTCCGACGAGCGCGAGAAAGAAAACAAAAATATATTCGTTTCTACAGATTTAATAACAGAACCCGATAGGTATCAGAAATAGTTACGTAACAGGCGAAACTTCCCTTCTAGACTTTAAAAATTAATTAATGTAGTTGAAGTTGCAAGTAATTCACTTCATTGTGTACATCCCTCATATTTTTCATCATTATACGGTTCGTTAATGAAATACTCGTTATTTTACAATAATATTTGTCGAGTTTCCTACACATAAAGCGCTTGTGCGTTAAGATAACACACGACGAAGTGCTTTCATAAAAAATTGCCACCTCAATTTTTTACTAATAAGTTAAATGTTTCGTAACACAATGGAAAATCAAAACACGTAAATATATAGGAATGTAAATATAGGTGGCGTATATTAAACTTAATAGTATAATTTTCAGTAACGAAGGATGCATTGAAACTTGTTCCTAAACTTAGCATTTCACATATAAATAACATCATAACAAACCGGGTTTCCTATGACATGATTGCCACAGCTTAAGGGTGTGTCACTGAAGAAATGTTAATGAATATATTGCTTAAAGCTCTTTAGATAACTCTTATAATGCAAATGTTATGCACCGCTGGAAAAAACAATGTCAATAAGAATCATTTAAAAAGTGCTGTGCTGTACACACATTCGTCGCCTTACATTAAGAAGAATGTCATCCAGTAATATTGCAAGGTCATTCTCCAGGAAACGTAAATAACAAATTGCCGTAAGAGGTTCCTCGATTATAAATGGACCACTGAGGCGGTCGTTAATAATACCACACCAAACATTCATCGAAAATCTATCCTGAAAATGAGATTCCCTAGTTGACCGCTGATTTTCAAGTGCCCAACAATGCGATTTCTTGGGGTTGAGATGTACAGCGTGTAAAACATATTTTCTACAATCCTCGTAGGTCTGGCTGGTGGTATTTGATTCTACACATCTTGCCCATCTTTCAGGTAATTTATAGATCCCAATCCAAAAAAACTATTTGTCCTCTGAGCAAAACATTCACCGAACTATTTTGTAACTTCCCTGAAATTGGCGAAGTGCTGCACTACAAGTGCGTGTCCTATAGAAGCAAAAAAGTAATACTCGAAGTGTGCAAGGTCTGGAGAGTACGGCGAGTGCAATATAATGTCCCATCCAACTGCTTTCGAGGCTTCCTTGACCGGTTTTGCTGTATGAGACGGCGCGCTATCGTTCTGTAAAAATCACTTTATCGTGTCTTCGGGACCATTCTGGATGTTTTTCTATCAATGTATGGTTCAAATTGATAATTTGTAGTCGGTAGCGATCAATATAAATTGTTTCACTAGGTTTCAACAGTTCGTAATACACCACGCTACTCTGGTCCCACCAAACACAGCATTGTCTTGCGACCAAACGATTTGGCCTTGGAACCGATAGGCCGGATTCACAGGTGATAACCATAATTTTGGGCGCTTAGTGTTTTCGAAATAAATCCATTTCTTATCACTCACAACATACCTTTGAAACAGCATTTCACAGACGATTTTTCGATTTTCCATTTGCCTGTCATTCAATTGATGTGGCACTAATTTCCCCATCTTTTGGATTTTTTTTATTGCTCGTAATCGGTCGCTGATCGTTTTTTGGGATACGTTTAAAACTTTTGCCAATCGTTGTCGGGGTCGTGTATTCATCCAATAACTCCTGCAGTTTCGCATCTTCAAACTTTTCCAATCTTCCAGAACGTTCTTTGTCTTGCACAACGAAATCACCACTTTTAAATTGTCGAAACCACGCCTCACAAATTTTTATAGTTAGAGCAAGCTCGCCGTAAGTTTCTACCAGCAAACGATGACTTTCAGCGACTTTTTTCTTTTGATTAAATAAGAAAAGTAATGCGTGCCGCAAGTACACTTTTTCAGGTACAAAGCTCGACATTTTCAAAGAGGTATAAATGTATGACGGTATTACTTTCGCAAAATATAACATGTCTGGCTTTGATCTCAGGAGAATAGATTGACAAATGTATCAAATCATAGCATCGCATGCTTAAGCCTAGCGACATCTGTTAGAAAAAGCGGTAATGACTTTCCGATAAACTTGGTATAATATTATAAAATCTTAATGTAAAGTGAACAACAATTTTCTTAATTATTAGTTCCTAGCCGGAGCCAACCTACTGCAAATTTCTTTTAACAAATACTTTTCAAGTACTCAATATCCCCAAATGGGATAGAATAGACTAAAATTCTATTCGATACTATATTGGCGATCAACGATAGTATTTTACATACATGTAACTTTATTTTAATAAATGTTATTCAAATGAAAATTATTTACAACTTGAATCGATATAAAATACTGTTTCAATAAGCTATTTAATAAATTAATTAAAATGTAAAATTAAAATAATTACTTTATTTTAAATACCCTATAATTATACGTCTCAGGGCTTATTAGTCTCCTATAAGCGTTAATTAGAATTCTGTGAATCAAAATCACATTAACCGAATTGTCACTTTTTCTGGTGTAATTATTTATAAAATAGGTACTTATTCAATTTAATATAGTCTATTCAATCTTTAAATATAATAAAATATTTTATTTCAAAATAATTCTTTTAATTATACAAAAATAAAGAATATTAAAACACTAACAATCAACTATTAGTTTTCCAAATAATAAAACTTAACACTTATACACATCGAAATTACATTTAAATTCACCAAATATAAATAAATTCAATTAATTAAATTTTTAAAATACATCCGCGCAACATGAATAGGACCACCCGACTTGTTGCAAGCTTTCGGTGGTTTGAAAAACAATTCATTTAGTAAAAATACAATGCAAGTTTGTAATGGTATGATATGGCAAATAATACGCATTATTGCGCAATAGTGCCTAACGTTATGCATTGGGTGACGTAAGTACCACATACATATAAAATGCACCGCGTCGGTTGGATACGACCAGTATTTAATAGTAAGCTACCGGATGAGTGTCGAGTTACAACGTGTATCCGGATAAACAAACATCTGTAATTAAGGGTATTGTGCAACGATGGGACAACAGAAGTGCTTAAGTATGGAAGAAATTGGAAAAATTAAAGCGTTCCATCAAGAAGGGTATTCCTCAAGGGCTACTGCAAAGAAAATAAGTCGATCACACCAGGTTGTGAACAATTTTATTAGGGATCCCGAGAATTATGGAAAACGTTTTAAAGGGCGAACAACATCCGTTACAACTAAGAGAGAACGTCGAGCCATATTACGCGAAGCATCGAATTCGGCATTAACGGCAAGACAAATCGCGAATAACGTTGGAACGAATGCATCGGTAAGAACTGTACAGAAGTTACTGAAGACCTGTCCGCATTTAAAACGTTTGAAAATTAAACGACGGCCTCCTTTAAGGGAATTTCAGCGCACTGCACGTCTTCAGTTTGCTCAAGCAAAAATGGGGTGGACAAGAGAATGGCAAACTGTTATTTTCAGTGACGAGAAGAAGTTTAATTTAGATGGCCCGGATGGGTTTTCTTATTATTTCCACGATTTACGTAAAGATGAAGTGATTCAGTCACGAAGGCGAGCCGATGTTGGTTCAGTCATGGTATGGGGAGCTGTTTCCTATAACGGACCTGTTGATTTAGTAATAGTGAAGGGCAGACAGAATTCGGAAAAGTACGTCCAGCTGCTGCAACAGGTGAAAGACAAATTTTCCAACGTTATGGCAGGTGGGCCATTTATTTTCCAACAGGATAATGCCAGTATTCACACCGCGCGCATTGTTCGACGCTGGTTTCAAGAACAAGGCATGGAAGTTCTCGATTGGCCATCGCTCTCCCCCGACCTGAACATCATAGAAAATGTTTGGGGATGGTTGTCGCGTAAATTGTACTCCAATGCTACCCAATTCAGTTGCGCTGACGAACTAGAGCAGGCGCTGAAACGAAGTTGGGCGGAACTTCCCGTTGACTACTTGAGAACCCTGTATAATTCCATTCCATCCCGACTATTTGAGGTTATAAGAAATAATGGCAAAAGTACTCATTATTGAACAATAAAGTATTTTGTTATTGCAAACGGATCTTTTATTTTGTAGATTGGTCGTATTCAAGTGGCGTTTAATTACTCTACTTATTGTCATTAGTAACGTACATTTGCACTGACTTTTACAAAAATTATATTTGGTACCTACATACATCTTTTTATCAACCCTCTTATTTTCGAAAATAACAATTCCAGCGCGCTACCATGTTTATACCAACTACAAATGTCATATATGCAGTTGGTCCTATTCATGTTGCGCGGAGTGTATATCTATAAATATAGTCTATTGTTTAGCATTAATAATACAAATTTTAATTTAAAATACACTTTTGAATAATAATTTCTATTCATTATAGAATTTCTTTTTACTTTCATATGAAAATAATATAAAGTAACTTTTAGTTTGTTCTTACATAAATTAATCTATACAAACAATTCTTCATTATTCAAATTTCAAACCAGTATAATTTAAATTCAGTAATTGCGTAAGTGAAATGAATATTCTGACCACAATCAGCGCATAGCTTAATCACGTAATAACATTGATTTATGAACTGTAAATATTTTTTTCTTCACCGACTTAAATATATTAATTCTCTACTTATGTCCTTCTGTATTTTTTAATTTTTAACAATTACACCATAATATTTATTTTTTTATTTAATTAATATTTATATTTGGCATTGTTTCATTTTTAACCTTATACCATATTAATAAGTAATCATTTTCATTATTAGTAAGTATCCTTCTTCTAACAATGTCTTGTTTTCATAACGGTAAGATAATATAGAACTATTTTAATTTTATTCGGTAATACGAGGGTGGTCCCAGAAGTACCCGACCCAACAAAGAAAACATAAAAAGTTTGGAAAGAAATATATATAATAACATATTATATATATTTTTTTCAGCTCTATACACTTTTCCCAGCGATGTCTAGTAAGTTCGATGCTCTTTTTATAATAAGAACTGTCTTGTTCCTCAAAATAGCCATTAACTGCCGACATTACTTCTTCATCGTTGGAAAATCTTTTACCACTGAGCGATTTTATCAAGTTTGGGAACAGAAAATAATCCGAGGGGGTTAAATCTGGCGAATAGGGTGCATGAGGTAGCAATTCAAACTTTAATTCATTTATTTTGGCCATTGCATTAACGGATTTGTGAGCTGGTACATTGTCTTGAAGAAACAGCACTTCCTTCTTAGCCAAATGCGGCCGTTTTTGCTCGATTTCTTCGCTCAAACGTTGCAATAAGTTCGCGTAATTCTCGCCGTTGATAGTTTTTCCTTTTTCAAGATAGTCACTGAAAATTATTTCACACGCATCTCAAAAAACCGATGCCATGACCTTGCCTGCAGATGAAACGGTCTTCGCCCGGTTCTCCCTTTAGAATCCATTGTTTTGATTATTCTTTTGCCTTGGGTGTGAAGTGATGAACTCATGTTTCACACTTCGCTAAACACTGATTGAAACACCTTCACGACACTGTTTTTCCTTGAGTGTGAGCAAGCGTGGCACCACCCATCTTGCACACAGCTCTCTCATGTCTAAATTCGGATAATATGCGATGTCCCGCACTTTTTGAAACGCCTACTATGTCTGCTAGCTCGCGCATTTTCAGTTAACGATCATCCCGTACCGCTTAGTGGATTTTCTTCACCATTTCTGGAGTCGTCACCTTATTTGATCGACCGCTGCGATGCTCGTCTTGACAGCTCATATGACATCGTTTAAACTCTGTTACCCAATATTTCACTGTCGTAAACGAAGGAGCAGTTTCACCCAGAGTAGAATCTAGTTCAGCTTTTATATGGGTTGGGCTGAGGCTTTTCAAATAAAAGTATTGTATCACGTAACGATGACTCAATTTTTACAAATTCAGTGAAAACGTTCACTATTGATGGCTGCCAAATAAATACTAAACAACGTGGCGTCTTCAAATTTGAAACATATGCTTTATAGACTGCATACTTTCTAATACAGTGATATTTTTCGAACAACTACCTCTATCTCTAGGTCAGGCCGGGTACTTATGGAACCACCCTCGTATATAAAAAAAATGAAAACATTGAAAAAAATCAATAATGCTAAAGTTTACAAAATTAGAGAAAAAGAAATATTCAATCACTTACTAGTAAGCGTCAGAATAAGTATGTAGGTATAATTTAACTATATTGCATTAAAAAATATATACAACTAAACACATTTAACTAACTTAGTTCTTTTATAGATTTAAAATCAGATCCGAAACCACGAGTTTTTGCTCATTATATTTCCTTTATTCAAAAACTTCGAAATCTAATAACTGTTACAAGATGACTTTTATCTACACCACTCCTGACAAAATCCATTAGAGTTTATCAATAAAAATATCATGAGAAAGCTTTTCGTAGGCGTACAATATGAAAAATGTGTTGAATAGAGTACTGTATTATGTAAAGTTTTTTAAATTGAAGTAAAAGTCTTCGGATTCATGTACTATATATTTCGTAAGAAATATCAGTCTCATTGATTATTTCGCAGTTATCAAAATTAAAATGTTTAGAGTATGTACTGTAGCAATATTCGTCATTTCTAAGCCAAAATATACAAATTATATTTATCTAAGGCCCTACTCATACATGTAATGTAATTTTATAAATATTTAATTTGATTTACCAAAAATTACTTGTGGGAACTCCCGTTAAATGCAAATTAAATAACAAATTTCAAGTTTCAACGGTGCCTAGTGATATCGGTACATGGATGATGTACGAGGGGTGTTTTTTAAGTAAAGGCCGTTTTGTTGTATACACTAATAGATGGCGCCCGTGCTGCAACGAGCGCGTGTCCCGGCTTTCCTTGGGAACAAATGTGCTGAGATACAGATGTGTAGGTAACATGTACGGTCTGTTATGAGTCTTTAAACTGGTCAAGATTATCGAATCGTTCGCTCCGTGCGAGGTACGGTCAGTGACACGTTTTTGTCGACAAGAATCATATCTGCTACAGACATTCACCGGCAGATTTGTGAAGTTTACGGAGCTACTGCTATGTGTGAAGGCAAAATGTGTAAGGGGGTCTGAGACAACAGCGTCCATGATGAGTCCCGCTCCAGTCGCTCATCTGTGATCACAGACGATATGTTGTCTTCAGTTGGAACAAAAATGCTTCAGAACAGACGCTTCACCATAAGCACTCTTTCAAACGTGTCAAAGTGTCAAGGTCAATGCTGTACAAAATTATTTCTGAAAAGCTAAATTTAAGAAATTGTGGTCTTGTTGAGTCCCTAAATTCTTAGCGGATGACCACGAAAGCAAAGGATGTGGTGTTGTCAAGATCAAACAGAATTTGTCCCAGCGAAAGTCATGGCGTCAGTGTTTTCGGATAGGCATAGTGTTTTGTTGGTCGACTACATACAATGCGGAACCACCATAAATACGATAGCCTACGGCCAAACCCTGCGAAAGCTATGCAGAACGATTCAAAACAAAAGACGCGGCATTCTGACAGAGGGAATGTTGCTACCCTATGACAATGCAAGGCCTTGCACAGCAGCTCAGATTCGAGCTTTATTGGACTCTTTTGGATGAAAAGTTTTAGACTATCCCTCTTCAGCCCCGACCTTGCGCCGAGCGATTTCCATCTTTTCCCCTATCTCAGACATCAGCGGGACGGCAACCACTACAACGATGACGAAGACGTGAAAACGGTCGCGACGTCTTGGCTATCAGAGCAGGCGCTACGTTTCTATGAAGAGGGTATTCAAAATCTTGTTGTAAGGTTTAATAAGTGTTTAAACTAGCTTGACACTTGTATGTAGAATCTAAAAGGAGATTTGATTCTTGAAACTTTTCTTTCGTTTGGTTTTTATTTTCAAATGGCCCTTACCTAAAAGGCACGTATTAGTATTTTCAAATAAGGCAAGTAGACATTTAAAAAAGTTACATCATTATAAATTAAAACAATTCAATTAAAAATTAAATTTGCTATCGAATTAGAAGAAAACATTAGAAATTTTTTTTTGGTTTTAATTATTGACTAACTGCAACAAGAATAATATACAATGAGTACCATTTATCATAAACTGATGCAAACAGATACAGTCATTTACGCAAGCTCATGTCACCCGGCAACACAAAAACTATAATTCACAGATTTATGAATGTCCGGAAGCAACTTTTAAACAAAGTTAGGTGTCATTTACATATCACCACTAAATAATGATTTTACGAAGATCGTAGTTAACAATATCCTATTAAGATAACGGAAATCTAAAAAAAAGACATTTCTAATAATTAAAGGGTGTTTCAAATTGCTCGGTTTTTTTAAGAATAAATAAAATATAGATGGTGCACTGAATTTTTGTGGGTATGTGGGCATTTAAAAAGTCTGATGTATGACATTTATAAGAATGGCTTCGTACACGGTACAACAACGCGTTCAAATTGTTGAATTATTTTATGAAAATCAGCGTTCTGTGAAAAGAGTTTTTAGAAAATTACGTGAATTTTATGATTTACATCATATGTGTCATCATATATTGTATTATTTTATGTCTGATATCTGTCGCTAAAAAATATGAACAATACTTTAAAACACTATCTGCTTCTGGGTTTCCGGGCTGGAACCGCGTCACTAGTATATCCCCGGAAACCCAGAAGCAGATAGCATGGACCACGACCGCGGAAATCTACGTACCAAACATGGGCAAAAACCTAGCTTATTAAAAAGCAACTCTAAATCGTAAAGAAATTTTTCATTAGAACCTAATTGTCATATATTTTTGTACAATTGTATCGCTTAGAGATGACTAAGTAGATAGTGACTGATATGCCATTTTTATTTAGCCGTCCAAATATACTTGGCAAGAAGAATTTTAAAAATTTTAAGCCAAAATTTCGGATAGAAGACTTTAATACATATGTGGTTCTTCCTACTTATCTTTCTGCGCGAGTGAATAGCTACCTCACTATTTTTGTGTTTTTCACTTGCTTTGAATAACACATAAGAGCCAACGTTTGACAATAGAAGAAAAGAAGAATTATAGCGCCTTGAGTGTTCGCATTTCCCTAGCTTTACCCTCTCGACCGCAGTAAGAATCACTAGAGCGCCTGCCTGGAGTGTTTCCTTTTCTTATGCATTTTCCACCTGCGGAAGGAATCTCTAGAGCGCTTGGAGTGCTGTTTTTTCCTACCACCGCTTTTTTCTCCCGTCTCCCCTCCCACCTACCCGCATAAAGCACTAGTAGGGTGGTTCCGTTGTGAAACGAGAAGGGTCGACCGCAGTATTAGTAATCGAATCGCATCTTCAGCACATAGCTGTATTTATTTATGAATTTTATATCTATTGTGTATAATTTATCTATTCACATTTTTGTATCGCCACCACGTGTTTGGCATTGTGCCCTGAAAGATGTAGTGAATACTGACTCTTGCCCCGCAGCTGTTCTTGCAACGAAGAACCTAATATCGTCGAAGCAACGCACTTACCACGATTTCCGTTTATATACTAATGAGTACATACACTTTAGCGTCCCTTTTCTTATTTGAAGCTAGCATAACTATCATAACCAGATTAAAAGTTTGATCATTCTCTTGAATTTACAAAAGCCAGAAAAACATGGTTCAAATTACAAGTTGAATTAAGTTATTTCTATTTTGTAATCAATTCTAAGACATATTGAATGAGTTTGTCGTCTGCATGGCCCACCGCTACTGCTCATGCAAAGATTCAGGAATATAAAATGTGCATAGAAATAAATCGTTTCTTTCTCTAAATATCGTCTGTGTAGTGCTATGTTTGCATGAACTATGATTGTATTTTCGTTTGAGTTTAATGAGTTTGACATATGTAAAAATATTTATTAAGTTATATTCGCTCTTATATGTGATAAATTGTCTGATAATAAATGTGAAATAAAATCCTTTGTCTGTAAATAAATAAGGTGGTTACTTACATGTCCAATATTAAACACATGGCACACAAGAAACTCCATTGACGTACACTGAAAACAAAAAACAAGAATGTATTTGTAGTTTGAAAATTTCAGAGAATCATTGCTTAAAATAGTAAAATTAACCCATCTCACAATTATGTCCTGCTAATTGAGTTATCACATAAAGTCGTATTTAATTTTAGTGTAACGCCCGTTGTAGTTAGCATTTTTACCCGTTAAAAATCGACAGACCCAGTCCAATGCAACCAACACAACCCCGATGCTAGAACGTATACAGCGACACCAACTGCAAACGGTGCATTGAGTACTTTTATTAATTTAAGTAATCAAGAAAAGGCAGAAAATAAAATTCGCTTTTAGATTCAAATTTGTTGTCCGGCTTAAATTCATAGTATGATTATTGCTTTAAATATTAGATTTATCCTGAGCTAGTACAGCTATGACTTTTTCCATTAAGTACTTGTTTAAGCTAAATTTTCAATGTGTGAGCCGTCACAACGCTCTCTGGCAGCATTTTCCACTGTATCAAGTGAAGTAATAAAGGGCACCAGAACAGTTTCTATTACTCCGGTACGTAGACTTCCGCGCTCGCGGTCCATACTATCTGTTTCTGGCTTCCGGGCTGAAACCGCGTCACTGGTATAACTGCCGATGTTTCGTACCCACTCATATAGAACATCTTCAGGGCTCAACTACTGCTACTGTTGCACTGAAACTGAGTTTTGCGCAGTTTCAGTCCAACAAACAGTAGCAGTAGTTGAGCCCTGAAGATGTCCCATACGAGTGGGTACGAAACGTTGACAGTTATACCAGAGACGCGGTTCCAGTCCGGAAGCCCAGAAGAAGATAGTAGTTTCTATTACATTTTTGTGTTGATACTAGTTCATCGCCCCTCCCTATTCCACTCAGTAATGTGCGATTATACTATCACAGCGGGAAGATGTTTAACACTATGCGCTTCATATTTTTTTCTGTATCGTTCCGAAAGAGTTCGTCTCATAAACTTGATAGATTCTATAGACGCTACCAATCGTGACTCGTCAAAGAATGTCAACAGTAACTAACACGTAATATATGAAAATATTTTTCCATTCTCCAACTGTAAAATGTCAATGCATATTAGCCCACTGTAGACGCTTTTTCTTTATCGTTTCATTTAAACACGTTTTTTCACAGGCCGGTAACATTTTAAAGCAGCAGTGCATAATTGAGTTTGCAAGCTCCACTCTGATATTTTTACTAGGTGTACAGGAAAGTCATTACCAGTATTTCTAACAGATGTCGGTAGACTGAAGTATGCTATGTTATGATTTGACACATATGCCATTTTATTCTACTACATCAAGCTTCAAAGCCATACATGTTACATTTTGCGAAAGCAACACTGTCATAGATTTATATCTCTTCGAAAATGTCGAGTTTCGTGCCTGAAAAAGTGCTGTTGCGACAAGATATGCATTACTTTTCTTATGTAATCAAAAGAGAAAAGCCGATGAAAGTCAGTTTGCTGGTAGAAACTTATGGTGAGCATGCTCCAATCATGAAAACATGTGAAGCGTGATTTCGGCGATTCGAAAGTGGTGATTTCGATGTGCAAGACAAAGAACGTTCTGGTAAACCGAAAAAATATGAAGATGCGAATCTGCAGGAGTTATTGGATGAAGACGCAAACCAAACTCAAAAACAATTAACAGAAGCGCTAATTGTGGTCCACAAAACGATTAACGGCCGATTACGAGTAATGGGAAAAATCTAAAAGATGGGAAAATGGGTGCCATGTCAATTGAATGGAAAATCGAAAAATTATCTGTGAAATGCTGCTTTAAAGGTGTAAATGGAAGTCATTTCTGTATCGAATAGAGACAGGTGATGAAAAATGGATTTATTCTGAAAATCCTTAGCCCAAGAAATCATGGCTAGTTACCACCTGGCGAAACCGGACCATCGACTCCAGGGCCAAATCGTTTTGGTCGCAAGACAACGCTTTGTGTTTCGTGAGACCAGAGTGGCGTGGTGTATTACGAACTATTGAAACCTGGTGAAACAGTTAGTACTAATCGCTATCGATAACAAATTATCAATTTGAATCATGCATTGTTAGAAAAACGTCCAGAATGGGCTAGAATGTACGGTAAAGTGATTTTATAGCACGATAACGCGTCGTTTCATACAGCAAAATCGGTCAAGGAAATGTTGAAACCACTTGGACGAGAAATAATATGACACGTACCGGACTTTCCAAGCCTTGCGCCATCCAACTGTCAATGATATCCGCGTTCACAGTGCAGTATTTCGCCAATTTCGAAGAAGTTAGAAAATAGATGATGAATGGTTTTGCTCAAAGGACAAGCACATTTTTGGGATGGCATCCATAAATTGCCTGAAAGATGGGCAAGATATGTAGAATCAAATGGCTAATACTTTAAATAAAGTTTTCCCTTTTCTTGAAAATTATGTAGTTCTTTTACGAAAAAACATGTAATGAGTTTCCGGTAAACTTGGTATTCAAAGGATAAATTATTGATTCTGAATACATAACTTCATCAGTTCATATAAAGACACCGAATAACCGTACCCTAAGACATATAAGAGTTTAATGAATAAATAAAAGCAAGTACCATATTTATTTAATTTAATCATTTTCTTTAATCATTTATATCAAAATCATATTTGCCTATCTATACTTAAAATCATTAGATCCATTCAAGTCTTTACATATTAGCACTTCCATCTTATTTTTCCTTAAAATCTGATTCATAATATCATATAATTTTATATCATAACAATGTACATATATATACATATATATATATATATATATATATATATATATATATATAATTTGTTGAATATTAAAATTAAAGGTCGAAAATAAAGCAGGAAAATTGTAACTAAACTGCATAATTTGGTTAATGCTACCATAGAGATGTCAATATATCCTGTGAATCACTTCATATGTCAATATTTTACAACCAGTTTTATTATATATCTTTACAATATACAATACTTATATATAAGTAACAATGACTACAAATTATAAATATAGAGAATCTGTTGTTGAACCATTAACTTTGCGCGATGAAGACACTGACTATGATTCTGATTATTCACAAGTAAGTTTTCGTAGTGAAAAGTATACCGGAGATATGTCAAAACATTATTCGGACAAAAGGGATAATAAGTCAGAAAGAGCAGCTACAAAAAGTGTCACATTTTCTCCACGAACCACCGTAGATGAAGACGATATTGCTTTGCGTCGAGAAAAATTAGAATTCAATCTGACGAATGTACAAGTAGAAGAATCGTTATCATCAGACTTCCATAAACGTCTCCGACAGAGATACGAAAAGGTGGAAAGTACATTCGACGCTCTCTCGCAATATATTGACGTAGTCTGTTTAGAAATGAAAGCTTGTTATAGATTATGTCAACATTTAAACGGATTATTGGACAGCGAAAAAGGTTTAGATCCCGAAGAGAAAATGATAAAATTAACCAAGAAAATCTGTAAGGAAACAGATCTAGGCTTTCATTATCAATTAAAGGAGAAATTATCTACAATACTGGAAGACAAAGGTAACTTCAGGGATTTAGTAACCGATTATAACGACAGAAGGGTCGACTTTAAAATAGCCTCGCGAAATTTTAAAATGCTACTTGACACTGCTAATTTAAATACAAAGCAAATGGATAAATTACAAAGACAATACGACAAAATTTTATCAAATTACCAACACAGTAGGTGTATGTTAGATAAATATATTCCGGAGGAGATTTCGGAAAGAATCGGTGTTCTGTTAAATTGCTTGTGTGAATTCGGTGAAGATTTGCAGCGAATGGCGTCAGAGAGAACAGATATGTCACAGATGTTTCAACACCTGCATACAAATATGAAAATTTTAGATAACGATTTGGTAACGTAACAAAAGCATAAGAACAACTTACTATTTCCAAAAAAAAGTGATCTCATATATGTAAAACGTATGTACTATATATATAATTATCAAAATAAATCACTTTATAAGTAATTGTTCAAACATGTATCATTAACTTTTCCTTTTCTTAACCATTACAAATATCCGAATACAACAGTATTTTGTTTTATGGATGTAAAATTGAGGTTTCGAAAACTTTGTTAATTTCGAAACTTAATAATAATAACATTAATGACAATATATGCACTTAACATTGCATAAAAGAAAGTACATTCAGCACGTTTACAATTAAAAAACGGCCACTTATACATAATGTTTATATAAATAAATAAATAAATCACCTCCGGAAACAAAATTTTGTAAAGTTTATTGCTATTCACAGAATAAAGAGCAAAGGACGCTTTCATCATTGTTTTAGTTCTAGCTCTAGGTATAGAAAATGTATGAATAAACAATAAATGCGTCATATAAAAACTAACATGAGGCAATAAACACTGTCAATCAATTTCACCACTATAGTTTTCTTCAAGAACAAAGCAATCACCCTGACCATACGCTAGGATTCCATATTATGTCGGTGTAAGAGAAGATTGTAGTCAATACTATATACGTTCTATAAACCCTCCATCTACATTAAAAGAAACAAACTTTGAAGAGATCTTCTGCACCATCTCTACCATTGGGTTGCATAAAAAGGACATCATACGACTGAACCATATTCCAAATTGGTGCGCATATATACGATCAATGCAAGGTGAATAATGTTCTGCTGTCTTTGAAATCCCTGATAACACACATAATAAAATCAATCATTAATCAAATTTTGCCAAAATTTCACTTGTCTATCAAAAGTAACACCTAAATCAGAAATACTATTTAAATATGTAACAGGTTCGCCATCAGTAAAATAAGTAACTGTTATATATTATGCTTCCTCGTGTATGATACAGAAACATAATTCACTAATATAAAAGTCAAATTTATTTTACTTGCACAATTCAATTATAATGTCCAGTGAGTCCTGAAGACAACTGACGTATAATTCATTTAAGACTGTACGAGAGATCTCAAGCTTCTCTGCATAAACCAGGGCAGCACGAAGTATAGCAATTAACAAGTCATTAAAGCAGATGATAAAAGGCAGTGGTCTTAAAGCCTTGTCGTCGACCCAAAGTAGAGCTGTTGGCCTTTAATCTTGTTACCCCCTTCTATATGCTAGTGTACATGCCCATAATTCCTACCTAGTGCAAATCCTTGGCTTCTAACTAGTAACTCAGAGAGCTGGGAAGTTAGGGAGGGTCCTCTCAATACAAGATCTTATAACTGGGCACCACAGCATTTGAATCCCCAGAAGTGTGTGCCAATACTGAAGCACGTGGATTTTAGTAAAATACGTGCTTTAGTATGCATATGAGCAAAATTCGGATGCACGATGTACGTCCACTGATTTTTCAAAATACACATACAGTGAACGTAGATGCACAAAAGAAGAACGAATCCACGTGGATTAACTAGTTATAAAAGGCAAATCAATGCGTCACAAGCAAGAAGCGCGAGTTGACTAGGACATTTCAAGTGACTATGTATGAGAATTAAATTTGTATAACACAGATGGCGCATTATGTCTATTTTCGAGGTTAAATATTAATATCGCAAGAATACGTATTAATGCAAATATATAAAAATAACGACCTATAGTGGATAAAAAAATAATTTCAGTGAAACGCCCATCCATGGATCGTACCAAATAGCGAAAATGGCTAATAATCGAAAATTATTTAATTTTAATATATACACTATATTTCTGCAAAACAATATACAGTGATGGCCAATAAAATATGAACGATATTTAAAATAAATCCATAATATCTCCTAGACGCTGTTGGGTATATCCTGTTGATAACTAGAGAATAATCTACCAGTTGTACGGGAACGATATTCTCGTTTTTTTCGTAAAAGAACTACATAATTTTTCGTTAATAGTTTCTTGGACCATATATATGTATATATATATATATGTATATACAAAGGGGACTACAAAAAGAATACGGAACAGAAACATTCTTTTATGAAAATGAGCTAAGATATACAATTGATTAATTAATCAATTTTGTAGTCCCCTTTCCGATTTGCTCACAGATTATAAATAGGCCATTACGGCCATTCTTAAAATATTCGAAATAAAATGTAGTGATCTAATCGCCCATATATTTCATTTAATGTCAGTCGATTTATAAAGTTTGCGCAGCCTATATTAGATACAACCGGCATCGGAAATTCAAGTGTCAAGTAGTAGACTCAAGTATTAATAGATACATATTTGGTCAACCTCTGTTTCAAATTTCACAGGAAATAGGAATTTTAAACAGTAATGTATATAGGGGTGCTGTCTTTTAGAGAAGCATTAAAAAATGTAATACTCAAATTTTTAGGAAAATATATACGCCTGATTTCATATTTTATTATTTGAAATTATGGACATGGGTCTTGTAGAAAGTAACTGACGGTGAGCGAAAAATTAATTAATTAATACATATTAGGTTTACCATCATATCCTTCAGGTTTTCTAACACTCTTCGTGTACGGATCTTGCCACGCTCTTCCTTTATTGCGCTTAGCAAAAATCCACGTTTCATCGAGAAAGACAACATCCTTTTTATAAACGGAGGGGGCAACATTCGCTTTATAATTACGTAAAAAGGAATATTGTAGTGCAGCAATATGACTTTTCCCCATTAAGGCTTTGCAATCATTGTTTTTCACAAATTTAAATCCTAAATGTTTTAACAGACGATTCAAAGAAGAAAAGCTAATGTCCGTGATGTATCGCATAGATATTTTTTAGTATAATATAGTATAACATTTTCTTAGAAATGTAGTATAAGCGCTTCTTTATGGAAAGATTTTAAGAAGGTATTGTACGTTCTTTGTACATGTCGTATATAGTATTACGAACTTCCATTTTCACCAATACATCTACATATATCTCGACTTTTCAACTTGCTATATAGTTTATAAGCTTCTACTGGCAACGCTGTTTCAGCTTCTTTCCTTTGTTTGACATTAAACACTGTTCGCACAGAAATACCTAATCCTGCGGCTACTCTCTAAAATAATGCTTTTCGAAATTTGTTTTCTAAAGCAACAATATTACCTCTTGTACAGAAGTAACCGACAACAAAAGTCCTCCGTTGCATTTTTAAGATTCAAAATATTGCGACAACTTATAAACAACGTCTTGACAATTAGAATTAAGACATGCACCTGGCATGACTATATCTCATCTATAAATAACAAATGTAAAAGCTGCCTACATAGGTTACCTAAGTGTAAACTTACAAGAATGACCAAATAAGTTTGATAAATTAGCTGTTAGAACAATAACAAATAACAATTATAAAATACAAGGAACAGCATGACTATACCTAATCTGTATATAACAAATGTAAAAGCTGCCTACGTAGGTTACCTAAGTGTAAACTTACAAGACTGACGAAATAAGTATGATAAATTAGCCGTTAGAACAATAACAAATAACAATTATAAAATACAAGGAATATAATAATAACACAAACTTCATAAGTTAAAAGTCAAAACACTATTTTATCGTTGCTATATGTGATACATGTGTGCATAATAAACATACTCTGTATACGTTGTTTCTATTTTTTTCACGATTTCTTGACAAGACTTAGCGCGTAACTCTATTAGAAGAACGATTGCGCCTTTTCTTTTTTCAAGATGTGTGACTACCAATGAATTAGACAAATGCCGGTATATGTTAGTATTTTTGTATTTTAGTGGTTCCAAATTTATCAAACCATATCAAGTCAAGGGAATAACATCATATCTAATCGTCAATATCAAATCAATGCAATACCTAAATAATAGCGTGTTAGTGCTAAATTAATTGACTCTATGTTTGTAAGTTGTTACTAAAGATTGGTGAATCTAAATCAGTGTTCTTATTCAACTAATATTATTTGAAAACATAGAGAAAATAAGTGTGGGGTTGCACTTACGTACAAACAATACAGCCCACTAAGGGAACGAACTCAGTTCCACAAAACCAAATTCCCACAAGACCAAATGTATTTTCAAACAAAACTTTTGTAACAATATAAATTATTAAAGAACCTTTATTGTATAACAAGTACCTATATTGTACTGGTAGAATCAAATGCAATTACATATGTTGTAGGGCTCTTATTTGCGTAATTAGATAGTTCTATGGAAAGTATTTAAAGAATTATTAATAAATAATATGATTCATTTCCGTAATTGCTCTAATCAAATATGTTTCGTGTAGTCTACGTGTGGCACAATAAATGTAAATTAAAAGAAGTTTCATTTTAAATAAGGAAATTAAAACTTTACACTTTACTTTACTTTCGTTTTTGCAGTAGCGTACAGCCTCGTCGGACAGACTGTATATGTGCAGTCAAATACTAGTTTTGCAAATAACACATTTAATTATAGTTCCTATATATAGTAACGCAGAAAATTAGTTAGAAATTTATTCACAGTCGTTGTAATTAACAATTCAGCTCTGCGACTCATCTTCGCTTCACCGACAAGTTTCAAATTATCGGCAGTTCTTACACGCGTTCGCCCCCGCATCGATTCCGATGGTTAGAATTGTTCAATCTTATTCATTACACTTAAAGAGTCCCACTAATTTAGTAAATAACCTAATATAGTATTGGAAAGCAGTTTTTGACATAACATTAATTGCACTTTTGCAGATTGTAATTTGTAAATTAATTATTAGATTCCCTTCTCAGCTAAATTAAGAGTGTTCGTAACTGAAGAAATATTATCATCGATTTCAATCGGTCCTGTGTTTTTAATAATTATTTTTTGTAATTTTAATCTATTCAATATTTTTTGATACAAGTCAAATACTTTATTTACAAGTATAGTAGCGGCCGCGCCAAGTCGATGGGCTCAGTTATTCATTGCCAATGAGAGTGTAAAGTGCTTGCATGGCGTCGTGGTCACGAAGTGAGATAAGGGCAGTTTTACTTTATAATTTCGTGCGTGATTTAAACATAGACCAGTGGTTCGAAGAAATGACTCTTGCACTAGGTGATGTTTGTTCAAATCGCACAACAATATTCGAGTGGTATAGAAAATTCCAAAGAGGCTATTTAACTATGATGCTGAGAGGCCGGGAAGCCCAAGAACGTCAGTTACGGAGAAAAGCACTATTACTGTGAGGAAAATGCTTGGCGAGGACAGGCGAATGACCCACCAACAGGTAGAGGGTACTTCAGGCCTAAATGCACTAGCAATTCGTTCGATTCTGCATGATCATTTGCACGTGAAGAATCCTTGTTCTCTCTGGATGCCACATCGACTGACTAAAGAGCAGATGACACGACGTGTGACATGGTGCCGGGAGATGCTAGAAAAATTTAGTAAGGGACAATCTCGGTATGTGAACAACATCGCGACAGGTGACGAGACTTGACTGTACTATTACGATGTGCCGACCAAAGCTCGAAATAAAGTTTGGGTCTTTGATGATGAGGACACAACCGCAGGTGTCCCGATCTGTAGAAAAGAAAATGATAGCTGTACCTTTCAAATCGAGTGGAATTGTGGAACGCGTCGTTGTGGACACACAGAAGACAGTCACAGCTAAGTGGTGTACTGACCAGTGTCTACCTAAAGTCATTGGATCTATGAAGAACCTGCGGCCAAAGTCAAAAATGGACACCTGGTTCCTCTATCGCAATAATGCTCCAGCTCACCGCGCCAAAGCCTGCACCGAATTTTTGACCACGACAGGATTGAAACTTCTCGAGCACTCTCCCTACGGTCCAGATCTTGCTCCCTGAGACTTTGCACTGATCCCGCATGTGAAAATGAAGCTAAAATGGGTGCGGTTGATGAGGACCTTCTGCGGGCTTGGAACAACGAGTGTGCTTTACTCCCTAGCGAAACTTGGCACAACTGGTTTAAAGATTGGTTTCAGAGGATGAAGAGGTGTATTGAGTGTAGAGGAAATTACTTTGAAAAAATTAAATAAACAAAGCTGTATTGCAAAACTTTCCTAGTACCCTTTGTATGTATGTGTATATTATAATAACAGCGTAGGGGTACATACACATCTATTTAATATAGAGATTTACATCTCTTTCGTGGCCCATATTGGAACTATATTCATTAACCTTGTGCGCGCAATTACTTCCAAATTTATAAGAAATATAAATTTTTTATACATATTTTTTGCTTTTGTTATTTTGTCTGTCAACATGTTTCGGTTGTTAATTTCAAAGGCCTGTCAGGAGCATTAAAAATGTCTGTGGCGCACAAAAGGATTAACAAGATCACATAGATATATGCCTATGGTGGGAAAAGCACTTTTATGATTTAATCTGGAGATTTTTCGCTGTTTTCTGATATTAATGTTTAATCTACGAAAAAATTACCAATAATTTCAATGTTAATCCTTGCCTAAATGTAGTATGTTTTATGTTTCGTAATAATAATAATCTTTATTTACCCAGGATTTGCAGGAGAAAGAAACAAAAAAGAACAAAATAAAACAAAATAACTATGAAATAGGAGCAAAACCTAATTTTAAGACAAATTAAAATATAATAATACACATATCATAGACAAGAGCTTATGGATGAGGAAAAAAATGGTACAAAAAATTAAAATAAAAATTATATACACTTATTACTTATGTTTGTGTATATGTTCCTGTTCCTAAAGTAGTCATTAGGCGTTCTTACAGATAATGGAAAAAGTTGCTCTCCTCATAAGATTCGTGTGAGTTTTGCACCTGGACACCAGACGCAGTACGTTAAACAAAATCTTAAATAACAGAAATGGGTAGCCGTTCTTATTTTCAAATAATTTAATCATAAGGAGAGCGCTAAGCTAAACGCGTCTGGCAGTTAACGAACTTAAATATTGAACTTCCATATTTTACAAATCCGTTCAGGATAAGTGTCACTAGTTTTGTATGATATAAATTCCCAAAATACATGAAGGACATGTTCCAATTTGTACGAATGGCATGCGTATACGAGGGTGGTCCCACAAGTACCCGGCCTGACCTAGAGATGGCGGTAGTTTTTTGAAGAATATCACTATATTAGAAAGTACACAATCCATAAAGCATATGTTACAAGTTTGAAAACGCCATGTTGTTCAGTATTTGTTTGGCAGCCATCAATAGTGAACATTTTCAGTGAAATTGTAAAAAATGGTGAAAATTGGTCATCGGTACGTAATTCAATACTTTTATTCGAAAGGCCTCAGACTAACCGACATAAAAGCTGAACTGGATTTTACTCTGGGTGAGTCTGCTTCTTCGTTTACAATAGTGAAATATTGGGTAGCAGAGTTCAAAAGATGCCGTACGAGTTGCCAAGACGAGCATCGCAGTGATCAACCAAATGAAGTGACGACTCCAGAAATGGTGCAGAAAATCCACAAAGTGCGCGAGCTGGCAGACGTAGTAAGCATTTCACAAAGTGCGGTACAACGCATATTATCTGAAAACCTGGACATGAGAAAGCTGTGTGTAAGATGGGTGCTCCATTTGTTCACACTCGAGCAAAAACAGTGTCGTGAAGATGTTTGAATTGAATATTTAGCGAAGCAGAATTTTTGCGCTACTTCATAACCATGGATGAAACATGGGTCCATCACTTTACACCCGAGACAAAAGAACAACCAAAGCAATGGACCCAAAAGCGAGAACCGGCTCCAAAGAAGGCGAAGACCGTATCATCTGCAGGCAAGATTATAGCATCGAGTTTTTGGGATGCGCGTGGAATAATTTGCATTGACTGTCTTGAAAAAGAAAAAACTATCAACGGCGAGTATTATGCGAACTTATTGCAACGTTTGAGGGAAGAAATCAAGCAAATGCGGCCGTATTTGGCTAAGAAGAAAGTGTTGTTTCATCAAGACAATGCACCAGCTCACAAACCCGTCATTGCAATGGCCAAAACTAATGAACTAAAGTTTGAATTGCTACCTCATGCACCTTATTCACCAGATTTAGCCCCTTCTGATTATTTTTTGTTCCCAAGCTTGAAAAAATAGCTCAGTGGTCAAAGATTTTCCAACGATGAAGAAGTGATGTCGGCAGTTAATGGCTACTTTGAGGAGCAAGACAGTTCTTATTATAAAAATGGTATCAAACTTATTGAACATCTCTGATTGAAAAGTTTATAGAACTGAAAGGAGATTATGTTGAAAAATGAATATATTTTTTTCCAAAATTTTCGCGTTTTCTTTGTTGGGTCGGGTACTACTGGGACCACCCTCGTATTGGATATATTTTTGATATTAACGTATTAAACCTTGTTCACAATCAATGCAATATATATATATATATATATATATATATATATATATATATATATAGAGCTTGTTCCACGACGAAGGTCTGTTGTATTTCTCAAATTTGGACTAAGTTATTCCGAGGCGTTCCTCCTTCGAAAGCAGCCTACTACATATATTTCTGTCAATATATTCATCTCCCATTTATAGGAACCGTGTTTTATGGATCGCGATTTCTTCTTCTACATGACAAAATCAGTGTATTCCTCCTTCTGCTAAGCTCCTATTGTTCACACATTTATCTACTCAATAGAGCCATTATAAATTTGGCTACCCGTTCATTAGGAAACTGTTCTACAAACCTTTAAATTCGGGAGTTCTGCTTCTCCTGGGAGCTCTTTTCAGCCCACGGTGGCTATGTACCAAATCTTACAAATTATAGTGTGTATTACTAATTATCGTACTATATATAGGCATTGCCAGTAGATATGTACAATTAATATACAGTAAAAATCACTAGAGTACGTAAAGGAGAACGTGACGGATGTCGGCTAAATGAATACATATTACACGCTGCATTAGTTGCGTCTATGTTAGAGGATAGGAATATATTCAATAGATTATTTAAAAGTGTATAAAATATATTTCACAATCAATATTTAAAGTTAATGAGCGTGTATCGACCAATAACGACTGTGTGTAGAGATTTCAATTTCAAATAATTATCAATCAACAAATTATCAATATATGAAACCGACAGCAATTAATATGAATTAGTGCAATGATATTATTAAGTTTACAAGTTTACAAGTTTACTAGTATGTAGGCATCATGCATATCATGCATACTCCGTATTAATTCTCCTTTATGAAGTTTTATGTACAAAAGTGATATCTATCTTAAAACTAAGCAGTAAATATAGACACATAACATTCATTCGACATAATAAACGAACCAAAAAAATTCAATTTGACGAGCTAATTGGCCAGAAACGCTTTTATTGCTTTTATTAATGTAATTATAAAAATTAATTTCCCAGCAGAACCTCATTCATAATAATTGCAGTTATCTTTACCCTGTCCTTATCATTATATCATTTAATATTTGTTTTATAAAATACATTGAAGTTTCATAAATTAGTAATTTGAATAACGTTAATAGGTCCAAAATTATATTGCTATTTTCATATTTTGTTTGAATACGTCAAGTAATATGTATATTTTATAATGAGGCAAATGTTAATAATACTTCTGGAATAAATTAAGCAATAAATATTCACATAGTTGAAATATTAATTTACACAGGTAATACATTATCGTATTATTTTACAAATTGTAATTAGTTTGCATCTATCTGGTAACTGTAATTTCGATGAATTTTACAGTGACTGCAAGTATACCATATTCACGTAAGAGATGTAATTTGAATTCCAATATTCTACACTTCGAATAGAGTATGTTGAAAATTACCTGCGATTGAAGGGTTTCTTTTTTATAAAATATGTATTCTTAATCTTATTGGACACATAAAAATTTCTTTTCAAAGGCGATTTTTCTTAACTTTATATCTTTAAATGTGATATTTACATTCAACGAAATCGTGGCATATTATGTACCTTATCTAACTAGTCATGAAAAACAGGTCACATTCTTTTAGAACCAAAAATCCTTCAGCAATATGTATATATTAAAATAATTTGCTGGAATATTTAATTAAATGTAAGACACATTACTCTGAAATGCTTTTTTCTTAAGTTTTGAGTTTTCTCTTGTATGATCCAGATGTTTTAAATTTGGAATTACAAGTTTCTTGGATTGATCTGCTCTGGCTTATTTGGGGAGCACTTCATGCTTGATACTATTACGAATAAATTATTTATTTTTTACTTGTTGGCCTAAATTTGACAAGAGTGCAGTTTCTATAAATGGTAAATGACTATCCCGCAGCGGAACACAATACGAAAAAACCGGAGCTGCTAGGTTCAGCTAAAGGAATAATGCTCACGAAAATAGATTAACGAGAGGCATGATGACCACAATAAACCTGAGAAGGTCGTTTTGAAGTAGACTATATGAACACTTCAGTAAATCGTTTACTTTATATTTATTTATGAACATTAACTTCTCAAAGATGTGGAGTAGAAGTTTTATTTATTGATTAATTGCGTTACGAAGATATTAAAATGCATATTTTCAACAATATGGGGCAACTCAGCACTGTACAGTAGGAACACTGAATTTCGGAAGGAATTTTTTTGCTGACCATTTATATACCTATTTCTCTTTGAAATTGATAATAACTCTCTATACAGTTTTGTCCACTCATTTAATATGGTGAATCGATGAATATTATTATTTGTGCTTCCTACAACTTTCTTCTATTGTGCCTCCGCTCTTCTCTACCTCTAATACTTCTTCTCCAGTCCTTGACGCAAATAATTCTTATATTATCTATCTCTAATGCTTTTTTTTCCAATCCTTGACTCCCATAGTCCATAAGTTATTTATTATCTGTTCCTCTCACCAAAGCTTCGATCTTCCTTTTGATATATAATGGGCAAATCATTATGCTGTACCTTTTTCAATATTTATTTTTTGACAGATAAAACGTGAGCGGTGTCAAACTTTCGCACTATTTTAGTTAAGTACTGTATGACATTTTATTATTGAAAGACAGCCTGGCACATTGTCTATAAATTATTCAGGTATATTTCAAAAATCACCGCTCCACGAGAAATGAGTTTCTTGCGTTTAGAGCAACGTATGGTCTGTATAATCGGTTCACCGAAGGCACAATTCGCTATACCATCGAAGAATTTGAAAGGCAATTTTCATTATTGCATAATACTTCGCCAAATAGATGTAGTGAAGCAAATGTACTGACAATAGCTGAAAGTGTTCGCGATGACCGTGAAGAATTGATTCGACGTAGATCGCAACAGCTTGGCATGTCGTTTCCACAACTTAGCGCATTTTACGTAAGGATCTTAGTTTAAAAGCATACCAAATTCAATTCGTTCAAAAATTGAAAGCGGCCGACTAATCGAATCGTCACCGTTTCAGTCGTTGGGATCTTGAAAAGCTTGAAGAAGATCCACTGTTTTCGACCAAAACTTTGTTCAGAAATGAGATCTATTTATAGCTTAATGGCTATATCAAGAAGCACAATTGCCGTATTTGTAGTGAAGACCAACCTAAAGAAATTCAGGAGTTGCCATTACATTCAGACAAAACTACGGTTTGATGTGATTTATGGACAAGTGGAATCATATCGCGCCATGATACCGGATTATTTACTGCTTGCAATTGAACTCCGTGATCTCGATGACATTTGATTCTAACAGGACGGCATTACTTGACACCAGGCCCTTGAAGGCATGGTTTTATTGAGAGAACAATTTGTTGAATATTTAATGTCACGTACTGAACCTGTGCAATGGCCGCATAGATCATGTGATTTTACACCTTTAGAGTTACGTAAAGTTGCGATTGAGCAATTGGAAGCAAACATTAGTTGCGTTATTTATCAAATACTGCTTTATATGCTAGAACGCGTTATTGAAAATTGAAACTTCATAATAGACCACGTTAGGCGCAGTTACGGTCAACATTTGAAGAACAGTTTTTAAAAAATAAATGTCAGAATATTTCTTTTTTATGATAATAAAGAATATCCGATAAAATTGAATTTTTTATTTTTGAAAAAAGTAGGACCAAATGAATCACCCCTTATATATGTACATACAGTGAATTGCAGGAATCCATTTTTTCTTTATAGTTTTGGTTTTCAAAAATTTATGCTCCTGAACTATTTCCAAATTTGGAGTAATAGTACCAATATTCTTATATGCCTCTATATTTATGATAAAATCCTCGGCATATCATCAGCAAGCAAAACTAGAAAATTGGTGTCATCACCTTTTTAATAATAATAATCCATGTCATCACATCTCCTAACAGCTTAACGCTAATCACCTGATACCGGGAGAAGTAACACAAAACCGTCAAGTCGAGAAACGATTTAAGCTGTAGGCTTCTCTAGATAACTAGCTCAATATTCAACTATTTCTACTGTGGTATTTGAATTAATTAGCACCGGCAATGAACTAAAAACTTATTTTTCTTCTGTTACCATTATTTAGAGTCACTGTAAAGCACATGTCCCCTATTCGAAAACGTCCGAATTTTCATAGATTAACTGAGTGAAAACTTTAGAAAAGTTAGATAATATGGTAAAGAATTGGTCGTTTAAAAACTGAGATAAATAATTCTTTATACCTTCCAAGCTGAAGAGAGAAAGGTAGTAGAATTTGCTTGAAAACACTTTCAGGCGCTTGGAGATAACAAGCTAAGTATCTCTACTAGAAAATCTTCCAATCAAGTTATCATTAGCTACCATATTATTAGTAATGTTAACTATGGTTCAAGAGTACTTATCAAGAATTCAAATGAGGAAAGAACTAAACTATTTTATTATTAATATTCTTATAGTCAACTTAGATATTGGATCATTTTTTGGGGCGTCCTTATTGGTAGACCAGTCACATTTGGTAAGACACAAATTTGTAATAAATACATACCGAATATTTACGATAACTCATCCAAGATCGATCGCTCTGCTCAGTAACATGTTTGTTAGTACATAGTACTTAGTACTTGCGTACTTTCTACAAAGGAACCTATCTTGTTGGGCTGATAAAAATTGATCGCTCTACTTATCAGTAATTTAAAAACCTGTTTGTCCGTAAGCATATTTAATAACGTGAAACACAGAGATAGCTGTAGGTGTATTTTTAGGCGACGAAATATGCTAACAACTGTAGCAGTGTACATATACGAATGTATGTATATGTAGATTGTTGCTAATGTCTGGAGTTATCCAGAGCTTTATTACCTAACAATCATTGGCACGGTCCAAACTATTTATATCCCAGTCCTAGGCTGTCGTTATATCAACGTAGAGCATAATACATACTCTTGTATTAAATTGTATAACGAATTCCCAAGGAAATAAAATCCATTAAAAATTATAGGCCCTATTAAAAAAGCATTATAACTGTTTAGTAGTATTGTAGATTTAGAAACATTCTGTAACTTTGTCCTTGACTTATTTTCATGTACTGACCTTAGATTTTAGATGATTGTTTTGTTGGTCCGCTGAAATTGAATAAATGACTATAACATTACAGAACATTATTCAAAATTGTCATTAAATGTACCTGTTTTAATATTATTACCTATATGACACCATAATTTGTCTTGTTTTTATCTCAGTGTTGAAGTTGCCTTAGTTTCACGCACTTTCACACTGTATATTTGTAACGAACATTGCCCATGAAGTGTATATTATTATAACGCTAAACAAATTGTGCTAAACATGACATACGTCAAAGGCAGACAGTGTATTTATCTTTACATATTTGCAGGTCGGAAAGACACACAACAATATTCCGAATGGCGTCAGTTATGGTATCCAAACTTCGAAGACTACGCCAGGTCCGAAGGGATTATTGGCGACAACAACACAGTTACGAACATTACTGTGCAATTGGGAGCAACCGCTTATCTGCACTGTCACGTTCGGAGTGCAACTGATAGAACAATCGTCGGAGCGGAGGTATGTAAGCAACGATAGATGGTTAGACATTCTTGAAAGTTATTGCCTTTGAAATGTGCTATATTACCAAGTCGGTCATCAAGCTTTACTTAGTTCAGTATTTTCTTTAATATTTCAAAAATGAGCCATATGATAATAAAGTACAGTTGCAAGTCGTTAAGAAAGATATAAAATTGCTTCTTATGGTAATATCATATAATATGGTATATTAAAATCCTCCTTTATTCTACCTATAAACGTTTTTACAATAAAGAAAAGGAAAATTACGGAAATATATTAAACGATTACCTTCTCTAAGATATACATACATCTTTTTTATTAAAAAATATTTTGTTGTAATGCCACGGACAATCTCATTTTGTTCCAAAAAAATTCAATTAAGATCTGCAAAAATTTCTTAGCTCCTAGGATGTAATCAACATCCCATTTTATTATTTATTATTAACGTGTTTTTAAAATTTAATATATTATGTATTTACTCCTTACGATGGATTGTAATTCGAGTTATTGTTTGGACTGTTTCTATCGTTTGTGGAATTTAAGTATTCCAACGTTTCGATAATTACTTTACTGCCGAGTTGAAGGTAGTTCTGGTAAGGACAGTTGTTTCTTGAAAAACTCATCACTATAGTTGGTAATTCGTCTAGCTTGTATGCGTCTCTATAATTTTCTATTCCTTGGAAATGTCCTTGGAAATGTCCTGGTGAAGTGTGTGGACTGTAGAAGATTCAAATCTCACACATTTTGATGTGATAAGAAACAAGAGAGACACATACAAGTCAGATGAATTACCAACTACAGTTATGAGGGTGGCAAGAAACAACAGTCTTTATCAAGACTACCTTGAAGACGGCAATAGTGTAACTGCCGAAACTTCGTAATACTTTAATTTCATAAATGATGAAAACAGCCCAAACAACTCGAATGTTATGTATTGCAACACAGGTATTCTGCATATAACCCTCAATGTCTAACTCAAAGATAATTAGAGGCTACAGTTGAGAGAATGGTTGTTGGAGAGTCTGATGATGAAGTCGGTAGAAACGGAGATGAGAATGGTTGTGATGAAAGTATTATATTTAGCAATTATGATAATAAGAAAGTAAGAGTAAACTAAGGTGGTTCTGTAGCCACTCTAGGTAACCTAGACCCAATCTGAAACGAAAGTCATAAATTTTACTTTAGTCTTACTTAAAAATAACTTATTGGTCAGTTCTTTTAATATTGATTCCATTTTAATTTCAATGATCTAGATGTGATAGTTTATGAAGAAAATACAGTACCATCCACTGATTCTTCAAAAGTCATTACTATCAATGTAAATAGCCACGCTAAGGTAGTCTGGAAATTGTAATTTCAGAAAGATACAAACTAAATTTTTTTGTTGGTAGATCATGTAAAGCATAGTTTAAATTTATTTTAATAAGACAGTACTTCTTCCATTGGTTCTGAGTTTGTATAAAACGGTGGTGATTATAAATTTCCCTTGCCTTAATTAGAGCCAGATCGAAGTACGCTATAGAAACATCAAAATGAAATAACCTAATATCGCGCAGCATAAGATGTAGAAGTAATAACGAGTTTTAAAGACATACTATACATATACTTGCAGATATTAATTTTTTTTAAATAATTTTAAATATAATATATAGCCTCAACGATGATACAAATTATTTGCAGAAAAATAAATTACAAAGAACCGTATACTTCACAACCTCCCAATTTTTATCATTTACTTTTCTCTGTCAAAACTAAAATCGCTTTTGCGCAGAAAATGATACTATATAACCAATTTAGGCAGTCAAACATTAAAATTATTACAAAAATATACAATATGTCGCAAAGAAAACGGAACTTTCTTAAAATAGCAATTCTTAGTGGCGCCATATATCAAAAAAATATGCGTCAGTAAGCTAGATCTTTCACTAATATTATGTCACAATATCATGACATTTGCATGATTAGAAACAGAGAAATTGCGCATAAAGTAACAGTGTTTATTTGGCATTGGTCGAAAAATGAATTTTAAACGAAGATCAAGTTATGTTTTAAACTCGGTAAATTGTTTACCGAAAAGATTAATTTCATGAAATAAGTATATGGTAATGCGTGTTTATCACGTAATAGTGTGTATGATAAATGACGACGACCATCCTGATGAAAAAAAAATCTATGGTTACTGAAAGTAACACCAAACTTGTGCGTGAATGTATGAGAAACGAGCATAAATTCTTATTGTGATACGTGGGAATGGCACTAAATATTTCCAAAGATTCAATTCATAGCATTTCGACACAGCATTTGGGACTGAGAAAGATTTGTACCTGGTTTGTACTACGCAACCTAACTGAATTCAACATTGTACAGACTTGACTAAAGATTCAAAAAAGAACAAAAACTTCAGGCATTCTATTGTAACAAGGGATGAGAAGTGGTGTTTTCAATATGATCCAGAGACTTGGCGTCAAAGCTTTGAATGGAAACATCCAAGCGAAGAAAAACCGAAAAAAAGTCTTTTGGAAAAGTCAAAAGTGAACACAATGTTGATTTGTTTCTATGATTCGAAAGATATAATGCACAAAGAATTTGTACCAACTAGTCAAGCAGTCAATGCTCTATATTATCTTGATGTTATGAAGCGTCTTTTGGGGCGTGTTGGTCGTTCGCGCCCTCAATATCATGAAAAGGATAGTTGCCGTTTGTTACATGATAATGGACCATCTCATCGCTCGACGCTTATCACTAATTTTCTAACTACAAATAGCATTTTAACCATCAACTATTCACAGTATTCACAGGATTTGTCCCACTGTCTTTTCCCTTTGTTATTCGAACTACATTTACCGATAAAAGGACAGCGTTAGACTGACGTCGAAGTCATTAAAAAGGCGTCAACAACGATTTTGAAGGTCATCTCTAAAGATGAACTCAGAAATTCATTCGACATGTTAATTGAACGCGCAAAACGTAATATTGAAGCCGAAGGCAACTACCTTGCATAAAATAAATCAATTTAGTAAGCTTTGGCTTTTATTTTAAAGAAAATCGGTTTTCTCTGCGCAGACCGTGTATAATAAGTTTCTACTTGTTATTGTATTTAAATATAAAAAAATAAAAATAATAATATAGTCAAGGGATTACTGTAATAATGACTACTCGAAATGCTGTGAGCAACACGCTCAACACATTAGCTATATTAATCGCTGTCATCGCACCAAACTACAAATTTATACTTCACAGAAAAACGCTTCTATTATATTATTTAAAATGGCCACTATGCACATGTTTTATGATAACAGACTTCATAACAAATTGAAGATACATGTTATTTAATTACGTTGATAGGCATATTTCTGTGCATATAATTGTTGTACTTCGTGACAAAATCACATTTAGCTATATTTTCATATATACTACGAGTGTTTACAAATAATCTCCACATTTATCAAATCATATTTTACATTTTTTAAATTTTACCTAAATAATGAATAATTTCAATAACAAGTAAAGTCCCATTAGATTTTTGTAATATCCTCTATATTTGACGGCCAAAGTTACTATACAGCGTTTTCTACGTAAAAGTGACTGATTTTGATAGATAAAATAATAAATTGGGAGGTTTAAGGTACCCTATTGCCTATTATCTATGTTTTTCAGAAATAAATTACATCGTCATTGATAACACGGGCCAACACACATTTTGGTGCCTGCGATTTTTTAACTGTTCCTGGGTAATTTTTGGATGCAGAATGTAAAAAAGTTCTCAGATTTGGTCTATCAGATCTAGTTTTTGAGATTTTTTAAAAAAATTGTGTATATATTTTACGTTATAACTGTTATAATATATAATATTACTATTGACAGTTAAAAAAACAAAGACACATGGATTTAAGTATTTATTGCAAAAACAGGATAAAAACTACATAATTACATTAGTCACTAATCACATAAAAATTTTCTTTTACACGACTTTCTAGAATGGAGTTTACTAGGGCAGTCTCGCTGAAGGCTCCAGGAGTAGTCCGCCATCATGTGGCTATCCCATCGTCCTTGATAACGATCTTCCATAGTTTTAATATCCTGATGGAATCTTTCACCCTGTTCTTCACTACAATCACCTAAGTTTTCTGGAAAACAATCTAGGTGGCTGTGGAGGTAGTGAACTTTTATACACATGTTACAGCCGAAAATATTAAAATTTGAAAGCATAGTTTCCACTAATTCTACGTAATTCTCTGTTTTATGATTGCCAAGAAAATTTTGTACTACTTGAACAAATGAACACCAAGCGTTAGATTCAGTCCCGTTCATTGATGTGGTGAATTGTGGATCTTTAACAAATTGCCTTATTTGAGGACCATCAAATATACCAGCTTTTAGTTTTTCCGTGCTAATGCCAGGAAATTTACGTGATAAATACCCAAAACAATTTCCATCTCGATTTAAAGCCTTCACAAATTGCTTCATTAAGCCTAGCTTGATATGCAAGGGCGGAAGTAAGATTTTTTCTCTTGCAACCAAAGGTTCGTTGATCACGTTTTGTTTTCCTTGAATCATGACATCTCTTGAAGGCCATTTTTTTTAACCCAGTGCTCATTTTTATCTCTGCTGTCCCAAAGGCACAAAAAACAAGGATATTTTGTATAACCATTTCTATTTTGACGATTAAGTACATATTTATCTCTTTATTTGTTGTCCTTTATCAGAAAAAAATATCAATTAACCTGTAACCTGTATCTCAAAAACTAGAGCTGATAGAAAAAAAATCTGGTGGCATTTTTGGAATCAGCACATTAAAAACATCTAAAATCAGACGTTAGATTTCCGGCACCAAATTTTTTTTCATTTTGTTGCCCTGTGTAATATATAATATACTTTGAATTACGTTTCAAACGAAATGTAATACCTGCTATCGTTTTCAAGATATTTAAAAAGATTTTTACTGTCGTGCAAATATTCGAAGGGGGGTGTACCCAGAAATGAAAATATATGGTCACTAAAAAGTATATGTTGCTTTTATATGAAGGTACTCTTTCAATATTTAAAGTTTTATCGAACCCTGAATATTCAGCTTGCCAATGATTACATATTAAACCAGATGTTATAAACCGGTGTGTCAGAACACGCTGGTGTATCGTTAAAGAACGCAGAGTGTGTCGCGCAGTTTATAATTTCATTTTTTTGTAGCAGTGTAATTCCATTTATCTATTATTATGCATAAAAATTATAAAATTCCACCTGAGTGTTAAATTCCTATTCGAAGAGAATTTTCTAGATTTAGTATATCCCGAGACTTTCTAGAAATTTCGACCCCTTTCAACAGCATTCGGAGAAAGCTAGTAATCGTAAAAGCAATGCAGCGATGATAATCGATCACGTATACAATATTCTATTGTTGTTAAATTAAACAATTATGTTTTTAATTAGAGTTGTTCATTTTACAACTGAATTGAAGTAAAACCGAATTGAACTTGAACTTATTTAACTTCCGATAAACTAGAAAGTCGTGACAGTAGACGTGAATAAATTTTTAATTCAAAAACTTTAAAAAGACCATGATTTACCATATGAAACTGCGTCAATATCTATTATCGTTTCTTTTCCAGAGACAATTTCAGTAAAATCTTCTAAAACCAAGTCTACAGATAATGTACAAGCAATGTACAGGAAACAAACGACAAGTATTTAAGCTTTGGTAATTTGAACTGGAGAAGAATATTGTCCACAGCTGAAATATATAGTTGTGGCTGTTTTGGTAAATCAGTCAATGGTATTGTAAACTAAAAATGTAGTTGGAATAAAATCACTAGTATGTTTTCTAGGAATCAGTCGAATGTTTTGGGGGTATTTTGTCCAGCCAACAAAATATTATGCACAAAATGGTGAGGCAGGTAACAATATACGACGAAGGCTATGTTGTTTCCTACTCCAAGATAGAATTGATGGCGTTTAAAGAAAGTGAACAAAATTCTCCAAAATTTTACTTTTCGTCTGCATACAAGGAAACTTATACTTATGTTTGTATCAAAGCCGTGAAGATATCGCCGCCAAATGATACAATGATCTGAAGAATTAGCGATATATCTGCAGATATTTAATTCTTTGTAACAGAAAGAATAAAGGATTATCAGAAATTCACTCCACAATTCGATGAGTTAAGTGAAGCAAATGGTAAACACCAACTTATGTTTTGTTATTTTTGTGGATAAAACTGAAATTGTTGAGCAAAACTTGTTAAGTCAACAACATACGCAGTCATATTTTATTTTGTCAGTACATAATTCCAAGAAAAGCAAGTGAGAATATTTTTATCCAATATGTGCAAATGAATCAAAAACAGCTATGACCGATCGCGTTAGAAGTTTTATCAGGTTGACAAAAAAAATTCGTCAATTACTTTGATTTACTGTTTATGGGAGGCACTCATTGTGAAAAGCACTGACGACAACGGTTCATTAGGCGAAGTACTCAAAAACCTTTAACTAATTTTATAAAAAATGTCCGATAATGTCCCGTATATTTGAAAAACTCCACGAAATGGGCTCAGAACGCAAGAATTTATTGTTACACTCGGAAACTCATTGACTCTCAATAGGCAAAATTTTAAATATTGGGTTGGCAACTAAGTACTTTCGGTTTTTACTGATAGAGAGCGTTACTTTATTATTTGTATAACGTATGTTAGTGCTGTACTTTACCGTTTGTCGCGTGATAATAGTCACATTGACGTAACTTCAGAAGCAAGTAGTGTGTGATTTTTATTAAAGCTATTAGTTGTGGGTTAATTTTAAATGGAGTGCAGAAACGAACATTTTCGACATATTTTACTATTTTATTTCCGTAAAGGAAAGAAAGCTGCTGCGGCTCACAAAAAGATATGTGAAGTTTATCGTGCTAATTGCTTAACAGAGCGCACGTGTCAGAATTGGTATAAAAAATTCCGTTCTGGAGATTTTTCCCTCAAAGATGAGCAACGTTCTGGTCGGCCTACTGAAGTTGATGATGACCAAATCAAAGTCATAATTGAAGAGGATCATCATATAACTGTTAGAGAGGTTGTGGAGAGGCTACATGTATCGCACACAATAATTGAAAAACATTTAAAATATCTTGGGCTAGTTAAGAAGCTTGATATTTGGGTACCTCACGAATTGAAAGAAATTCATTTAACACAAAGAATCAACTTTTGCGATATGCACCTTAGACGAAACGAAACCGACCCTTTCTTAAAAAGAATCATCACTGGTGATGAAAAATGGGTCATAGTTCGAAAACGATCATGGAGCAAATACGATAAACCAGCTCAAACCACATCGAAAGCTAAATTGCATCCAAAAAAGATCATGCTGTCAGTTTGGTGGGATTACAAAGGTGTTGTGTTTTTCGAGCTGCTTCCAAGGAACCAAACGATCAGTTCTGATGTTTACTGTCAACAATTAATAAAACTGGATGAAGCAATCAAAGAAAAACGGCCAGAATTTTCAAATCGGAAAGGTGTAGTTTTCCACCAAGATAATGCGAGGCCTCACACATCTTTGGCAACTCGTGGGAAACTATTGGAGCGTGGAGTTTGGTCATCGAAATAGAAGGTTAAGATTTTACCAGGTTTTAGTCTCTATCGAAGATTCTGCCTAACTTGATACTGATGTATATAAAAAATATGTAAAGACCATTTTAAATAGGGATTAATTAAATATTTCCCGTATACTTCGACAGATGAAATCTAGTGGGCAACGTCTCTTTTTAGACAGACAGGGGAACTTCATCTTCAAACTGCTACCGGAAAAATATACAAAAGAAAGAAGAATTGATAATCCAGTATATCTTTAAATGCGGGATTCATTGAAACGCATGCAACTTGATTTTGGATATCACGAGATGCTTTACTTCCAGCTGTGATATTCTATTTATGAGAACCTGCATTTTCTATATTGAAAATAAAGTCAATGTGCAAGAAAAATATGAGTTTGTCTTACTTAGGACCATGTTTCGGAAAACTGTTTGCTAAACGACAATCACAAATGTCCCATTGACTTTTAAATTTTAAATTATTTTCAATTATCGTTTGGCACTAAAGGATAATAGGGTTCTTCTCATTCAATTAATAAATTTTTTGATACTTATCTCTGTATTTACTTTCATTCTAAATATAAATATGTAGATGGCTTTAAGAAAATAATTTAATCTACTAAGGAATACATATCTATGACCCAAGTGAATTACATAGCTGAAAGTCAGATGTAATTTGGACATATTCCCAGTTGCCTCGCAGATGAGAAGCACTGTGTTGGCTGATATTATTAAAGTTTTAAATTATTTACTGGTAAACTGCTATTTCTAGTCTGATGCCTTATATTAATTAATTGAATCGCCGAGAAACATAAATAAAACATACTTTTGCATCTACTTATAGTCTTAAATTAATGCTAGACGAGATTTTGTATTTTAATGCTCTTCCGCTGCATACAATTTATATGTAAATTTGATCAAACTTTTTACGTATAATTTCCTGCGTTAAAGTCCACATTACAGTGTCATTATTAAGAAAACAAAATAAATATCACGTACCGCAAATATTTATTCACCCACTTCTAAATGCAAATAGACAAAGTACAAATGCATATTTGCCCGAAGCGGAAATTCGCATGAAGTACATTGTTTGCCAAAGGCTGAAGGAGAGGGTGTCATTTAAAGCTGGAAATTCGCAAAATGCAGTCGCCTCTCAGAAGAGTGGAGTGTATACAAACAAGACAAAAATTTACGTTATCAACACTATTCAACAAAATCCATTTGGGGACTTTTATTTCCTTGAAGTTTTCGTTAGTTATTATAAATACGAACTCAGAGTTGTATCTTATGTACGTAATGCTATTAGAATTTGTCTCCGTCTTTTAACTTTGGGAAATTTTGCCGGCGTGCCTGTTTGCCTGTTGAAAATAAGGTAGAACGAAACGCGAGAAGAATATATATTGCGAAATTTCCACGATCTAGATTATTTATAAGAAACATATGTGACCAGAACCGTTATTTCCGCTTTGTATTACGTATTCCATTTAACATAAATTTTAAATTTTGTACAGCAAGTGTGAAAGATATGAGAAACTGTCTCTCGTATAAAGTGGAAGCATAGGTTTGATAATAGAGCAGTGTTAACAGGAGTAGTAGATCTATTACGTTCTAAATCTAATATTCAAACAGGTTTATGACACAAAATTTTCCTCTAAAGAAAACTCGAGATTAGTACATTGTGCTTCAAGATTACGTGCACAGATTTTACCAGATTTTATAATTTTGTTTTACATTATTTTGTAGTATTAAATAGGGAAATTTGCATATATTGTTAGTGCATTATACGACATATAATTCATACTTTAATGAAAATATATTTTTAAATCATTACTGCTTTATTTATAACAATTAGTAGATTCAATTTACCTATAATATATTGCCTCCTGAGAGTCAATGAGTTTCAGAGTTTAACAATTCTTACATTCTGAGCCTACTTCTTGGCAAAGCTTTTCAAATATGTATATACGACTTTATCGGACGTGTTTTTATGTAATTAATTAAGGGTTTTTGTGAACTTCGTTTAATGAGCTGTTGTCGTCAGTGTTTTTTACCACGACTGCCCCCACAAGCAGTAAATCGAAGTAATTGACGATAAAAGCTCTAGCGCGATCGGTCATAGCTGTTCTTGCTCGATGTGCAAACACTGGACAAAAATATTTCCACTTACTTTTCTTGGAATTATGTATTGATCAAAGAAAGTATGACTGCGTATGTTATTGTCGTAACTAGTTCTGTTCAAATGTTTCAGTTTTGTCCACAAAAAGAACAAAAGTCGTGAGTTGAACTTTACTATTTGCATCACTTAGCTCATCTAATTGAGGAGCAAATTTCTGATAAACCTTTATTGTTTCCGTTATAAAGAATTTCCCTAGAATCCCTTCGTATAAGAAAAGTATTATCTTGTCCTACTTTACTTCTTATATTTTTACTCGTCATTTCAACTAACCTAATTAACTTATTTGAAGTCTTATCGCCTTAGAAATTTTATCGCTCATCACTGTATCGCATCAATTTTTTTAATTTTAAAATCTATAAACACGATGTGTAACGACAGATTTTGTTCAGAGCAACTTTTATGTGTGAAAATTTACTCTACTGTAGATGCTTCTCTTGAAAAACCCGCTTAGTATTCTCCTATTATATTGTCGGTTTTGCTTTCTATTCTTCGTCTGATCGACCTTACTAATATTTGATACATTACATCTAACATTGAAATACTTTTGTAGTTTAAATATAGCCGGCTGATAACTAAGTGGTAAGTTATTGGCTTATCACGTCAATGGTTCAGACTTGTATCAAATGACCTACCATTCGGGAAGATTTTCTTGTGGTTATCCTTCTCGTTTAATGCTACCAGCCAGTGATCCTAAGTCACACCAAAAGCATTGACCTAATTATTCTTCACGGCCTGCCAATGTCTTCGGTAATTGGCGTTAAACTGTTGGGATGTATTAAGGCAAGGATTATTACTCGAAGGAGTATTGGTATCTGGTTAACCTGGAAAATTTCTGATAGTCAGTGTTGAAAACGTATGATGCTATGGTTATAACTATGATGTTCTATAAATAAGTTGTTAAAGTTTCACATTTATAAGATTAGCGATGATAAAACAATGAGTTTTCGAAAACAGCTTGTCTGAGAAGAAGCTTGATTTCGAAAAAATCGAGTTTGGTATTATGTATTTTTCTTGTAAATAGTTATAGGGTAAAGAAATTTAATATAACCGAAACCTTAGGTGATCAGTATCTTTCATACACAAAAATTAAAAAGTGGATTGCGGAATTTAGTGGAGGTACGTCGGATGTCAATCACTGTGCTCAATCTGGAAAACCGAAGAAATCCGAGAAAAACCTACCAAAAAATGTCCTCATTTTGCAACATAATGAGCGCCTGCTCATAAATCGTTGATTGTACTGCCAAAAGTTAATGAAATTTGTTTTGAATTAGTTGATTGCTCATTCTATTTTCCGGAATAAAATCTGCTTCAAAAATTAAAAATAATTGAAATGTAAAGAATTTTCAACAAATGGCGGAGTTACGTCTGTCGTTGAGAAGTGATTTAAACACTAAAACGAAGAATTTTTTACAGTTTCAAAATTGTTTCATGAGCATTCACCAACATGTTAAAGTCTAAAAGGAGATTATGTTGAATAAATCAAATTTTGTTTTGACATATGATGATATCTTATATGGTAAGCTAATTACCTATCAATAACTCCTTATATTATAAGGTGCTCTAACTATGTTCGACAATTACAATGGAGCATAGAAGCAAGTATCTGTTGTGTTCGTATATAGAATATATGTACTAATTTTCCTTTTAAGATTTTGTCATTGCAATTATGCACATTCAAAAGTTTAGTAAACGAAGAAATATTTTTTTAGGAAAATATAATTCGTATTATTACTAACTGAAATACTGCTCTTCCTGTTGGTTTCTGTAGGACTTCTACACCTTCCTTGTTTGCTATTTTCCAACTACACTGTCTGTATTCTTGAGCTATATTTTCTTGTTCACTAAGTAATTGCTTAAATAACTCTACCCAAAGATTTAATTTATCTTCTGTAGTCCTTCTGTAATTGTAACTTCAATCTTTCAATTTTGTTAAGCGCTCAAAAGATGTATTAAATATTCCACAGTGACATGTGTATTAAAAATTCCACAATGACATACATATATATCAAAATATCATGGGTTGGTGTCACAAAGGAGAGGCATCGTACACAGTATGGATTAAAACGGAAAAAAATTGAAATTATGCACATTCGAAAATCTTAGGTAATGAAGAAATGTCTTTTTAGGAAAATATATTTCGTATTATTGTTAATAGAAATACTGATCCTCTTGTTGCTTTTTGTATATATTTCTACCTTTTTTTATTTGTTATTTTCCAACTATGATAGGCTCTATTCTCAAGCAATTCTGTATCTCCTGTTAACTCTCTCTGACATCGATCTTCCAATTTTGTTAGTCGCCCAAAAGATTGATTCTAAACGTTACAATAACCTGTGTACAAAAACATCGTAGCTTGCTAGCTTGGTGTCATAAAGAGGAGCCATTCTACATAGTATCGATCGAAAAAAAATCTTTTTCAAAGAACGTAAATACAATTCTCGCACATACATATATTGAAACTAATTGAAATTATACACCTTCGAAATGATTAGTAAATGAAGAAAGGTTTTTTCAGGAAAATATGATTCTTATTATTAATACATATGTATACTTGAATAATATAAATTTATGATATGAATTCTCACAATATGATGTCTAGTAATGATTACAAAAGCATTATAGATAAAAGGATATCAATTCCATAAATATTATGACGTATTATTCACCTCAAATAATGATTCCAGTTGAATAAAATTTTACTTCAGAATTTCCAATGTCTTCCATATACTCCATTGCCTATTATAATCCAAGATGATATATAATCGTATATTCCGCATTACCTGCATACAGTTACTTCAAATTGATATCTTCCCATTTCCAGAACTACTTTGCCGTACGTTGCACCAAATCCTTTTTGATTGAACATCTTGAATGCAATACCGAATGTAGTTGTCCGCTCACTAATAGAATGTTAAATAATGGGATTTTGGCATATAGAATTTTATATTTCAAATCCCTAGTTAATTTAGATTGAAAGTGTTCTATTTGAATTCCTTATCAAGTCGTTTGTCATAAATTTATGTTTATGGAAGATATTACGAAAATAAGCGCAGTTCGAATTAATGTACTGATTAAAAATAGTTTATATAATACAAATGGTTATTAATATTATAATTTGTGTTTATTTATTTATTCTCAATGGTATTTTAATAAATAAATTACATAATTTTGTTTTGAAATTCGTAAATTCCAAAAAAAATCCCAGAGTGTACCGAAAAAATTATTCAACGAAGATATTTCTTATAATAATTCTTACGACATAAGTAATATATTTATTACTTCTACAATATATCGTTCATCTATCTCAGTACCTATACCTCTTCTATTTAAAGTTTCTTAATACCGATATATTCTCTGATTAAAGACCGTCAAATGTTTCTAATTATCGCCCTATTAGTGCTTCACCGACATTGGGTAAAATACTAGATTCCATTGATGCAGAAAAGATAGCGGTAGTTGTTTGAAAAATAACACTGTATTAGAAAGTACACAATCTATATACGTTTTAAGTTTGAAGACACCACGTTGTTTAGTATTTGTTTGGCAACTATCAATAGTGAACGTTTTCAGTAAATTTGTAAAAATGGAGAAAATTGGTCGCGTTACGTGATACAGTATTTTTATTCGTAAAGCCTCAGCTCAACCGATATAAAAGCTAAACCAGATTCTACTCTTGATGAGTTTAATATTTAATATTGGGTAGCAGAGTTTAAACGAGGCCATACGTGCTGCCAAGACGAGCATTGCAGTGGTCGACCAAATAAGATAACGACTCCAGAAATGGTGAAGAAAATGCACAAAGAGGTACTGGATGATGGTCGGCTGAAAGTGCGCGAGCTAGCAGACATACGTAATGGGCATTTCAAAAAGTGTGGTACGTCGCATATTATCTGAAAATTTCGACAAGAGAAAGCTGTGTGCAAGATGGGTGCCGCGTTTGCTCACACTCGAGCAAAAATATTGTCGTGAAAATGTTTCAATTGAGTGTTAACGAAGTTTCACACCAACGAAGCAGAATTTTCGCCCGATTTCATAACATGGATGAAACATGGGTCTATCGCTTCACATCCAAAACAAAAGAACAATCAAGACAATGGACTCAAGAGGGAGAGCCGGCTCCAAAGAAGGCGAAGACCGTTTCATCAGCAGGCAAGATCATGGCATCGGTTTTTTGGGATGCTTGTGGAATAATTTTCATTGACTATCTTGAAAAAGGACAAACTATCAACGGCGAGTATTATGCGAACTTATAGCAACGTTTGAGCAAAGAAATCAAGCAAAAACGGCCGCATTTGGCTAAGAAGAAAGTGTTGTTTCATCAAGACAATGCACCAGCTCACAAATTCGTTATTAAAATGGCCAAAATTAATGAATTAAAATTTGAATTGCTACCCCATGCACCCTATGCGCTGATTTGGTCCCCTCGAATTATTTTCTGTTCTCAAACTTAAAAAAATGGCTCAATGGTAAAAGATTTTTCAATGATGAAGAAGTGTCGGCAGCTAAAGGCTATTTTGAGGAGCAAGACAGTTCTTATTATAAAGAGCTTATGTTGAAAAACATATTTCTTTTTGTGTTTTCTTTGTTATGTCGGGTACTTCTGGGACCACAGTCGTAGTTACTCCGGTAAAGCATGGATTCATAAAAGGTAGTGTTATAAAACAAATTTATTTATATGTATATATACCAGTATCTTACTTTTGATTCGATACAAAATGTGCTTCCAATTGATTCCGTTTACATAGACTTTAGCAAGACATTTAACCGAGTTGATGAATTTTCTGCTCTGGAAATTGAAAGATTATGGAATTATCTGAAAGCGTTGGTCATGATTTCTGTCTGTCTCATTATTATTTACATAAGATCTTCCCCAAGGTATTCATTTGGGTCCGATATTATTCTTACTTTGTATCAATGACAAAAAAAAATTTCTAACTTTCTCTGCTTTGATGACCCCCTAAAACTCTAGACGTCAGTTTTCTCTGTAGTCCACTTTTCACTACTTTAGTCGGATATAAATGCAGTTTCTGTCTGGTGTAAAGATAATAACACGTGTTTAAATATTCTTTCACTAAGAGAGACTATTCATATTTTATCGAGGGTTATTTGCTGGGGAGAGTGGATCTTATCAGACATTTGGCTGTCCCCTTTATTTCAGCTTTGACTTTTTCCTCAAATATTAATGACCTAGGTTGCACAGTCATTAGGTTGTACAGTTTTGTACAGCGCCAGATGCGAAATTTCACAAGTAATATTACCTTCACGGCCTTGTGTCAGAGAGATTTACTCTTGAATATCTTATTGTGTTGTTTGGAATCAACATACTGAATTTCGCCTTCATATAATCAAAAAAATTTGTCGAAAATTAATGAATTACGTTTTGCCCAAGTTAAATATTGATAAATCTCCTTACGCATACTTTGAATGCTTACAATTTCTGGGCTTTCAATCATTGACTGCATGGCGAAAAGTATCATTGCTCAAGCTTGGCTAAAAATGCCTTAATAATATAACTACCCATCTCTTCTTTTCTTATCTGGAATACGTATACCAACATTAGAATCTCGTGATGAAGATTTATTAGCATTGCCATTCCATCGCACAGTCTATGGTTATAATGTTCCAATTAATCCAGAGAATTGAACACTGTTTATAATATTCTAGTATTTAATTGATCTAAGACTGATTATATCTTAGTTGTATTTTCTGGGCTTAGTTTATTTTAGTTTAATAGTATTTTGTTTGTATGGGTATACGTGTATGTTTTTGTATTTGATTTTGTGTTTACTATTATGCATTATGATTATTTTTGTATTTCTGTCAGTCAAAAGATAATCTTTCTTTTAGTTCCTATATTTGTTAAAGCAATAAATAAGAACCCACAATTCGAGAGGAACTAGAAAAAATCTACCCCGTCATTATTCTAACAGCAGTCTGTAATAGTATCATAGACTGCTGGGATTCAGTCTGTGATAATATCACGAAATATAGTATCCAAGCTTCATTTGTATGATTGTTTGAAGTCGTTTTTGTAAGTAGTAGTAAGGAGTAGTTAATAAAAATTGTAATTTTTGAAAAAACTTTTCCGTTAGGCATAAGACTTATTACTGTTAGTAGCTGAATAAATATTCTATCGTTTTATTTATAATTTTTTGTCTAAACTCTAATAATTCGATGTACAAAATATATACTACGAACGTTATATTACATTACATTGTCCATTCTTTTCTTACAGTTGCAGTCGAGACTTACTACTTGTTATCGATTTTATGACAATTTATACATAAAATTTCTACTCGAACTACTACTTGTAATGTTTTTCAATAACCACAAGAGCCCTTAATTAACTGTATTCATTACTTTGCTTGAAATAATTATTTCCAACAAGCAATTAATTACTGGTAAATTATAAATTAATTACGTGCATTTCAACACAATTAACAGTTTACACATAAAAAGACAGATAAATTAACTAGATGAAAAGTACACTTAGCCACAGGAGAAACGCTAACTGTGTGTTGCTTGGTAACACTCACTAGTGATAACATTCTTTTTAATGTGCCAAATTTGACTTCAGTTCGTTTATTATTTTGTGCTTTGTGAGATGTTTCGCAACCAAAAAAGAGTTTTGTGAAATTAGATTATTTTATTGTCATAAAATCGTTAGTAAAAAGGCAGAATCCTTCGAAAACTATTCGCGAACTGAAAAATATTTGTGAAAACACTTTCGGTAGTGTTGTGAATCAATTCAAGAAAATCCAATGCCTTTTGGCACCAATCAGGAGCTATTCGTGCTAAATATAAAGCCAAAAAGCTCTGTAATTGCAGTAGTTACTTTCGATTAACATACGGGTATTGATAAAAATCGTGCCGGTTTGCCATCACAAATAAATGCCCCTTCTTCGTGATAATGTGCGAGTTAGTAAGGAAGCCGAAGCCCAATCCAATCTCCGTGAGTATAAGTTCTTAGAGCTGGACCATCCCCATACAATCCAAATTTGGCTGCGTCCAACTGCTTTTGATTTAGAAACTTAAAAAGGCACATTATTGTTTTGTAGACGACAAGCAATTGAAAGAAGACATTTATGTCTAATATTTAAAAGACTAACAGAGATCATTTTTTTCTGATGGAGTAAAGTCGTTGGATGACAGATAATACAAGTGCGTTAAAGGCACATTGCGTTGAAAATAAAATTCTGACATTAATGTCAGGTGTATCTCGAGTTTTTATTCAACATGCACTCTTGCCATACTTTTGTTTAACGTGTTTTGCGTGTCTAATTATGCCTAAAGTGCGGCAGTGTGGAAATTATCGCCAGGTGAGTCTATTCGACAGAGGTCGAATTATTGGCTTGCGTGAAGGTGGTTTTCGTTGAGAGGAACTGTAAATCGCCTTGATCAGAACCAATCCGCTATCATGCACTATCAGTCATGGACCAGAGAGGGCCAGGAAAGACGCCAAAGAGGAACTGGAGCCCAAAGGAGAACTAATGAGGCGCTGAATCAGGGATTTCGGTTTTGAAATCCTATCGACCACATTTTATGTTACCACTTATGGCTTAACATCAACAGCAACGTTTAAAGTGGTGTTGGTTACCAATGCAGTGAAACTTGGAGTGGCATAGTTCAGTGATGAATCTCAATTATGTATAAGGATGCATGGTGCGTGAGAATCAAACGAGGATGTGAGAAATGTGGCGATATTCAATTTTGTGTTGGGAGACCTGTGTACCAACCCCTGGAAGTTATAGTATGGGTTGCTATAGCATGTAGGAATGAGTCTCAGTTGGTGTTCACGCGAGGCAAAAGTGTTACGTTGAAGTCCTTCATATCTTCAACAGCTTAAAAACCAATTTTGCCAGCAGCATAATGTCAGTCTCCACGTAGCGAAAAGCCACTTGTCAATATCTTGCCATAGCTACCCAGACCTACAGACCCCGCACTAATCAATTGCCATGTCTTCATGTGGGATATTATGGATGATGAACTTAACGAACACCTAGAAGCTCTTGGGTATGAAATGATAAACTGTGAAACTAATAAGGACGGCACATTCTTAATAAAAATAAAATTAAATTGTGTTAATCTTTTGTTCTTTCTCCTTGAAAATATAATCTATTATTAGCTTTGAATAGTAATAGTTTATTAGCATTTTGCATTATGTGCACTAACAAGGAATTTTGTACTTTATTTGTTAAGTTTAGGTGTATGAAAACTGGAAAAATCGCGGGTTGATTGGGACTTCTATACTATCGTCAATCCGATTAGAAATACAGCATTTTGCAGTGCTCTGTGCTCTATTAGGATCAGAATATTATAACTTATCAAAAATGTAGTATAATCACTATCAATCGCATGAAAACCTTCCTTCTTATATCACATATATTAAGAAAACGTTTTGAATTCTCAACGCAACAGCATGTTAACACAGGCAGGAAGAGTACCACATAAAAGAAACATATTCTAACTTACTTCTGACAAGTGGATAGTATAAAACCTTCAGAGGTAAAGGATTCCTGAATTATGTACGTAATCATATAAAGAAGGGTAGTGACTTAGAAGCAATAGGACATATATAATTTGTGAAATGCAAAGTTATACAAAATGCCCTAATTACTAACTTCAGTAGTTTTCTTTTGTATTGATCAGCTTTTTGGGCGATAAGTAATTAAATGGAGTTGAATTGACTTATTAAAATCTGAAATTGAAGCAAGCAATAATTTAGTAAGTAATATCTAATAAATTACCCATCATGAAGGTGAAAATTCGGTATTTTAAGATTAAATATAATATAAAATCTATTTTAATACGAAATCCAAATTAATTATTTACCTACAATACACGTTGGTTTACACAATATGCATCCGAAATCCCATACAAACAAAATTAAATCGCTGTAATCCATATAGGCTTTCAAAAACTATCTGTTCGGTCCAGCTTTTTCCCCAACTATCATGTAAATTGGTATATGACTTCGGTTTGTAGTTTTACTAACTTGTTCTTATTAGTAGTACATTCTTCTTACAGGTTTCGTAGTTTCCATCGATTTTTGCTGCTCATCCTGTCAGCTTTTTTCAAGATCTACTATCAGACTAGTCTTTTCTTTATCGTTCTTACTTACATACGTTTTAAATTTACCCATACGCGAGCATCGTGCTCAATTGGTCGCGACGTATTTACGTAGTAGATTCTTCTACGCGTTACTGGGTCTATAGCCGTCTTTACGGTTGAAATTTGGGTGTTTCTCTATCTCGATGGTTTGTCTGAAGATTCATGGATGGTAACTCCTTGTAGCAGCTAATGCTTCTACTTCTTTAAAGCTCACCTCATGTCCGATCGCGTGCTCGTGGAAGTTGTGACTATATTCTATAACCGCTCTTTCCATACTTCCTACAACAGTAATTTATAGTCTCCTTCTTTTGTTTTTTATTCCTGAAAAGTTACGTTGAATAACGATTGTAGTCCTAAAACATATTTTTAAGTTATTTTTTGTCAATACCCTTCCTACCTTTTCGTTGAAAAAAATGGGTGCATTCTCGCACTGGTTCTGTTTCTGTAGGCAGCCTTTCCGTTCATGGTTTTCTTAGGGCTGTTCTTAACTTTCTATTGCTGTACCTGCTCTCTTCTACTGCTTCCTTAACGTTTTCCTTCTATTTCTTCATTGCTGATCGTTCTTTTTTATACTTAAAGCAGGAAGGCGGCAATCAACGATCAATGGTCAGCGAACACGGCGAAACCCGCAAGAAAATTGTACAAGTGATGTGGGCGAAAACTTAGAGTACTTTAGCTTGTCCTTATTAATTGAAAGTATTTTTTCTATTTTCTTCACATTGATATATCTCAAATGACTCATTACGATAACAAAAATTCTATTTAAAACCTTCTGAAGGAGCTGACTGGACAAATGACGGAACATCAAAGGAGATTAGAAGACCACAGCAATATTCGGAAAGTTTTATGAGAATACTCATTTTAGTTCAAACCTCGTAATAAAGTACGCACATCCATTTATGGTAAAGCTTTGCAAAAGAAGTTGCCTTCCGAAAACTTATTGTGGTAGCGCCTAAAAAATTAACGAAATGTTTCATATCTTTTGATACAAATGAACTATTCTAGAAATCTTTTTCGCTGGTGTACGATCACATGCCGAGTCTGAACGTCATTCAGTTGGTTTCAATTGGTTACATAAATTATTTTAAAAAATACAATACGTCATAAATCCAGGAGTTTATATCAAAACAAACGAGAATATATTATCGCAAGCAATACTAATCTTAGTAATTGCTTTGCTTATACAAGGACATGATATATATATATATATTTAGTTGCAACATGCGCGATTTTTATTTATGTCGTTTGCGTAATCTTGTGATATTAATCATTAGAGTTGAATTTATATTGCGTTTAATATATTTCGATATAACGTTTGAGAAAATAGTGTTGAATAGTTCTATCAACTAATTTAAATTACAATTATTTTAGAATCATCTGTAATTTTTAGAGTAGTTTTCGAAAGTATATTTTAAATATACAATCTCAGAAGAAAAAGCAACTGTAAAACTCTGAATTATTAGATTGAACATTTCTACCAAAACTGAGCTCTGCAGAAAGCATATATTATACAGTTAATAGGGTCCTTCACTGACAATATGTCTATTTAAGTATCTGCTAGAGTCAATATACTTACTGGAGTGAACTATGGGTTCAATATCTATTCTAGATGATTTACAGTTGGGCAGTGCTTTATTGAAACAGATTGCAGTGGAAAGATTTGCAACAGATTTTCTTAATGAACATTTAGCGCCTTCAAGAAATACACTACGCTTTATCCAAATAGAAATCCCCAAAAAAATTAATTCGAAATATTTAAATTCGTTGAAAAACAAAAATATTTTATATCGTTTCATTACAAATTTTCATAAAACTATGTGCTATATCAGTATAAAAGTTATATAATATATAATGCAACACCTAATCCCAATATATTCAATTGCTAAATAAATAAAATACAAGAGCAAGAGAGAATATCAATTAAAATATCTAAATTAATAATATTATACACTGCTCAAAACAATTAGAGGATATTTGAAAAAATAATAAAAAAGAAACAGAATGCATTAACAGGTTTCAAGTTGTACAGTGCTTCGGTGTAGTGCCTGCGCGAACCGCTACTGCTTCAGAGTATAAAAGGGCGTATGTGAGCGATCTCGACTACAGTTAGATTTTATCAGTTTCTATATCACAACTAATTTTTAACTGTAATTACGGGTAATAATGTGAAGGCATTTGGGCGATTTGACTCATGCACAGCCTTGGAGAGCCAAAGGAAAAGGAAAGTGGACGGAGACAGCAAGCTGTTGCTGAAGTTTTTGCAGTTAGCCAAAGTATGATTTCGCGTTTGTGGAATCGGTTATTAGAAACCGGAGATATTCAGAGATGACGAGAAGAGGCATGCCCAACATCTACAACACCAAGAGATGATCGATATCTAACAGTATTTACACGTAGAAACCGTACTCATAACGCAACGCAGCTTAGAAGTGAGCTTGCTGCTACTAGTATGCATTCAACTAACTATATGGCCTGAGCAGCATAGAAACTGAAATCACGATGACAGGGCACAAGTATTGTTTTGTGACGAATTCAAATTCGCCCAAAATCCAAACAATAGGCGTATTTTAATTTGGCGTGAATCTGAAACACGTAATCATTCACACTTTTTTCGAGAAAGACTGTAATATGAAAGTGGGAGTGTAATGATATGGGCTGTGATATGCGCAGGAATTCATACAGACCTTTCTGTGAGACAAAATGGCAACTTGACTACTCAGGGGAATCTGGATGAAGTTTTAAGACCCATTGTTCTTCCGTACGCTGGCGCTATGGGTGAAAGATTAATTTCAATGGATGACAATGCTCGTGCACACCGAACAAACATCGTGAGCAACTGGATTGAACAATTGGGAATCAATAGAATGGACTGGCCAGCAAATTGTCCTGATTGTAATCCTATCGAACATGCTTGGTATACCCTAGAAAGACGTGTTTACAGCAAGAAATATGCCACCACGAACAATTCAGGAACTTTAAATTGCTCTGATAGAGGAATAGAATAATATTCCACAAAAATTTTTTAATGTCCTGTTTTAATCAATGCCGATGAGATGTCGAACCTTTATTGCCGTTCGTGGAGATCATACACATTATTAACAATAGATTTTTCCTCATTTTATCAATAAAACTTCTTATAAAGTCTCATAATTGTATATTCATTTAATGATATTTATTCACCCCAATGCTAGTAGCTCTATAATGTGCACAAACAAGTTCAAATGTGTCGTGCGTTCGGTTTATTATTTGAAAACGTAGTAAAATATCAAAATATTTGAGATGTGCTACATTCTTTATTTATTTATTTATTCTATTACCATTTTTCCAAATATCCCCTAATTATTTTGAGCAGTGTACATCAATTTCCAGTGGAAGCGAATACTCGTGTAAGAGTGAATATTAATTAAAAAATTTTATTTAATAATCTTATATATATCAATTTTCAATTCAAGCGAATATTCGAGTAAGAGTAAATATTAATGAACAAATTGCATTTAATAATATTATACATCAATTTTCTGTTCAAAAAGATAGAATAAATAAAAGATATTAAATCAGAACATGGACACAGTGCTGTTGTGCATATTTAGACACAACTATACTATTGTCTGATACAGTGCAATGCAGTGAAAGAGATAAGAAAATATGTGTCATACCAGTATTACAATATAATATTTGAATAGGCTCCACGAAGAGACAAATTTTCTAAACAATGTATACATTATGTGGTGACAAAGTTTTTAAGCAGAAAGATCTAACGCCACATTATTAAACTATGTGTAGATTATATTGCTTAATAACAACGATATGTACCTGAAACGGATTTTATCTGTTAAAATGAAAAGCAAAATATTTGCGCTCAACATAAATACAACAAAATTACATACGCAGGAGAAGGGGCGTGATAATGAGAGACTGTATAAGAAACACAAGACAAGAGAAGAACTAGAAAGAAAGTCCATACACAGAATATGTAGAAGAGATTAGAAGAATTAATAAAAGTATTATAATGAAAATAAATAGGAAAACAGAATACAAACTAGAAGAAATAAAGGAAGACTAAGAAAGATATGGAAAAAGATGCTAGTACAAGTATTAGAAACCAAAGGGTTAACAGAAAAGCAAACTAAAATAACTTCTCGAAGTAAAGAGTGGATAAAATTTGTGCATGGATACGTAGTGATAACGAATGGTATAAGAAAAATGAATTATGTATATTCGGCATGTCCTATGGCAAAAGAATTGATGAACTATTCGAAGCGATTTCTCGTAAATCCGTATTCTTGTATTTAATACCTAAGTAACAGCAATGCTCAAGACTTTGAGTACTATTGTTAGCAGTGTATTTCGTGACAATATAAGCTTAAACAAAATTTCCTTTCGATGACAATAATTCGTAAAAGGCATTGTTTCATGTCTATGAGATAAATCAAAATATATTGGAGGCTAATTTAGTATAAGATAGTCATGAAATGCGTTAAACACATTCACCAATGTATAAAATATCCTTAATTCACAAAAAAGATATGTCATTCATGGTTTAGGATTTACAGAATTTTAATATTCATGTATATTACCAATAAGCAATACTATATACCAGTGGTTAATTTTGATTAATCCTGTGGTTGATTAATTTAATCTCTTAAGGTTGATGTATTACCACATCAATTTACGTATTCTGTATACATATTTCCACAACTAAGTTGTTATCATCAGCAGATAACTAAACAGTATCGCACCTGGCAATTACGGTAAAAAAATTCGCACGAAACCAATTCCGTACACGATCTGTACCGTCAAAAGCCACAACGCACACTCCTTCAACTTCAAGTGATTAAGTTAATCAACCACATCACATTATTAGCGGATCGCGTAATATGAAATACTGAATGAAGTGTGCGTTTTAGCGTTATCGAAATGCGTATACAGAATACGAAAATTAATGTGGAAATGGATTATATATATACCTTAAGTGTTTAAACTATATACGAGTACCCTTATTGCCTGGACTGCGGAATTGTGTTCATTAAAAGTGTCGAGAAAATTTAAGGACATGTGCTCGAACATTAAATGACGCTACCTCTGACCTTTACCTTTGCTTGAAATGTAATTAAGTCACCTTTTTTGCTACCGGCGACTCTGGTAAAATCCAGATAATTGTTATGACCCCTTTAAAAGCAAAGCTTTGATTCCAGAATGCACGTCTACTCCTTTGTATGTTCAGTATGAATCAGTCTACTACCAAACTCTAAGTATAGGCCAAGAGCAGTAAGGCTAAAACATGATCGCATATTTGACCACTAAATTTGATGTGTTTCGAATGGGAAGGTGAGCCAAGCTCAAATATATTGACTTGCGTTCATCCATATTCATAGACATAAACTCTATACATAAACATTTCTCGATTGACGAATACACCTACTTACATGTATTCCATTATTTGACGATACACCCTAATTCGCCTTAGATAGTGTGAAATAACAAATAAATATTGTTCGGCCTCTTCAAATATAACGTGTGTGCAGCTGGGAATAGAGATTTTCATTTTCAATAGAGGATTTCTCTTAATTACCAATTTAGTTGAATTTGATGGAGCCTGTGGTTGATTGACTTGATCAATAAGGTTGATATATAACCCCTTTCCACAATTAACTATTTGTAAATTCTGTATACGTATTTCGACAACCAAGTTGTCATCATCAGCAGATAATTTCAAAGTGTCGCACCTGGTAAAACACGGCGAAAAAATTGTACGAAAAATAAACTCCGTACGCGATCCGCATCGTTGAAAACCAAGATTTGCACATGAAAACCAATATGTGCACATCTTGGTTTTCAACGGTGCGGATCGCGTACGGAGTTTATTTTTCGTACAATTTTTTCGCCGTGTTTTACCAGGTGCGACACTGGGAAATTATCTGCTGATGATGACAACTTGGTTGTCGAAATACGTATACAGAATTTACAAATAGTTAATTGTGGAAAGGGGTTATATATCAACCTTATTGATCAAATTACCAATTTGTTTAAATAATACCAAATACACGTGCAATATTAAAATTTCTCAGAACAGCAACCCAATTGTAAACTATATTGAAGGGTCAAATGAATTCTACTAGCGATCGTGTACATGATGTGTTCAATGCATATTCACTTAGCCGACCCCAGTACATTCGCCTTTATGTAGATTTTCGCGCTCTGGTGGATTATCTTTATTTTAATATTTCAATAGTCTCATGGTTGGACAATCGTCTATCTCAAGCTCGATATATGATTCATTATATGCTCTCACTCCTTTGCTCTGATTCGGCATGGTGTACTTTTATGATCGGGTTGTATGATTACTGTACAGTAGGTGTACTTGTTGCGGTTTGGATGTGTTGAGCAGCTTCACTCACGCGGTCCTATATTTGTATTGCAATAGGTCTGATACAATTTTAATTGTACTCTTAAGCTTGTTTCTAGATAACTATGTAAATAGAAGATGAGGTTTAATATTATATAGTTTCTTAACAACCTTTATTCCTTCTTTCGTTGTTCTAACTCGCGCTTTCATTAGTGTCTTCATATTGTTGAAATTCATGGTTTGTCTCATTTGTATTACATTTTTATTAGAAATGACATTACCGTTTGATTTCTTGTATGTGAAGGCGGTGTTGGAGAATATCACGTTGATACTTTCAACTTTATTTCATAATTCTTTATTTCCACCCACCCAAAGTTTGCATCACATTTCCGCTTGCTTCGCAGGAGTAAACATTTGAATATGTGTGTGGAAAGTCGCTCCGCTCTAGAGATGATGTGATGATATTAAGCAACGCCAATATTACAATTAAGTTAGACTTTAAGTAAATTTCCCTGTTCTGTAATTATAAACTATTAGGGACGACTGGTTTCTTCTATCTCTTATAAAAAGAATCTCATTCGGCTTTGAAATGTATGAATGAAACTCAGTCAAAGAAACAGAGCGAGATCTTGTCAAAGCTTCCCGAGGAGAATTATTTTAAAGACTCTCAAGACATGCCGTTTCACACCCAACTATTTTTAAGAACATACGAGTATATACATATATGAAGAGTTATTTTGTTCGTTTCTAATTGAAATTTTTCCCTCACGAAATACTCGTACAATAAGAATCTAATAAATTATGTGAAAGAAAGCGCAGAGGTAAACCAATTATTCTCCCATAAATTAGATAGAAAAAGAAATTCTGTTTAACATTAACTAATGTAGTGCTAGCATTTCACACATAAAAGTTATCAACAGTCACAATAGTTACATATGTGTACATTAACGTCCTTTCTTGACAAAGACCAACATTATACGGTCCAGAATTTCCCATAACTTACGATAAATACCACGCCTTTTACATCTCACACAAGTAATAGATTAGACTGAGGACTTGCCCAGTCCCTGGTTTCTAACATTTTCGCTACAGAACAAGTGAGAAAGAGAAGCGAAGAAGATTGAATCTCCACAACTCTAGAGATTTCAGTTCAGTCGAATCCTTTTAACATGGATTATACAATACGTATACATTACGGCAAGAAAACGCACTTCGCTCTTGTGTATGGAAAACTTGGGGAAGTTTTTAAAAATTGTGTACTGAACTAATGGTGTAAAATTAGCGATACATAGGAGCCTTTCAAGTTTTAAATATATTTATTTTTCTTTACATTCTTAAATTTGTAGTATTACCTCCTTAGTTGGGCAATAAATAATAAAGGAAATATTATTTAATAGAAAATATTTATTTGTACGTGATGGTCAGTAAATTTATTACGAGCGCGTGTCCGGCTAGTTGAAGCGCTGTAATAAATGCAAATAAAAAAAGGTAATGGAAAGTGTTAATAATTAGTAATTACAATGAGCATCAATAGTCTAGGACGTGTGCTAAGCTGAAAGAAAGATATTAGTGTAAATAAAACAATAGGATTAACCTTAAAATGTTATTCAGTAATTTAATGTAATTCTTTAAACTTGAGTATATCAAAATAAAGATAACTAATAAGATCGGCAGCAACACATAAAACGAAATAAGCGTAATGGCAAAGCTCTAATAAAAGTAAATCTAGACATATGCAGCTGTTTGATAAAATATAAAAAGGATTAGATGAAAATATGTATCGGACGATACGTAAGGTACTTGCGTGTTTGTGTGTGTATATCCTGGGCAAGGATGTTAAATATATTTTGCGGTCGCAAAATAAACAAGTGGGCACTACATGCGCAAGTAAAACTTAATTGCACAAACTCGAAAAAGGAATGTGTGCAGCCTTGGTCATGGCTAGGGTAGAAGTGTATTTCCGTTTTCTTACAAGCTGGGGCTTTTAACAAACAAAGCGGTAAGCCAAGGCGTAGGATACTGGTCATATTCGAATCAACCAATGACACGAGAGAATAGGCACGCTAGAAATTGGCGCGCTGAAGAATTAGCATAAACTAAATGTGCGATGTCAATAACAATAAAGGTACCAAGCAGATAGATATCTAGACAGAATAATAGACATGTATTCTGTGTGAAAAATAGAAGGATTAATATTTGAATCTCTAATTGCATTTAGAAATCAATAAAACAGAATTAATATTAAATGTTAGTCAATGGAATGTTACCAATACTATTCCAAAAAAAGGTTTGTAAAGTTCTAGGTATTCGGATTCCTACAAAACGACGGTTTGTTTTATTACAGCTTGTCCGTACGTGACGAAAACATAAGCTTTTCCATCTGAATATGTATACAACACAAATAATGTTAAAGTAATAAATAATAATTTATGAATTCAAAATAGAAATGTATTTAAATTAAAATAAATTAATTTAGAAAGATATAAAAGAATTTATTATATATTCGAAGCGTAACAGTAGTTATTACACATTAGATAGTCTGATGTTTATTAAAATATTTTCTTGTTATAATAAAAGTAAATTAATTTCATAAGAACTTCACAAGCAGGGATGTTAATTATTATTTTTAATGAAATCGTAACCAGAAGCAAAAAAGAGATTATAAAATTGTTCACCAATTTGTTAGTTACATTAATTTCGATTACATTGCGAATATCCTCAGCTACAGCATATTGGATTATTGCTACAGCATATAGAAATATATTTTGTTTTGTTATACATAAAAATAGTTTTACATCGCGTTCTGTGTAGTATTATATTATTTTGCAGATAAAGACAAATTAAACAAACCCCATGAACTTACTATATTCCAATTATTGGAAAATCCTTTCTCAGCTAAATTTCAACTAGTATAATTGTTCAAGGTTCTAAATGTAAAGCAATTAAAATAAACATGCTTTGGTGGTTACTAACCAAAACGAGTTGTTACACCACACTTAAAATTCTAATAATTTCCATCTCATTCTATTCGATACACAGAGCTGAATGAAGTAAATTCAAATTAAAATAATCACATTACATCTTAATAAATTTCAAAGTGATTTCAATCTCAATCAAATGTTTTTAAAACAGTTCTTATCGAATGTCAATATCTTCCTCTACAATTTGTAATGTAACTGAATCTGTTTTTGCTTTTGTACTGCATGAATTAATAACAAGATTGTTCGAAAATATGCTTGCTAATATTTCCTATTCCATTAGTACCAGTAAAATATGCATTGTAATGAATTATTAATTTGAACTTGGAAATCGTAATAGAACGATAATTTGTAACATACATAAATAGAATTTACAATAAAACTATAGTGCAGAAACGCATTAATCCCCGGTGTAAATCTTAGTCGGCAACAAACTTTTAAATATTTTCTTGAAAGAAGATACAAATCAATCATCGAAAGAACCTATTAGAATATTATTAATAGTGTTTTGTCCAACAGATTGCAAACAGTCCAAATAAAGAACAAAAATTAAAATGCTGTAACTAATTGAAATACAGAACTTGATCATAATGTTCTTATACAATGAAATGCACACCCTTTTTGAGGTGGAGAAATCTCACGGGCTCCACGCATTTAGAATATTTCGTATGTAACTCTACTTGAACAATTTTTCGGGCACAATAGTATTTCTTCAGAAAAAATTATTGATCCTTCTCTCAAGGGTTGTCAATGCTTCCTTCGTCTCCTCTGTCTATTCACAATTATATTTTTTCAGCATATTCTTACTGCGTCCCAGTTTACTTCTTTCAGGAAATGGAATTTTTTCACTATATCAAGCTAGTTGGTGCTCTGAAACTCTTGGCTGATCTATATTTAGCCTTTCCGCAATTTTCTGCATTTCGAATTATGGTGCTGAATACACTCTTTGCTTGGCATTTTTAGAAACTAGTCGATTAGAGCAAGGATCTTCTTCGAGCTATTTCTTCCAAGCGAAATTTTATAAGCCAATTTTGACATGCATGCTCCTTTACAAAGCTGTAAACGCTTCAGTCGTCCTTACCCTTGCATTTGCAGAAATAAAACAACACATTGCTGCGAAGGGACACGCTACTGTCTTCCTTTTTAAATCACCTTTAATGACATAGTTGTATTACCAAATTAATTGGTAATTATTACCGGCGCCACATAATGGGTGTCCAAACTATTAACTAGAACCCTAACGATGTGTGAGAGCTAAATTAATGGCAATGCTGTGATGCGTGATATTAAAAGTAATGAAAATTAACAATAAATTTAATATGATTTGTGATGATGCATCAAGAGTCCAGAACGTGTGGAAAGCTGCAAGAAAAGATATTAGTAAAGTAAAACGCCAAGGTTGTATGATTGACATTGGCACGAGAAAGTTTGTGATTCGTGTTATTTTGTTTCATAATTTCACATGAATATCATATTTTTTACACTAAATCTCTACGTTAAATATTATACCTACATCTTCACTATACATACGTACATATTTATAATGAAAATAGATACATTTATTTCAGTAAAGGTAACTAATTATTAAAGAGATACAGTTCTGTAATGAAGTTTAGTATTCAAACACTGTTTCGTGTTTAATTAACACTTGTAGTGAACCGTTATTTCATCAAATCTGACGTTTAGATAATTATGTTACATTCATTAGTACTTATCATCCTACGTTATAGGTGAATCAATTAAAATTACAGGTTGATGAAATGGAATGTTAGATATTTATAACCTATTAACAACATCTCTGTACAAAATATAATAATTAAGTCCTATAATTTCTGCTTCCTTTTAGACGCCCCAATTGAATAACTTGTTCTAGTCGTAGGTGTTATACCATGTTGTGTATCGGTATTCATTTCTTCTTCATATTAGAATGTCCGCAAAAGGTATTAAATGATTGTTATTTCCAATTTATTGGTATGTTTCTTAACAGCCTGTTATATTCGTATCTTCTCCGTTTCTGGAACATTTCTCCCTCAGAGTGCTACAAACATGTTTCTGGCATATACCATGAAATGATTTCGAAAGGTCGAGGGAGACAGTCCCTGGCCAGAAGATCAACACAAATTTTCTTTATTTGAAATATAATTCACAAACAAACGAATAAACCTAGTGGTACGGGTATCTAATGTAGTATAAATATTTTTAATAAAATTAATTTTATCCTATAAAATGATTTGAAAAGATCGAAGGATGCAGTCCCTGGCCAGAACACCAATGTCACCTTGATAATTTTAAAATTTCCTTTATTAAAACTGACATAATTTTAAAACAAGCGAATAAATCCAATGGTACGGATATCTAATGTAGTATAATTATTTTTAAGAAACAATTAATTTCACTAATCGTCTTATCTATGGGATGGCATTGTTAGTAGTCGCTGTAATAATTCAACATCTAACACTGGCCAGCATTTCAGTTTACGTTCCTTTGTGGCACTGTGTAGGTTTTGTATACCTTACTTTATTTGTTCAGCTCTCAATAATATTGAGAAGCCTGTGCTGTGAAAATTATAAAACATCCACTATCCGTCATGAAATAAACGCATCATAACTTCGAAAAGTCCCTAACCTTTACATTACTGCCAAGACACAATGCAGCTAAGGATTCAAACACGTGTAGGAGGATATTCTATTCCCATACTCAAGTGAGCAAGACTCTAAAGGATGTCCGTATACATTCATGCATGATAGTACCCCATGTCATAAGGAAAAACCTGCGACAAATTTCTTGGAGTTCTTGTTTTGTAAATTTAGCAGTGCTTTCATGTCCGAGCAATTCTGCCAATCTAAACGCTGTTGAAAATGTATGGAGCACATTGAAATCGATAGTTTATTCAAGAGAAAATACCAGCATTTAGGAGTTGAGAGGCAATATCTAAGATGTGTAGCAAAATGATTGCATGATTAAGGAGTAGGGTAAATTAAGTTATTTTTATTATGAATTTAATTTCAAGACATATTAAGTGACTGTATCTTCTGGATGATTAAGCCTACAGCTACTGCACAACCAAAATTCACAAATATGACTAAATTGTATTTCGTTATGTAAGAAAAGCATGTGTATATTCCGTGGTAAGTTTTCGAACTTTAATTTATTCATAGTAGGACAAACAAGTGCGTGTACGTAAATGACTTACAACATTTTGGAAAAATTACAAGACAACGCACGAAATGTGTATAGAAATAAATCGTTTCAGTTTTTCTTTCTTTCGTAAATCACGTTCGTGCATTGCTATGATTGTATTTTCTTTTGAGTTTTAATGTATGATATTTGACGCATAAATATATGTTACGTTATATTCGTTATTATGTTGAAAATGCATATATGTGATAATTATCTGATCATAAACTTGAAATAGTGTTCTTTATTTATAAATAGGTAAAACGTTTACTTACATGTCAAATATATCAAATAAAAGACTTCGCAAACGTTCACTAGAAAACAAAGAATATATTTGTAGTTCTAATATTTTCATTTTTATCCCTTAATAGAGTAGAATTCATCTCGCAATCCCGTCGCCCCGATTAAATTATTACAAAACGGTAAATATAAGTCGTTATTGATTTTAGTTTAATTAAAATTTATAACACTCGTTGTAGATGTCACTTTTATCCACAAAAAATGCTGTCATTAATAGTCTAAGTTCGATGATACCCGCTGAAACTCGATTACCGAAAATGTAGAGTGATGCCAACCACAAACAGGGCTCGCATTTAATACTTTTATTAATTCATGTAATTAAGAAAAGACAGATAGGGTTAAAATATTGAATTTAGTTTCCCAGGTTAAACTTAGTCCAAGTATTAGATTAGATTACATTATCCTTTTAAGTTTTCAGTATAAATGCCTGTGAAGGGTCACAAAGCTCTTTTGCACCTTGAATGGCAAACAACGTAACAACGTAAATTTGTTCTTGTATTAGTGTGTGATATGTTCTGTAGCTTCTGGAATACACGTCTTATTCCCACTTTAATTTGCTAATTATATCCATTTTGACGGATATTTCCCAGTGCAATGTTCGTCTTCAACCGATGCTCGTACACTCTCGAACCTCTTATATCACTCATACACATTGGATTTCTTCAGGGCGTCTTAAAATATTTGTTGCAAGACCTGAATGGTTACTGCTACCATTGCGCCTAGCCTACACGTGGCACGTGGACTCAAATTAAAAATCATAATGCGTCTACACTTATAAATCTATAACTTCTGACAGGGTATTGTTGCTGTCACCCATTATAAATGATGCACGCAACGAGGTCTCTATATACTCGGACATGTTTTAAGCGATCTGATGACTATGAGGAAAGCGTTCAATAAAAACTCACTTAAGTAATTCAAATAAATATAATTCTGGTTTATTTTTAAAATTTTAAGAAAGTTATCTAAAAAAAATTTATTTCATTTGACTATGCATAGTGTGTTAATTTCTAAAGTATTAAAGCGAGAATTCGTCTTATAGGACATGGACATCGTGTCACAAATGAACAATAATGTACTCATCGTGAGGCTATGGACAGAAACCAAATTTATGTGTTAAACAACTCGCCATAATAATCTGATATGATATCTTGGAACTTCTGTTCTTTCTCTGACTTCATTTATTAAAGTAAAGAAACAGATACAACAGCAGGGACTAAACCCACGACAGTATCCCAGAATCTAATGTAAACAACGAATATATGGTTTGAATAAGTACAGTTAATTTGTGTTTCATTTTGATGAAAAGTTTGGTTCCCTTTTGAAAAGTGTTTTTAACTCCCTTTGAGATCATTCTACCGTAGTATTCAAAAAAGCACTGCAACCTTAATTTGAATTAATGTGCATTTTCCCAATACATTGCAGTCAATCCAATAATACCGTTCTCTATATTAGTCAATGCAGGCCCTGGTTAGAATAACAATTGTATTTGTTATTGGACCCACTTCAATTTGTCTACAAATAATTTAACCCTTGTGATACATTGTTTGATATTTGTACAAGATGTGATTGACTGCTTCTTGTATCTTATTGCACAATTTAGATCTAGTCTAAATTATACCCGCCATTCTTAATCAAGAATCGTCTTACAGGTGCAGGTTCTGCGAAGTTGAACTTTGTACTCTACTGATCCAATATTGCTCTATAATAAAGAATACTTTCCTTATATAATATCGTGTTTTATTTATGTGTTAGCATTAGTTCAAATATAAATATTTTTATAGTTCAAAAAATTATTGCAAAATAATATAAGCCAAAAAAATGCTTAAACAAATGCGTTATAGTTTTTTTACGTGCTATATGCAATAAATATAAATGGAAACTTTTTTAACTACAGGAAATATACGTTTAGAATTACAAAATAGTACTGTTAATACCCATAATTTTAGTAACACTCATTGAACGCAAGGTGCTGATAGAGATGTTCAGATCTTTTATGTGATCAAATTATTCCAAGTATTGAGGAAGAAAAATTACCTGTAAGTGTTTGGTTTCAACAAAACGGAGATCGGCGCATAATATTCGAATTTTTTTGAATGAAACATTCTCATATTGGTGGATTGGGCATAGAGGTACACTGGGTCACTTAAAATTTATGATTTATATTAGGCGCGTATAATCTGGATAAGTTACAGCAGGAAATAATTGGGGAAGAGCAATTAATTCGTGAGGACGTATTGACAAATATTCTTGAAGAATTTGTCAATTGATTTTGTTTACTAATTCATTTTGGCTTCAAGTTTAGAACCGCGTCCTCAGTGCTACTGTTGCCAACGCTTCGTCTTCACTTGCATGAGACATCATCAGAGCTTAACTGCTGCTACTGTTACCATTATCATGTTGTTGTAAGTATAGGTTAGGTGTTGTTTGTCATGGATTAATGGAGCTTTACGGTTGCGTTGTTTGGAGATACAAGATTGCCAGGCATTGTACAGGAGTCATCACTATTTAGAGGCGGGATTGTGATAGAATCGAACTGGATATGGTGCCCGGCTTGAAGTCTATATTCAGCAAATGCAGAACCAGTTAGGCTCAGCATTCTAATACAAGGCTTATAATCTGGAAAGCGAATGCCGACAGACCGCTTCCCAGCATGGAATCCTGCATCAACCAGGTGCTTCGAAATAATCACAGTCTTTTACTAAAAGATAGTCCGAAAGTTTCAAATGCGGTTGGTGATGGTTCTGATGTATTCTACTAATGCTGCCAATAATGATATGTAGGGTAACTCGTCTTTAAAAAGAGAGAACGGTGTATAGTGACTATTGGGTGGTGGAATTCTACGGTTAATTCGTTGGTCAATAGTCTGTTGAATATTACGTTTAGAAAAATTATCGTTTATTAGGATATCGATGACATGACCTAATTCCTGAAATGAAAACGAAATATCGACAGCAGAAGTGCCAAGTGTGCGGCTTCGATCCGAAAACTAAGATGAAATTATCATGGACAACGACAGCGGAGGCCTATAAACCAGATCGTTTTTTTATATTTTGGTGTTAAATTTTTTGTATTAAATAAAGTTTGTTCTATTAGATCTTATTAAATATATCTGTCGTTTTTGAATAAAGGAATGCAAAACCTTATAATTGAATTCCCAAAGCGAATTCTATTGAAATTTTCCAAAATGTATCGTGTATTTTATTTAAAATATAAAAGTTTACATCATATTCAGCTATACTAGAAGTCTGACTCAAATAAAAATATGTTCATCGAATTCCATATTTGCATTTACATAAATGTGAAAAATTATATTAAAATCTAAGTAACCGTATCAAAGATATTCCGAATGGATCGATACATTTATTTGCATGACTCTGTATTTATGTAGGTATTTTATAAATATAATCCTTTGAGTGTGAAAAGATATTTTACGAAACAACATTTTTTTATTTTCAATCGCGACTGAAAATTCTTATAAGGCCTCTATCGTAATATTATGGTCTTCTGTTACAGCAAATCTCCTGGGTACGTAGAAGAGACTGGCACATTTTATCGTCAGGTATGTTCACTTATACCAACGATGAACGATTCCAAATTCTTCACGCGGAAGGTTCTGATGATTGGACACTGCAAATAAAATACGTCCAGAAACGTGACAACGGAACATACGAGTGTCAGGTATGTCATAAATTTTAATAACATACCATTTCGCTGTAATAAATTTCCAATAATCTGAATCATACGTAGAAATAAATGCTGAAATAATGTTCTTAAAATATAGCCTTTTCAGTAAACCTATCCGTATTATTATTTTTATACAATATCTCGAAATAATCATAACTGTCGTCATCGATTTCTTATTTAATAAAACTGTATACAGCTGGACACAAATTTTTCTTGAAACTTCGTATTAGTATAAAGTTATGTGTTAGTATAACGATTTAATATTGTTTGGATATATTTGAAGAGTTCTTCGGAATAGAAATTCTTAAATTCTAAAAGTAAAACTATTATCTTTAATATTCCATCATTATAATATGTTATAACAATTGTAGGTAAAAATATGTTTAAAATATCTCATTTCATATTAATATAAATCGAATATATTAGGAAATTCACAAACAGGTAGTTAATATGGTACCTTTGAAACCGTTTCAGTATGAGTTACAAAGTTTAAGGATGCTTTTAATATATTATTCATGTGTTTTCCTCTAAAGAGTTGCAATTGCTGTCAAAAATATTTTATAAACAATTTAACAAGTTGACGTTCATGTTCACGGAGATGAGTGGACATAGCCACTCCCTACTGACGCCAGAGTAAAATTATGTAAACTTGTATATGTCTCGCATAACAAATTTTCTGCATTACACTAAGACTCGAGCCTGTATCTTGTAATGGTACGCGTAAGTTTTCGAAGATAATTTTATTCTTTGTGTATGTTTGTTTTTTAATTTCATTTAAATAAAGATCCTGCTTAATTTGATTTTCTAAATGTAAATGTATTTTACTAATTCTCAGAACGAAAGGTCTTAATTAATATAAATAGATTGTAGTTAATCTGGCTTGTAGACTTCCGCGGTCAATGTCAATACTTTCGTCATATTGACTTGCGAGCTGGAACCGCTTCCTCGAAAATTTTGATGGCGACGTTTCGTCACCACTGTATTTTTTATTTTCTTATTTCTTTAATTATTAGTGGCGACGAAACATCGGTAGCAGAATTATCGAAAGCGGGGTTAGAGGCTGGAAGACAAGGTGAAGAAAATACATTGTGGTATTTATACAATTTTGTTTAAATGTGTTTATGTATATTTTCCCCTCAATGTATTATCAAATTCTCACAAAGGTTTTGATCATACAAAGAATATAAATCGTATTGTCGAAATACATTTATATTCGTTTCCTTTATAATATAAGTTTTTCTCATTTTTATATTTCTTAATTATACTTTAGAATTGTTATTCTCAATGTACACTTATTGCCTCTATTACATATATATATATATATATATATATATATATATATATATATAGTCTCAGTTTATGATTTCACTTATAAGTAATGAAGCAGATACCTGCAATTGTGAGCCATGTACATATAATAAAACAATTATTCGTCTGTATAGACAAAAGTGTGCGGACAATAGGACAACCCCTTTGTGTGTAGAGTGGGTAATAAAACATGTTTATATAAATATAAGGGGAATTTTAATGAACTAAGCAGAAGAGAGGAGCTTTGGGCGGGGTTAAATGTCAATGCCAGGTCATTCTGTCAAATAGAGTGTGTGTGTGTTACTAGACGTATCAGTCGTTTTTACTGCAAAGAAAAATTTATGCGAGATTGGGAAAATATATACGTTGATTCAACTTGCTAACAGGTGCATTCTATTGAATTATGATAAACATTACTACAGATTCTTATATTTTTTTTAGTAATTTTCAATATTAATTACTATTAAAGGCGTCCGATAAAATATAAAGATAATATTTAAATACTAAATAATACTTCGGTAACAATATGGCTCAAAGTGTAAGTTCAAATAAACGAGGATTATAGCAATTTACCGTTTTCTAGACGGTTGCAAAACATTTTTAATTAGTTTACTGTAACTAGTAATTATGATGAAATAACAGAAACATCAAAGATTGACTGCACGTTAAAACAATTAGATTTGTTCCATCATGTAATTTATTGATTGCTACACGTATTTCTCGGTTTTGGCTAGTCATATTGTTTTTTATCTATTGCATATTAATTCTGATAAAATGGCGCATTACCATTCAAATCTTGGACTAACAGACATGTTAATAATATGAGGCAGCAAATGACAGTGTTAAAGTGAGTTCAAGAACGTCTCCAAAATTGGTACACCTTCCTTTTAGAAGATTATCGAATTTGGTACAACGGCTTCGTGGTAGGAACAATTTGCAACTACAACAATGTGGCAACCGTAGACTCGGTAGAACATTGTATACATTAAATGTTCAGAAGCAATATTAGACTTGGCTGAAGAAAATCTTACGTTAAATACGCGAAGTATTAAATAATGTCATACGCCGTAGTTAGTATTTACTTATGAGTGCAACGGCTATAATCGGCTTATATATTTTGCGAACCTTACTGATCACTTCATAGTTTTCCGAACATATGATTTTTCCAGCGTTATTAAATTGTTTTAGTTCAATATTTGAAAAATTATAACTCGATTTTCAAAAACTGTGTGGGTCAAAATGTATTCGTAATATATCAAATAAATACGCAAAAGACTTTCCTACAGTGGAAAAGTCATTAGTAATGTTCTTATTTAAATTATTTCCTTTATTTCGTACAAGAATGATATACAAATGTATTCACATAAAATGAACGTATCACAAGAATTAACTATAATATTAAAGCGTGTATTTCCATCGGAAAAGAAAATTTTTACTTTTAGAACGTCCGACTTTCACAAAACATATAATAGTTAAGTTTGCAACAGTATTTGTTTATGAAATCCTCTACATAACTCCTCAGCAATGTATACAAAAGTCTTCAGCAACTTAAGTCACAATCACCTTTTCATTCTACGACTTCGTCTCTCTAATTTACAATAATACAATTTATTATTCGTAAAACCAGGGAAATACTACACTACTTATACGGACAGTAATAGCCGTTGGCATATGTCTCTAGCGTCGCGTCTCTTTATAAACCTCTTCACTCAATGGTATGACCGTCCCGACTCCGTTTATTACATTATAAGGAACTGAATTAGCTATTTAGCTAATTACTTGAGAAACCTATCATATTTAAGTGTGCTTATCTTTGTTATCCGCTAACTGCTTAAATCTGTTCAAGTATATTGTTTCTAAGAAGCGATTACTTCCTTTGAAAAACAAGCACTAGGAAGATATAATACACCTCTAGATTTCGTCGATCGTAAAATCTATTTTTACGAAAATTATATTACAGATACTGGTTCCAAATATACTTAAATACACTATGTACTCAAGTAAATAGCTTTACACCTGGTACTAATTGACTATGATATGTTTTAACTTTCAAGTACTGTAAAAACTGCATCCGTAATTGAATTTAAAATATTGAAAATTATAGTTCATTATGACCCCAATAGTATTAACCAAAGACAGACGTTTGAAAAGTATTATATATCACATGAAAATACGTTAAGTGAAACGAATTTACAGAGGAAAGTAACAGAAATATTACAACACAGTATATGGAATCAATTCCATTTTATATATTGTTCCGTTCCTCTACACATTAATGTAGAAATTAATACTATCACGCCCGAAATTATTACGTGTAGGATATCCTTGGCTTTTCCTATTGCTGGAACTAGTCAGTGACTCAGAGAGTTCGGGAGGGGTCTGTCAATACAAGATCAAACAAATGGGCACCACAGCATTTAAATCCCCAGAAGTGTGTGCCAATACTGTAGCACGTGTATTTTAGGAGAATACGTGCGATTGAATGTTATAGGCGTAGAAGTCGCATAAGACTAAAAGAAATAAACCCCAGAGTATCAATAACAACTAAATATTTTACTAATAAAGAAAGAAAAATCAGTACTACAGCTGAACAACTGTTACCAGGTGACTTAACAGAACGTTTCAATAAATAAACATAAGTTAAAATATATCAAAAGACAATCTTTATAATATGATACTGGACACAATACCTTAATATAAGGAAATGTGTATATACCTAAAGGGTTTTCCAATAAGGACTTGACAAATTTTTTTCAAAATAAAATGCAGATCATTTGAGATATTTCAAAAACTTTATTATCGGGTTGAAGTACAATCAAAACATTTATGAATGGAACTCGACTTCGTTTATATGGCCACCGCGGGCACGTTTGCAGCGGTCGATTCGTTGGACCCAATTTTCGATGACTCGGCCACACAATTCAGCCGAAACGGCTGCTATTTCGCGTTCAATGTTGGCTCTGAGCTCTTCCAACGTTGTCGGCTTGTTGACATAGACCAATGACTTGACGTAGCCCCAAACAAAAAAGTCTAGAGGCGTTAAATCGCACGAAGACGCTCATCAAACTTACTCTTCAATAAATCGATTGTAACGTGTGCTGTGTAGCTTGTGGCACCGTCCTGCTGAAACCACATGTTGTCCAAGTCCATATCTTCCAATTCGGGCCAAAAATAATCGGTAATCATGGCGCGATAACGATTACCATTCACAGTAACGTGACGATCATTATCGTCGACGAAAAAATATGGCCCTATGACGCCGCCGGCATGCAAACCGCACCAAACAGTTATTTTTTGTGGATGAAGTGGTGTTCCATGAAGCACATGTGGATTTTCACCCGACCAATAACGCATATTTTGCTTATTGACGAACCCATTGAGCTTCAAATGAGCTTCGTCACTGAAAATGATTTTGCGATGAAATTGATCATCTTGGCGCATCTTTTCCAGAGCCCGATCGGAGAACGTACGTCGCTTCAAATGGTCCATCGGCTTCAATTCTTGAGTCAGCTTGATCTTGTATGGGTGTAAACCAAGGTCCTTACGCAAAATTCGCCATAAAGTGGTCTGGGCGGTGCCCAACTCTTGAGAACGCCGTGGAATTGACTCATTTGGATCGTTTGCTACGGACGTTTCAACGGCAGCGATATTTTCGACACTTCGACCAACCCGTTGTCTCACTGGCACGGCAACATCACACAACGAATATGTAGACTGAAATTTTTGCACTAAACTTGTTACTGCCTGTCTACTAGGGCGAGAATTACGACCGAAAATCGGAGTAGCGGTCACCGACTCCGAATTTCTGTAGTAAATTTTTATAATTTGCAGACGTTGTTCATTCGTGTACTTTACCATTATGAAAATGTTAAGTTTACTGAATAAATTGACAGTGACAGTTCGATGATTAGTGAAAGGGTGCGTTCACAAATTGAATTAAAAGTTGTCAAGTTCCTATTGGAAAAACCTTTATATATACATATGATTCCCCAAGTATGCGTATGGCTGATTTATATGAGATAGGTATATAACAAGTTCATATATTAGAGAGCTTTCATTAACCATAAAGAAACGAAGAAAATTTTTATAATTTTGTATATATATATCAATTAACGAAAAGACTTGATTTGTTAATTTCTTTCCACTACTCAATTACTTATTACAAGTCAGTGGTCATATTATTACACTGGGTTCTGGCCTGTACGTTAAATAACCGTCTGTATATAAAATATTAATTCATAAGCTATTGTATAAAGCATATGTGGACAACAACCGGCCCGCTGTAAGATTTGATCTGGCCCGCGAGACATTGTTGTATTATTTCATGTCTGATATCTATCGTTAAAAATTACGAACACTACTTTAAAATGCACTACTTTTAAAGGCGACCCGTGAACGTATAACGTTCATTAAAATATATATTGCAAGTTCATTAAAGGTTGGCCCATAACATGTCAAAGGTTGCCCATACCTGGTATAAAGCATCTCTCATTCACAATAAAAAAATATAAAAAGAAATTAATGTTATCGACTGGCAAAATTAGAGTTGCTTCCAACCTGTTCGCTACTGGAGTCTGATTCGACCCTTTGTTTTCTGACGATCTCACAACAGAAAATGGCCCTCGTCTACTTCAACAAAGAACTTTAGCGTTGAAGTAACCGGCCAAATTTCAATTCCGATGAGTTAGTTGCTACACAGTTTAATTCACTCTAACCTTCCCTGGTTTAGAAATATGTGATTATCTTAGGTAACACAAAAAAAGACACACGCTGCTCCTAATGACCCTACACGTAACGTAAAAGAAGAAAGAAAACACTAATTAGACACACGTAATGTAAAGATTCATTATTCCTGAAAACTAAAAAGTCCAGGAACTAAAATGGACGTTCGTCTTCATAACCAATGTAATTTATCGACAATTTATACCATGTATCTCGCAAATCGAAGAACGCTCAATCAAACGTCAATCTCCATTTTTGTTTTCACAGATCATTCACAATCTGAATTTAGGCTTACAAAGAAAAGGAAAATAATGTTGTCCTCGCGTTTCAAACGATCGTTGAAAGACGCTGCAGTCAAAAAAACAATAGGAAGGTAGTGAATTGCAAGTTCATTATTATAGTCATTAGTTACAAAAGGCTTAGAATACTTCAAACAACTTTACTTACCAATCGAAATATGTAAAATGACACCAGATAATTAAAAATAGAACGATAAGAAAAAACCTCTCGCATTAATAATGCAAATGGCGTACATTGTCCTCCTAGAAAAAAATATTGCCCCCATCAACAATTAAGTGACAATTTAGGGAATTTTATTAACAGTAGACTCTAAAAAATAAAACAACCCAGGGCCATAATGAAAAAAATAAATTTAGTGAATTAAAAGTTCGTAAATCACGCCAGATAGGCGAAAGCTAATAAGAATTTGAAATCACTTAAATTTGTTATTCACACAAATATTTTTACAACTATGTATATACAGAGATGTACATAGAATATGAACGAAGAGTAAAATAAACCCGAACAATATTTAGTTCATTATAGCAATCTATAACCTCACAAAAAATGTCACCAAAATATTTACCTTATTTGATATATTGGACGCTGTACGAGTTCCAGGAGAAAATTTTTGAATATTGAAATTAATGAATTACAGCACCAACGGCGATCCTATTATATGTGTATATGAGATCCTAAGTTGGCATTATCAATTTCATGACAGATATTCAGTAAAGCCAAATTGTGTTCATGTAACAACGGTACGTGATCAGTGCTCTTGCAGGTATACACTATATACTTTAGGAATAAGAATCTTCAGCTTATAAGAGATATAAGCGGGATTCCATAGATTAATCGACAGTATAAACATGTCTTTTACGTGTTAATAATACGAACATATTGTTATTTCTCATAATTAAATAACACGTACAATGGTATCCTTCGAGTTAGTTTTGAATATAGAAAGTAATCTAAGAACTTGTATACTTAATGAAACCGATCCATTAATAGATTGACCTGCCGGGCAATAATAGTTTACGTTGATAGTATTCGAAGTAAAATATATACATTATATATATATTGCCATTTATTAAAGATAATCATATTTCTGAAGAACCAACTGCACGATTTGGTCAGACAGCATCAATATCTCTCTAAAAGTTCGTACAACTCGATCGTGTTACAAACACATATCATCTTACATATGTACATGAGTAAAGCATAATTTAAAAGCTTTACAGTGTAGTCCATAGAAAGATCGAATTAAGAATAGATCTCTGTGGTATGTACCTCCATTGTTATCAGTAACAAAATAACTTATAATCCCATCCATCATTTCTTATATTTTAATTTAATTGTTAACTGAAGACTAATTACATAAATTAGCATTTCACTAACCAGTGAACATAAGCAAGTAATTGTGTTTTATTATTACATGAGAAAGTAGGGCAAAAATATCTAGCTATGACAGAAACTAGTGTCCGGTGCAGAGTAATGTTCAATATTGACATTTTACTACTTATAAGTCAAATTTATCTTCAATTTGACCATTATTTGGTGCTCTTTAAAGCGTTTCGCAATAGAAAACGAGATATTAAATTAGAACCTCGCAATGTAATCAAATTTTTGGCAATCGAATTGTGTTAAAACTACATACTATCGTGACTCCTTAATAATAAAACTGAAATATTGACCAAAACAGCCGAGAAATCATTGAAGATGGCCTAAGAAGAGGAAGGCTTTCGGACGCAGTGAATCCAGGTATTAGCTTGAAAGCTAAGACCATAGTTGTGGAAAATCGTCATCGAAGCATTAAATATATCTGAAACAGGTGTTTTAACAATCCTACACGATAAACGAAGCTTGAGTAACGCTTCAGCAAAGTGGGTTTTAATATCGTTAATTTCCGAACAAAAGCGACTAACTCGACAAATTTTTTAAGACAATTTGGCATTTTTTAATGCAAACACTGACTTTTTCACTAAAATAATGACAAGTGATGAGATCTAAATACATTACTAAGATCTCAAAACAAAACTATAGTCTGTGCAATGTATCCATAAGTTCCCCGCCTGCAAAAAAAAAGTCTACAGTCTTTTGGGACTAAGTAGGAGTTATTCCCGATAAATACATGCCAATAAGTACTATAGTAATGGTAGTTACCTACGGCAATATATTAACAAAATTTTGCGTCACAAAGAAGTAATCTTTCTTTATGACAGTGCCTGAGCTCACAAAGCATTCAAAGGTCAATCCATCCTCCGTGGGTGTAACTTGTTCAAAACCATATTGCCCGAATTTTTCATGCTTCGACTTCTTTTCATTTAGAAATTCGAAAAGGAGGCATCAAAGGATGGTATTTGGTAGACCATAAGCAATTGAAATAAAAAGATTGATGCTTATTTGAAGACCAATAGAACCCATTTTTAACTAATGAAATAAAGCCGGTACAGAATAGGTGGCGGAAGTGAGCTGAAGTTAAAGGAGATTACGTTGAATATAAAATTATCATCACTAAAAAATCGTAGGCCATTAGTTGCATTGTTAAGAAAATATTTTGTAGTTGTTTTGAGTAACTTATTTTGACTTCAAATTTATGAATGTCTGATGCAGTTCATTGATTGTCGTTCAATAACGAACAGACAAAGTATTTTATTAGACCATAAATTATAAATTGTAACCATCATATAGTCAAACTATATGATTACTTACCTTTTGTCTCATTAATATGAATTCACCTTAATCTTTTATATTTTTTGCTTGTTGGTAAATAAAATATCAGTTCAGTTAGTGAATTCCAATTCACTGCGTTCTTGATTTTTGCGGACTCTCTTTAATATTCTCAGCACTTAGATTAACATTTTCATCTTTGATATTCTTCAGCTTCTACAATATCTGCAAATTTTACAGTAACTATTGCTCTACATACAAAGGCAACTAGGAAAGTTTTGCACTACAGCTTCGTTTATTCAATTTTTTCAAAGTAATTTCCTCTACACTCAATACACCTCTCCATCCTCCGAAACCAATCTTTAAACCAGTTCTGCCAAGTTTCACTAGGGAGTAAAGCACACTTGTTTTCCTAAGTCCGCAGAAGGTCCTCATCAATGGAAAACCGCCTCTCTTTTAGCTTCATTTTCAGATAAAGGAACAGTTCAAAATCGTAGGGAGCAAGATCTGGAATGTAGGATGCGTGCTCGTGAAGTTTTAATCCTGTCGTGGTCAAATATTCGGTGCAGGCTTTGGCACTGTGAGATGGAGCATTATCGTGCTGGAGGAACCAGGTGTCTATCTTGACTTTGGCCGCAGGTTCTTCATAGATCCAATGACTTTAGGCGCGCACTGTTCAGTATGCCACTTAGCTGTGACTGTCGTCTGTGTGTCTAAAATGACGCGTTCCAAAATTCCACTCGATTTGAAAAATACAGCTATCATTTTCGTCATCAAAGACCCAAACTTTGTTTTGAGCTTTGGTCGGCACATCGTAATAGTACAGCCAAATCTTGTCACCTCTCACGATGTTGTTCATATATCGAGATTGTCCCTTATTAAACTTTTCTAGCATCTTCCGGCACCAAGTCACACGTCGTGTCATCTCCTCTTCAGTCCGTCGATCCGGCACCCAGGGAGAACAAAGTTTCTTCCCGTAAAAAGGATCATGCAGAATCGAACGAGTTGCTGGTGCATTTAGGCCTGAAGTACCCTCTATCTGTTAGTAGATCACTCGCCTGTTCTCGCCAAGCATTATCCTCACACTAGTAACGTTTTCCTCCGTAACTGACGTTCGTGGCCTTCCCGGCCTCTCAGCATCCACCACAGTTAAATTTCCCCTTTGGAATTCTCTATACCACCTGAATATCGTTGTGCGATGTGGACAAACATCAACTAGTGCAAGAGTAATTTCTTCGAAGCACTGGTCTATGTTTAAACTGCCCTCATCTCACTTCGTGATCACGATGCCATCGCAAGCACTTTACACTCTCATTGCTAATGAATAACTGAGCCCATCAACATAGCGCAGCAGCTACTATGCACGTATGAACATGTCTCAGCATGCAGCAACAAGCAGCTTTCTACGAATCATTGTTGCGTCATATTGCAAAACTTTCCTAGTACCCTTTGTATATGCATTATCACAGTACTACTAAATGATATATGTACCTTTCGAGATAACATTCATATTTCTTTCAACAAGAAGATAAGTTCCTTAATTATATTACGCATACTACATGTGTAACCTTGATATGGTGGTCTAAGACATTACCGTGAACAATAATGATATGTTCGAATTTAGTATTATGAACCACGTCCAGTGCGTGGTTCACAATACATGGTGGCATTCATAAGGTTACCTTTTTAGCTCTTAGTTATACAAAAGTAAGCTAGAATGGCTACATAGAAGCTTCATGAAACAAGTACCAAAACAATATGCAGTTCTAGTGCTAGAGATATATTGGATATGTATAAACCGCATAAGTATAATACCCATTTTTGACATCTATTCCAGATTGAAATGATTGAGTAACAAAACGTAAAATATTAAATGACAAGAACAAATACTGTTAGAAGAATTTGGGCAAGATTGTATTCTTAAAAACGAAGGGCCCAAGTAAGCTACGCACTTGATAAATATGTCTCCGATTTTCAAGTGGACTAATATGCTATACTATTAGTGTGCAAACCAAACAACGGAAAGCTATTTTTGCAGATGCGGATCCGTATATATATTCAGGCAGTTAAACGGTGTTCATAATTCTATAAGCTGGGAGGCGACTTCTAAATTAATATAGTTATAGTTCGAGAAATTATAAAAAGTAGAAGACTAGAGTAAAATAAAGGTTATTTTGTTCTAAGACAACATGTGATTGAAGTCAACGATAAAACCTAATAAATAAAAGCCTAATCCGAGGTCACATAACAGACTGAATTTGATAAAGGCATCAAATATACCGGCCAAATGTAGCCAGTCAGAAGCATAATAATGAATTCATATGTAGATTATGCCAGGAAAAAGTAAAAAATCTGCAGCTTTGGATTAGTTATTGCCTATGCATTATTGTAGATGCCTTGTCATATAGGAAGATGAACTTAGCATCAGATTTTGTAATAGAGAATCGGAAACAACACAGGAGACATGTATTATTAAGGCAAAAGAACGTAAGTTATATAGAATACACTTGCCGGAAGTTTCCACAGTCACTTAGAGGATACTAAGTGCTGGCATGGGTACTAAAAGCCAGGATGCATTGAATCCAATAATCCAATTGGCCGCTAAAAGCAAACACTACTCAGACCAACTTGTTTAAAAAAATCTTGTATTTTTGTTTCCAAATGAATAAATTTGTTTCGCAATTTTTAATATCCGCGTTAAGTGTTTGTTTGAGTATTTATTTCTTATATTCCGACCAATTAATGCGTGAATAAAAATTACCAAATTACAGAAACGTTTTGCTTTCAAACACTTTGTAGAATTAAGTAAATTTTATCTGTAACTTATACAACAGTACATGGAATATTTTTTGGAAAATAAACAGAAAATACTTTATTTTCTCATTCCTAACCGACAATAAAAGAAGCATATTAATAAAATAAGAAATATGTGTATAATTGCTGAAAATGTCATGCAAAAATTAAATAATCATATCCCATATACAACTTGCATATTTAAGTATATTTAATTTTACCGAGAATTGTTTAGCAGGCATGCTATTAAGCACAATACTTGAACGCAACGAGCTTACGGTAATATGACTCCCAGAAGAGTTATAAAGTCGTTAATATCCGGTATGTGTTAGACGCTCAAATTGCTTTTCCTTGGTTCACATCATATACAAATACACAAAATGACTGTTTCGTACTTCTGTGTATAACGACAAGGCTGCGAGGTTAAAAAAGAATACATTTTCATATATATTAAATGTAATATTGACCAAACAAGTAGCCATTTATTAAATGGCTGTACTAATTTTATTTTAAAGAAGAGGTCTAAAATTAAAACGTAAATCATAAATATAGCGAATGTTCTTCAATAACTGTCTCTGTAAAGGAAAATACTGTTTTAACAGCGTTTTGAAATGATAAACGCAATTAAGTTGAAGAATTAATAAGAACCAGTTAATGCCCATTTGTGCAACAATTTTATGGGAATTCTTTTTTATAATAATGAATCTGCTCGAATTTTATTTATAAAAAAATATAATATCAAAACTAGAATACAAGTAATGATAGAGGACTACATACCCACCTCTAGGATAGAAGTAGAAGCACTCATTCTACTTTAAAAAGCAAAAAATGACACGACCATGGGCTGCTACAATATAGTTTAATGGAATATTTCATTTCAGAAAAATTGTTCCATAGTGATTTGTTTCATTAGTTGTAAATGGTGTTCAAAATTTCGCGATTTTTTTAAGGAATAAATAAAGCACATAATTTGCATTCACTTTCAAAACCTTTTTATTGGTAATTGAAGTATCAGTTATGACATTTATATGCGAAAAATAATATCTGTCAAATGGCCTTCTCTTGCAGTTCCACAGACGTCAACTCTTTTGTTAAAATTTTAAATGACATTTTGACATAATTGAGGCTCTATCTCACCAATGACACGAATAATTTCATCTTTCAAAGCAGGAATTGATTGTCGATTGTTTTTACAAACCTGACTTTTCACATAACCCCAAAGAAAATAGACTAACGTTGTCAAATCGCATGATCTTGGTGGCCAATAATACGAAGTAAACCAGATAATCGTTTCCTTCTGTTACAAAAGCAAGTGTAAATACAAGAATAAGAAATAGAAATCAGGACAACTGTTAGTAAAATAAAATATCCAATAATCTAAAATTACCAAAAGCAAAGATTAAAGTAAATTATCCGGACCTGATTTATAGGTTGGTAAAGAAAACAATATTCTTATATATATATAATACCTTGTAAGACTGAGGATATTGAGCGGTTCACATGCACAGCTCGCAACATATGCATTAATACTTAAACTAGATATGGAAAAGTCGTTATGGAATAAGCTCTATGGTCGCCTCGAGTAATTTATCTCTTTATTATGAAATAAAACGAATCAACACTTTCTTTGATCATATCTGTTTTCGATACTGTCTCACCTTCTACATATTCACAAGAGAAATTCTGAAACTAGTTTTTACTTGCTTGGTAGTATCAAAATACCTAAAACATTGTTCGTAATATCACCAATTTCTTAAGGTAGTAAATTGTTCTTGTAAAAATATATTATGAAAATTTTTATTCAATTTTGAATGAATGAAACTATTACGACTACTACAGTTAATAAAATATTGAATAAAACAAGACCGACGTATGAAATTTGGAATGCGGTAATTTAATTAAATCGAAAATCCATTTAAACATTTATCTCTATTTGTCCATCAAAGACTTCTAGGTAAAAGGCAAAAAATCATTGTCGGCCATTGACAATTTAATCTCTCAATTAGCATAGATAGCCACATTCATTGAGGAAAATCGACAATTTAATCTATAAATTATTACAGATAGCGTTTTTCGTTTCAAGAATATTTATTAATTGTAGTTTTGTAAATAAAGCTCACAAACAGCTTACAGTTTATTTACTTTTTCTTATGTGTTAATTACATACGTATATCAGTTTAGTAGTTAATGCTCCTAATTAAATTTGATGTCTATGAATCAACATTAACATTTCATATGATGAAATTAGCGCCAAGTGAAAATGATTATTAAATATTATGTTTTAGAGATAATCTAGAGATATCTACAGCACATACAAGCTGCTTAATACACCATTTTCTGTGAGTAACTTTCAAAATTAAAGACTGCTGGTTCTGAGTGAAATGAGAAATGTCCAAAACCTACAAAAATCCGATTGAAATAGTAACAAATGGGGAAATTATTTTCAACAATCTTTTAATTAGTTTGAAAAACTAAATTCACCTTATGTCATCACATGGAATAAAAACGCGCAAGGAGAATATCATAGATATTAGAACAGGAAAGGGTAGTAGAAGTTGTTACAAAAAAAGTACGTAATAAAATAAGACTTATCCATCGATCAATATAAATCCATGGTATAAAACCCACAATATATGATATATGATTGCAACATGACCGATTTTTTCGTAAAAACAGGTGGGCATTTGTTTTAATGTGCTTCGAGCGCGAACGACTTTTGTTGGTTATGGCTCATCTTAGAATATCCACACAGTTGACTTCTGTTTTCTATCGGGCCCATACGTATAGTTCCAAGATTAATCACCTGTGACAATTTTGCAAATGTTCTTTGAAGCACCGCCATTGTATTTTTCGTGCAGTTCTTGGCACCAATCGACGAGAGTCCTTTTTTGAGAGCGGTTATCAAGTCAATTAGTGCCCAACATGAACATAGCTTCTCAACGTTTGAACGTTCCTTACTTCACTCAGAACCAGCAAAGTCTTTAATTTTGAAAATTATCCAGAGAAAATGATGTATTAAACAGCTTGCATGTGGTGAAGGTATCTCCAGATTGTCCACATTTAACGATCATTTTATATGTTTTTGCACAGGATTGAAAATTTTCTTTAATCCCATTACCGAAGAATAAAGTTGACTGTATTTGGTATCTCTAATTCTGCATGACTAATTTAACACCTTGCTCATTACCAAAACTATGGCAATTCTTCTCCGAATGACCCAAAACATGCGATTGTCACATGGAGACAAATATGACCTACAAGTGAGGCTTCAAGTACTCGACAATAATTCTCGTTTTCAAATTTCGTCGCATCAAAGCAGTTATTTGCAGTCGAGTCGAGCTTTGTTATGAAAAAAAATCACACTGCTTATAAATGAAATAAATGAGCAGTATGACGTATCTCGAAAATTGTTAGACATGGGTTTTGGCTTCCTAGAGTGTTACTTCTGCAGGTTGACGTAGACTTACGTCGAAGAAAAATGGGATGGTAATATCTCGCCCTTTTCATCAAGAGACAAGTTGCGCTTTATCAAGAAGATGGCAGTAGTATGCCATAATAGAAATCAATGAGCAATACAATACGCCCTTGGAACGACTTTCGTTTTCCACTGATTCTTGGTCACTTGAAATTTTTTAATGATAATATAGATTTGAGTACTTGTAAAGTTTTCTTGAGCAAGACGACTCAAAATGTATATTCGACACTCTCGCATGATAAAAATTTAATTATAATGCGTCGCACATGAGATGTGCCATTCGCTTCTCCTGGCGGGTGGTAAAGAAAGCTCAATTAATGTATATTAGATTAACTTCTATATATTTCTACTGACACGCGTAAAAGAACAGTGATTTAAAAGATGGTACACGGTAATCATTACTAACTAGTAAACAAGAATTATATTTAGACATAGATGTGTAGACAAAAATATGCTAGTTATTTAAAAATAAGCGGATATTAATTCTGATAACAGATTGAGAATCTTATCATAATTTAAAGAAGAGTTTGTATGTAAAAATAAAAAATATCAATAAAGGTCGAAGCAATAAGGACCGTCAGGTGAAAGAGTTGGATACTAATTAAACAACAGAAATCCAAACAATAGACAACTTAATACCCAAGGCTGGAAAATATATAACAAGAACACGATTTCAACTAAAAAATCAAAGAGAGAATTTATAATTTCAATTAATCTTTACCAGTTTTTTGATGTTATCACATTTTTCAAGAAAAAAATTTAAAAAAAATATTCCGAATTTTTACTTGAAACTCAACGTTCGTTTATTCATTTCATCTTTCCAAGAGAAATGTGTGTTTGGTTATATTCAGCGAAGACAATTTACCGAACAACAGCTCGCATGTTTTTCTCGAGTATTTCCTCACGGATAATCCTATAAAGGTTTGCGTCGGCATTGTACTTTATGTAAAGCGCATTTTCTAGAAGTATTCTTCAATTTGGTATGTTCTGATGTTTATTTATTCCAAAAGCATTTCCTTTAATACATTTGCGCAAGTCTATTTCTTAAAGTTATTTATAAATACTTATCGTAAAGTCGGCAACATTTCAAGTTAAACTAAAATGATTCTATCACAGATTTAACAAAAACATGTAGCGTAAAGTTACTCGTGTTGCCCGCAATAAATTTCATTTAAACTTAGAAATATTTCTATTTTAAAATTTGAGTTATTTCTCTGGAATTTCAATTTAATCAAACCACACATTTTTCATTACTTAAAATGGCACAAGAGTGAATTGAAATGGAAAAAATTGGTAAATTTGGATTTCTCAATAATTGCAAATACAATCACCAATTTTCTAGCTACGTATTATAAGTTTCAAACTCATATTGCTGTTTTAGCCGATATGCCGTTAGTTAAACAATCTACTACCGCATTTAAAAAATGTTTTTGTCGTCTACTTGTAGTTGCCGATTGCCAAAGTACTAATCAATGCGAATCGTTACAGCACTATATGTAAGTTTACATTTTATGGCCCACGTACATACAATGGCGAGCGTTTCAGACAACTTTTACAAGTAAAAACTCGATTATTGAGTTCCTCAAGATATTCGCTAATATAATGCACTAATATCAGCAATTTTTTTTAGAAGACTTAACGAAAACGATTCCTTACAATTGATAATGGACGATGAAGAAAGTCTTATTTACAATAATGACAACAAAAAAATTAGTAGAGGTAGCAAATAGAAGTAGCATGAGTAACACCCAAAACTAATATTCATTGCAAGATGGTTATATCAGTTTGGTAATACTAGAAATGAATTTCCTACTTTGAAATGTTAGAATGTATCTAGACAATAAATTCAAATGAACAACAAATCAAACTGAACAATGAAATTCAACCAAAATTGACAAATCCATCATAGCAGTGCTATGGATAGCACACCTTTGGTTATTCGGTAAAAATTTTTGGGCTTGACTCGTATATATTATAATACCAACAATATTGGATTACCATTTATCTCCTCGCACAAAGTTGACAACATCGGTTAAATATTGTATTTGCAACGTGAGGCATAATTCTTCATGCAACCGTGGTCGCTCTACTGTTCTTGGTGCAACCGTAGTCACCTTAAGGAATAAATATTCTTATATACAGAGAACAACCGTTCAACATCTATTGATGAAATATTTGCATATTAAAAATAACCTTTGTTAATACTTAACGTATCTGTAGACCCACTATCTCAAAAAAATCTGAACATTTCGCTAATACACTATCTAATTTAGAAATAGCACTAAAACAAGCCTATTGTAGAGTGAATAGTGAGCTAGTAAGTGATTCAGATTGAAATAAATTTTTGGTGAAAGTAGGCCTACAGATTCGTTAAGTACTGATATGTATTATTTTAATTACGCAAGTGTTTCATCATTAGATATCGTTACTTGCATATAAGAATATTTATTCCTCACGACGAACACGATTACATAAAGAAATTATTAAAACATGCTTGATGTTACAAATATTTAACCGATCTTATCCACTTTGAGTATCTACATACTGAAAACACTATTTGAAATAGTAAGTGTGTAATTACATTACATAACTAAACCCGTTGCACTTCTTGGAACCAAGTTCGCTGTGTCAGCTCTAAGTATTACTTCAAATTGCGCGGCTTCTTTAAGAATAAATAAAACATAGATGGCGCACTGAATTTGTCTGGGTATATGGGCATTTAAAAAGTGTGATGTATGACATTTATAAAAATGGCTTCGTACATGGTACAACAACGCGTTCAAATTGTTGAATTATTTTATGAAAACCAGCGTTCTGTGAAAGGAGCTTTTAGAAAATTACGTGAATTTTATGGTTTACATAATCGTACATCTGAAAACACTATTGGTCGAATTATTAAAAAATTTCAAGAGACCACTTCCGCGGAAGATCAAAAAAGTGAAAAATGCAGTCGTAATGGTCGTTCACAAGAAAATATTAGTTTGGTTCGCGAAAGTGTTGCTAAAGATCCTGAAATGTCCATTAGACGACGTCTGCAACAACTTGGAATTAGTCGATCAACAACATGGCGTATTTTATACAAGGATTTAGCTCTGAAGGCATATAAGGTTCAAATAACACAGGAACTAAAGCCATCAGATCATTTAAAACGTTGTTCATTTGTCAATTTCATCAATGAACAACCAGCTGATTTTTCTCAAAAAATAATGTTTTCCGATGAGGCATATTTTGAAATTGGTGGCTATGTTAATAAACAAAATTTCCGTAACTGGGGTGATTAAAATCCACGAATTATCCATGAGAAACTTGTGAATCTTAAACGAGTTACTGTTTGGTGCTCATTATGATCAGATGGACCTTACTTCTTTGAAAATGCTGCTGGTGAAGCTGTAACTGTCAATGGTAATCGATATAGTCGAATTTTTGTGGGCTGAATTAATGAATATTGATCTAGAGGGTATGTGGTTTCAACAGGATGGCGCTACACCTCACTTTGCACACGAATGAATTGATTTATTGAGAGAAAAATTTCCGGACGTGTAATCTCTAGAAACGGTGATGTTAATTGGCCACCAAGATCATGTGATTTGACACCGTTATTTTCTTTGGGGTTATGTGAAAAGTCAGGTTTATAAAAACAATCCACAATCAATTCCTGCATTGAAAGATGAAATTATTCGTATCATTGGTAAGATAGAGCCTCAATTATGTCAAAATGTCATTGAAAAATTTTAACAAAAGAGTGGACGTCTGTGGAGCTGCAATGGGAGACCATTTGGCAAATATTATTTTTCGCATATAAATGTCATAACTGATACTTCTATTACCAATACAGAGTTTCTGAAAGTGAATGCAAATTAAGTGGTATATTTATTCTTTAAAAAAACCGCGAAATTTTAACACATTCATAAAATTTTCTATTTTACCTTGTAGTGAAAAAGGAACACCCTCCTATTATTTTTTTAAAAAAACGATCAAAAACGAGTCAGTATTAGCATTCACACTGTTTGTCTACATAAAGAAACATTATAGGTAAGTAATTCTACAAAATTAGTTTAATCCTTACTTTAATTTCAATTCAAAATGATCAAATTTGTTAACAAAACAACCTATAAATATTAACATCTTACTTAAATATACTAAAACATATCGACATAAGGAAATTTAAACATAAATTAGAATCGTAAGCAGATGAAATTTGAGTTTCGTAATTCTCAATATATGGCTCATTATAATTAAAATCAAATTTTTTAAAGAAAAATGGAAATATTACTTGATGATAATATTATAACATATTCAAACTAAACATTTTTGTTAGTGAAGTAAATACGTAGTAAAGATAAAATCCGTAAATACGTGAAATAATACAAGGTACCGGTCCTATTGAAAATTGTAGTTCATTTGTAGTGCAAGGCAGGTCGCCATTACGACGTTTCAGAGGCTCTATTCAATTATCACGTTTAATTATAAAAAATCAGCATTGCAACTTGTGAATACAATTATTAAGTACGATAAATTGTTTATCTTATCGTCAATGCGTTTTCTGCTGAATAAATAAATTGATTTCGTCTTTCCGGTATGCTTCCATGTACAAAATGAACTGAGAAGCTCTTCAATTTAGCTGGTAACTGAATAGCTCCTTCCTAATAAATTCTTCGGTCTAGTTTCATCATCAATCAGTTGCCTGATACATATTCGAACGGATCAGCACACGTTCAGTAATGTAGATCGTTTGCTGTATATTTACTGCTTGTCTGTATTTTCAGGTGTCGAGTAACACTGGAATGGTCTCCCATTTCGTAAATCTCCAGATAGTCGTCCCAGAAGCAACAATACAAGGTGGCAGTGGAGAGCATCACGTAGACGTTGGAAGCGTAATCGATTTAGTGTGTATAATAGATAAGGTAACGCTTTGCTTTTGCTTTATTATTAAAGAATATAAAATCTAAATCAGTATGTGTGTTGAACGCATATCTATATGCATATTATTTATATATATATTCTATTGAAAAGTGTTCATATTATATTAAGCCGTTCTAAAAATTTTTAAATGACTCCATATAGAAAAATATGTGAATAAACAAAATGATGTAATATTCAATTCAAACAATTATCATCATTCCCAATAAATATTAATCTGGCACAAGTAGAACGTCTCTGCAATAAAATTTTACTAATTTATTAATAAAAGCAATTTAGAACTTATTAAAAGATGAAGTTCTTTTCTAACTAAACTGCTCTACACATAATAAAAAGCGATAAAAATTTGGCAATGTGAGATTGAGAGTGTAAATAAGAATATGCTACACTGTTCAACACAATTAACTCAACGTTTTCTAACCTTTTCATATTTTTCTATTTGAATGTGTTTCGACGCTAAGCCATAATTACATTACCACGAAAGGGTAAATTTACTGATACACGGCAACAACGATCCGTTACATTGATACAATCAGAATTAGCGTCTCTCTAGCACTCTGTCTCATGTTCACTATATCTGAAATTCTCGTGGCTTCCCAAGAATAAATACTGCATCTCGTTGTAATTTATGTGTTAACTGCAATTCTCGGTAGCAAGTACACAGTCGAACGTTGCTCCAAAGATAAAATCAAGAAAATATTATTGAAAATGCTTGAATTATGGACTTACAAGCAGTGATATAGCTGAAGATGTAGAACTTCGGCTTTTCTGGAAGTTGTGCGACAAATTGTTTTTAATTCAGCTTGATGACGCATCATATAGCAATAAAGATGCTCATTTAATCGCGTATGTTAGATTTTGTAATGGTATGTCAGCAGTTGAAGAACTAATTTTCTACTCTCTTGCGTCGGAATATGCGCGCTCTCGCAATATGCAGAAGACTTCGAAATTTGCAAGCATCTACGAAACAAGAATCTCACAGTGTGTCTGGATACATTCTATGATCCACAGAGAAGATCTGGCCTCCAAATAATTGAGTCCTGGTCTGAATACTGTGCTCACAACGGTTACAACTCTAGTAAATTATACGAAAATGATACCCGTTCCACCAAGAGTTTTTGTTTTACTTTGTAAAGGTATGGATTCAGTATATTTAGCGTTGTTGTTTTAAAGCGAGACAAGATGGTTATTACGTGAAGTTTTGTAACATGCTTGTGGATTAAGAAACTAAATCGTCATTTTTCTAGAAGAAGAGAACAGACCGGAAACTGATAAGTTTCTAGATGGTTTGTTTATGATGAGATTGAGATATTTCGTTGATATATTCGAGAAATTAAATACCTTGAATATTGAACTTCAAGCAGCGAACGTACATATTTCCTATACCAATGTGAAAGTTAATGCTTTTTGTATAAAAACGGAGTTATGGAGCAAAAATATAAAGTAAGAAAACCCAGAAATGCTTGCAAATGTGGATGAATTTATTAAAACTTAAAAGGCCGAAGAGCAACATATTAAATTTGTTTTTGTAACGATTGAAAATTATTTAACCACGCTGGCCAAAATATTTGAAATGCATTTTTTGCCGAGGATAACTTTATAGCAAGCTACGAATTAGGGGTTCATTTCAAAATATTCCTGAAAGTCTCAAAATTGCCGAAGAAGAGATCTTCGTAGACTTCACAGTAGTGGCAAAATCAAGACAATTTAGTAGCTGGGCAGTGGCGGATAATGAATTTTCTGTACTGATAACAAGAGCATTTTATTTATTATGACCATTTTCAACATCCTATCTTCGCAAAGCCTACGGTGGCTGATTCTAAGACAAAATATAGACCTCAGCTAAATATAAAAAAAAGAACTTTCTGCAAGACAAGCCCAAGTTATTGACTATTATTGAACTTGTTTGCAATTTATGTTAGAATATACTTTGTTATTTATCTTTCAGTAAATTAAACAGTTTTCAAAAGCAACTTATTTTTTCTAAATTGCGCGCGCAGCTCCTTTAGTATTATCGCTCTACAGGTCGAGAATCACTGAATTAACTGATATTTCCTTTTCGTTGATTTAAACTAATTTTTCAAACTTCGATCTCTTTTCTTTTGCTGAAAGTGGATAATAGTTATTTTTATAAGCACCGTAATATTACGTACAATGAAAAATAAATAAATGGTTTTTAAAATAAGGTCAGAACGCATTTTATAAAAATATCTAAAAAGCCAAGATAATATTTTAAAATGCTATTGCCAATAGTAATAATAATAAAACAATCAATCGTCTGTCGGTCTGACATATCATTATTAGCATAATTTTCCTTTTGTTATTGAATATTTCCACCACAAAATGGTTTCTTATTTATCTGAAAAACAGAGAATTGAAATTCCTCCTAAAGTGATTCTGATTATCACTGAATGTATAAATATTTTATGAGATATTTCCGATATTCAAATTAAAGGGGTGTTTGTATATGCGCATCCTTTTTCATAATCTGAATCGCCTTAAGTATTATTACTTGTGTAGAGAGTAACATCTTTATGTTAATTTGCAGTCACATATTTTAGCTCGTTCATTCTACTTAATGCTGTTTGTCGTTAAATATTCCTTTTTGAAAGGTTTATTAGAAAGAAGCGTTAATAATGAAACGAATGTCTGTGTGAGCTATAGTATCACAAGACTATCAAAACAATTTAAATAGCGGCGATATAGTGACCTTTCTCCTCCGTAAGAGGCGGTGGATGTTCTGTTTGCAGGATAGGTAACGGCTTCAATTTTTTGAAATGCGAAAAATTATGCGAGTGTCTTAGACAAATGAAACCAAAAATAGATGAAAAAGGTATTGGTTTAGCAAAGAAGAAGATAAAGACAATACACAATTTCATAAAAGTGCTGCTAAAACAAAAAATTAACGTATTAAGTTTCGATTAATCGCATCTACCTTATTCGTCGATTTTAGTACCACATTTTTTCATGTCTAAGAAAGGATTTTCAACAGACAACGGTAACAAAGCTGCTCTAGATTATTTTAACGAACCTGAATGTTCTGACTTTAACAAGGCATAGAGGCATGGGACCATTGCTGGACCAAATGTTAATGTATCGTAGTATCGATGTGCCACGGATTTATGTTGAGGAATAAACGCAATTTAAAACCGTAAAGTTCATTTCTTGTTTTCACTTCAGGATTTTTTGCCCACTCTCAGCGATATGTTTACCAGAAAGTCTCTAAGAGATGAAGATTACATCATATCACACCTCTAGGAATCTTTATTTGAAGCTAGCCTAGTACTCAAAGAGTTTGTTAATCATGTACGTCAAAAGTTAAGTTACGTAGATTGTATTTATTGAAAAATGTCAGTGAAAAAATGGAATTAACTCGCGAACCTTTTCGTACGATTATTTTTCATAACTTTCGGCGTGGATTATCTCAACAAGAATGCATCGATGAGCTGAATTCTTTACATGGTGATGAAGCACTATCGAAAACTACAATATATCGTTGGCATAGTGAAATCGAACTTGGACGGCGTTCTTGAAACGATGAATTTCCTGAAGGTCGTTCCACAAATGTTGTTGTATCGGACAACATTAATGCAGTGTCTGAATTGATAATGCAAGACAATCATGTGACATACCGTGAGATCGAGGCATCTCTAGGTATTAGTAACACTAGCGAGCATAAGATCCTGCATCAACATTTAGCCACATAATTTGATAACTGCTCAAAAAAGGACTCGCGTTGATTGGTGTCAAGAAATTCACAAAAAATACAATGGCGGTACTTCAAAGAACACTTATAAAGTCGTCACAGGTGATGAATCTTGCATCTATACGTATGAGCCCGATAGTAAATAGCAGTGGATTGTGTGAGTATTCCAAGATGAACCAGAACCAACAAAAGTAGTTTGCGTTCGAAGCACATCAAAACAAATGGTCGCCTGTTTTTTCAGAAAGAACAGTAACGTTGCAACTGTGCCTTTAGAGAATTATAGAACGGTCAATTCCGAATGGTATACTATTTATTTGCGAAAAGTTTTTGAAGAAATAAGGAAAACAAACCGTGAACGACAGATCATTCTCCATCATGAAAATGCGAGCTCTCACAGGTCGCTTCAAACAATTGAATATTTGATCGGGCAAAACATTGAATTGGTGAGCCATTCGCCGTACAGCCCTGATCTAGCACTCCGTGATTTCTTTTTGTTTCCACACGTGAAGAATAAACTTCGTGGTCAACGGTTTTCTACGCAGGAAGAGGCAATTGAGGCATTCACAACTCATATTTTGGCGATACCGCCTCATAGTGGCAGCAATGCTTTTCGTATTTGTTTTAACAAATGCGAAAATGCATTGATTTTCAAGGAGAATATTTTTAAAAGCAATAAAACTATTTTCGATAAAAATTTTTTTTTGTTTGCTATTCCCGAAATATAAACGGCTACCCTAGTATAATAAATTGTTACGTCACCCCGGTCCTTGTACTTTTCTCTTACAGTTTCCAAATTATCATTAAATTCACATAGTAAAATATACAGATAATATTTAAATACATAATAAAAGTTTCGTAACAATAAGGCTCGAAACGTAAGGCTTCAATGAACAAAGACTGTAGCAAATTATATTGATGACTTTACAGACAAAAAAAATAGCAGTGGACAAACAAAGCGAAAACTAAAAGTTGAATACTGTTAAGTGCAGACAGAGTAAGCTTTTAACGTAAGTTTATTGTATAGGAACCTTTACGTTATTGTTTGCTAGTTTTTGAACACTGAAGAAATTCGTGTTAAAAGCATTTTCCAACTCCGTCTTATTCAAGTTTGATGTATTATATAAATAATGCAAATATTTCCCATTTTACGAAAGATAATTTACTTATACTAAGAACTTATTTTTAGCATCATTAACTAAACGTACACCTGCTACTAGTTATCAACTAACGCTCTCGATAATTTAGGTGGCGTATAACCAGTCTATTTGACACACAATCAGAGCAGTGACATAATACATCAAGGGAGCACAGACAATACATCATTGACAACGTTGTGAAATGTTTAACAATAGATCATTAGATTTTCACTGGAACTTGGTATAACAAAGCGACCATTTCGACTGCGGAACAATAAGCAGAAGTTATAATACTCGCAAGCTTTTAAGTTGAAAATACGAATCTCTCTCGTGCTTATCATTAAGGATACTTAATAGAATACTTTTACAGTATCTTTCAATCTTACAGTCGAATTAATAATTTTACCGAAATCAACACTGCATTTCCGAATTTTCAGTTAATTATAGAAACTTTTTTTGAGCATTATATTTCTTCTTAATAGCAAATATCCAATGTTCTTTTCATAAAAACAATCAATTGTTGAATCTAGATGGGGTATTCTTTTACGTTGACTCTGACAGAGTAATTGACAAGACTTTACGCTGAAAATTTTATTATATTTTCTGAAAATATTCCTTATTACAATCTATACCCTTTTGCATTCGACTAAAACAGCTTTCGAAATATTATATGTCTCTTATTCCCTACTTTGAAAAAGTCTATAATTTCGTTTACCGAAATAAATACAATCTATGTAACTTAACTTTGGACACGTAGGGTTAACAAAATCTACTGAGGCTAGATTAGCCTCAGTAGTGGTATTATGATCTAATCTGTACCTCTTAAAGAATTTCTGGTAAACATGTCGCATGAGATTGGGCTAAAAAATCCCGAAGTGAAAACAAAGAAAAGAAATTTACTGTTTTAAATTGGGTTTAGTTCGCAGCATAAATCTGTAGCACATCGATACTTCGATACCTTAAAATTTGGACCAGCAATGATCCCATGCCTCTACGCCTTGTTTAATTCAGAACTCAAGTTCGATAAAATGAGCAACCACAGCAGTTTCATCATCGTTATCTATTGAAAATTTCTGACCAGTAAGGCCTTTTTTAGACATGTAGAAAGATGATACTAAAGTGGACGAACGTAGATGTGACAATAAATGGAAACTTAATTCGTTAATTTTTGCTTTAGTAACACTTTTGTGAGATTGTGTATTGTCTTTGTCTTCTTCTTTGCTAAACCAAGACCTTTTTCGTTTGTTTTTTTGCTTTAATTTGTCTAAGAGACTTGCATTATCTTTCGCATTTCAAGAAATTGAAGCCATTGCCTTTCCTGCAGATAAAACATCCATCACCTCTTCTGGAGGAGAGAAATCACAATGTCGTCACTGTTTAGATTGTTTTGACAGTTTTTTGATACCGTAACATACACTTTTTCAACAATTTCCGATACACTGGCAGATATTGGACGTATACTATTTAGTGCATTTTTAACGGCTGTACGACCACGTTATAACTCACAAACACATTTATTATCTAAGAAAAATGAAGGATCCGAGTTCTTTAGATAGTTATTTCATTATTAATGCTTGTTTATAATAAACCTTTCAATAAGGAATACTTAACGACAAATAGCACTAAAAATCTCGTCAAAATCTCCGAGATACTTTTAGTTGAACAGTCATCACAACGAAAATAATACACACATCGATGTGAAATTTAACGGTTGACATTCTTAGGAGGACAACTTGTTGCTGCACCACAAAAATATTCTGAAACTATGCCCCTACAGGTCATTGCTCAGGCTCTTCAGACCACTCTCGCAGTATACTACTGCATATTTACTTATTTAGGATTCTTTCTCTGTCACTAGATGTCAGACTGGCGGTAGAGTTAAGCTTAATCCCCTTATAACTCTCCTTTTAGATCCTCCTACCTTATAAGAGCTCCCATTTTTTGCCTCCACGCTATTCTCCTTCCTGCACGATTTTCTTTCTGGACTGGCATCAACACTTTCCATATGTGTCTATATACTCTTGACATCATTATTGTCTTTTCCTTAATGTCAGTTCTTCCATAGCTTCTGTTCCTAACTCCTTCCTGCGTGTTTCATTTCAGATTTTGTCATGTCTTGCTTTTGCCAGAATCTTCCTCAAGAGTCTCATTTTACTTTGCTACAACTATTGTTTTCTTCTTCCCATATTATACATATGCATGTTTACTACCTTAAATTCTCTGTTAATTATATTTACATTTTTCTGTAATTTTTTAGTTACTTGTCACCAAGTTATCTTTTGCCATCCGTTTTCTATCCCCACCCATTCCTTTATGGCGTATTATGTTCTTTAGTTTTTTTGGTATTCAATTTTACGAAAGTGGGTTGAAAAATATGTGAAATCTCTTGGTACACTGGCAAGTTTTTCTCTAACAGATCGTTACGTTAGTTTCGTTGTGACAGCTGTTTTATTAGTAACGTGTCGGTCTTATTGATGAGATGTGTAGTACTGAAATTCATGCAGTCCTTAAGTACCTTTTCTTGAAAAAATTATCAGTAATAAATATTCTTAAGGAGATGAAGGACGGTCCGAATAACTTGGCTCCGTCATTTTTCATTGATGATAAATGGGTCCGTGAGTTCAAATGTGGTCGTATAATCGTTAAAGATGCTGCGCGTAGTGAGCAGTTGAAATCTTCCACTACATCGGACATTGTTGAAAAAGTTGTTACAGTATTAAATACCGTCGTTTGCTAGTATCTGAGAGATCCAAAGATGTAAACATCTCTAAAAAGCACGCAACATACATTTTGATCAAGGAATCGGTTATAAAGAAGCTTTCCGCGATATGGTTGCCACGACTACTGCGTCGTTTATCAAAAACTGGTACAAACGCGCGCGTTTGAAGAGTTTTAGAAAAACTAAGATAAATTTTATGCGGAAACTTATCATCACAAATGAAAATTTTTTATCATTATGTGTCTCAAACAAAACAATATAAACAGAGGTGGCACAGTAGTTGTTTCCACCCAGAGGAGACGATGGCTGTTCCACCTGCAGAAATGGAAATAGCTTCCATTTTTTAAAATGCGATTGCCTTCCAAAAGGCCAAATCATCATAGGCTTATATTATGCAAGTCCTAAGTAAATCAAAAAATTAATGAGATGCGCCCTGATTTAACCAACAAAAGAATCATTTTCCGCAAAGACGATGCATGCCCACACACAGAGTTTTTGCTTTGACAAAAATTAACAAATTAGACTTCAATATGTTGCCCAACCCACACTACTTGCCTTAATTTGTACCGTTGGATTATGATTTTTTCCACGCTAGTCCAACCCGTTAAGTTTCTTTCTTTACTCTTATTTCATAAGTGTTTCACTTTTTGTAACTTTCCCTCTTTTCTTTTTTTCTTGTTTTCTTATTTGCATTCACACATTTTCTGATATTATTATGCCATTCGTTTTCATTATTTGGACATACGACTTTAGTTGCCTACTTTCTATTTCTAATGATTTTAGTTGCAATTCTTCTTTGCTTAACCTCTCTAGTTTTTTTCGATATTTTTAATTTCTGCTATTATTGCTGATTTGTTTGCCGAACTTAATATCTGTGATTATCAGAAATACGTTTGAAATATACTTTATTTGCTTTAGTTATTCTGTTTTAATTTCTTGATTAGTCTTTTTAATATTCGCTAATTTTCCAAAGAACTTCTCCTTCTTATGTTCTTATCCGTGGTTTTGGCTTCCAGATTGGAAGCGCATCCTCGGTACTTCTGTTGCCGACTTTTTGTTTTCAGTTGCATGAGACATCCTTCGGGTTTAAATGCTACGACTTTCCAAGAATGTGATTCCAACTATGACAATGACTGCGGATATCCACAAACTAGACTTGTCCATATTTGTTTTCATTATTGTACTTGTCCTATCAGTACTCATACCTTTTTTTAAATGCTTAACTCATATATTCAAACTAGTTGGAAGCGCTTTTGAAAATACTTTTTTATTTACCCAAATCGAATGGCAAATCGCGTTCGAAAAATTTATTCATTAAAGAAAAGATGTAATATAAAATTCTGAAAAATACATATGTCTTTTCAAATTAATAATTTATTATTATATTAGATAAAAACACTTTAGAAAATTTAAAATGTTACTGTTATTTGTAAATGAAGTTCCGCTGACATGCAAGTTATAAAAATTCACTTACTTTGGGTGAAAGATCTTCCGGAAATCTCCCAGAAAGTAGAAAAACTTGGAAAAATTATACGAGTACATTTTGAGTTTTATTGGTAGTTACTTTTTTGATGGTTTGCAAATTCATTCTCTGGTGATTTTGATTCACTCATTAGATTCCCTTGATAGCAGTAATAAGACTTTAATATGTTTATTGATCTGTTGATAGAAAATTTGAATATTGTCGTTACATTATAGCCTTTACTTATTCTCTTTGTATAAATAATGAAACAAAGGTTTTCGAAACACAGCCTTTCATACATATTATATATTAATAAGGTTACCTACTCCCGAAATTAACTTAGCTATTCTCTATTAGCATAATTAATTTTGTCCGTCTCTAGTTTTAATACTAATTACTTAAAGGTATTGTTACGTTTTGAACAAGATGGGCAGCAATAATAAAAAAATCTCATTTATTTTTCAACCTGGCAATCTTTCATACATAGCTGTTAAAAAATGCGTTCATTTCGATCTTAAAAATGCTTGTTATTTGTATAAAAAATTAAGTGCTATTAGCTTTTTCTAAAACATGAAAAAGGTTGAGCACCGATCAAAGGTTGAGTTCTTAATTTTAAGGAGCAAAACAAACGACGAAATCAAAATTGAGCTAAAATCTGTTCACGTGGTCTAACCTCTATCAGTTCCAAAAATAAAACGATGCACATCTGAGTTAAAACGTCGCCGGAGGTATTTTTATGAATAACGAGGTGGACTCACAAAAAAACGTGTTTACTTAAAAAATTATTTAAAAAATGCATGATTGGTTTAAAATGATTGGACATTCCTTTTATACCGGACGCACAATACTTTACAACATATGTGGGCAACAACCGGCCCGCTGTAAGATTTGGTCCGGCCCGCGAGACATTGTATTATTTCATGTCTGATATCTATCCCTAAAAATTATGAACACTACTTTTAAACGCGGCCTGCGAACGTATTTGCACATTAAAGTTTAGCCCACAATATGTCAAAGGTTGCCTATACCTGCTTTACAATGTAAAAAGCACATGCACATGTTAAACTATTTCAATGGCAAAAATATATGCATTACATTTCGATCTTAGATTACTAGATGTGGCCTCCAAACTTTTCTCTTCGGTGTCAAATGAGGAGCAAATCACTGAAATAAATCGTATATTTCGAACACTTTGATGAAGATTACTTTTCTGAACAGATGAAAAGACATCAATATCGGTAAACTAAATGTAATGAGTTACAAGGAGAATACCCTTTATTGTACAGAATAACAAGTTCATTGTAATTAGTTACCTGGTCAAGTTTAGTGTAACAGGTGGTTAGACTTCTTGACGATAGCTGCTCCAGACCTGTAGCAATATAAACAGCTTTCTATATCATATTGGTTAAAGCAGAGTGTTGTGGGCTTTAGACTATAAACTTCCCTAAGAATTGAACATTGGTCTATGTTTGGATGAAATGTCTCTTATGTTAGAGGTTGACTGTCTAAGGTATTTTGTACCACCTTATTCAGTAGATGCAAGTAGTTCTAAAAAGGAAATTCCGGTGCAGAAGGTACTCCGATTTCGAGAGACTCCACCTCGTTTGTTATCGAGGAGACTCTTCATGCTGTTAGGAGAATGCTTGAGTTCGAAAGTTTGCTTACTTTATATGCCCTGCATGTAAACCAACGCGCAAATAGCAGCACGCGTTTTGTGCCGAAGGATTGGCAAAAACTTTTAAAATGGCACATTTCGTTATGTACATATTTTAATAGACGGCGAAATCTGATCTTACTACTTTGACGTAACCACCAAAACAAGAAATAAAGACTTAAGAAGAAAGTTTTGGTCTTTTATACTGTGAGAAAAGACGTGGAGGGCTCAAGAAGAGATTAGTAACCGCAGAATGAGACACAGCGGAGCACCTCTCTAAAGTCGTCGAAGCACACGTAAACATTTATCGATGGCTTTTTAAAGCGACTCACTATTGGTGATAAAAAATGGATTGCTGGTAATAATGTGGTGTGAAAGCGATTAAGGTTATTGGTGCAGTATGGCGAGATTATAGAGGTTCGTGTTTTAGAGCCCCGGCTCAGAAATAAAACTGTGGAAAATGGAGTATGTATTGTCAACAATTAGACAGTTTGGCCGAATCCATTATTTGGAAACGTTTATATCTCTTTAAAAATAATTGTATATTTGAGACCACACGCAGGTTTGATCGCCCATCAAAAATTATTGAATCTTTAATGGAATATGTTGGTCTAACCATACTTTTTGGAACTTCTTCACCATTGTTTTTTTTTCATCTACTTAAACAAGCCTGTCCTTTCAAAGATTTTCGTCCATAAGATTAGATCTTTCTACAAACGAAAATTTATGAAGTTTACGGAAACTGAAAAATGGCGAGAATTATCGTAGAAAATGGGCAATATGATTGATCTATTTTTATGTTAACATGAATGATAGATGAAAAACAGAAAAAAGAACTTGATGGATGAAAAACAGAAAAAAAACTTCATGACTTTTTCGAAAATCTAATATTTGGAATTTTTATAAGTAAAAAGATAATTCCATTCGAACATAATGGCATGTGAAACAAAAAACAATAATCGAATAATAGTCTTCTTCAATAACTAGCACTACTGCGTTTTATTATTTACTAATTCGTCCAACTGGAATATACCGGTCTGTATAGTGATTCTAAATATTCATTTGCAAGCGAAATTGTTAATTAATAATAGATATTGATTTAGATAACGCTTCTAATTAAATGTAGCAATACAAAATTTCTCTTCCATGTAAATATAAACAAAGCGTAGTAATACAGATGTACGAGTAAATTTTGTGTTTTACTCTAACTTGTAATTACGTGTTGAAACATTCGTTTATTAGACTGTCAGATATTATCTTATAACGCATGTTAAAAATAAAGTATAGTTGCCTTATTTACTATACTTCCTGAACTACCGAAATTTACTCTGGATACAGACTAACACTACGGTCGAACAAGAGAAGAATATTATAGTAGTCGGCATCAACTATTCACAAAATATGTCAAACACGATAGCATAAAACAGAATAGGTGTTCGGTTCTTCTTACGTTGAGTAGTACGGTCTCTTGCAGAACTTTGCTCTTGCAATAAATGAAATAAATATTTAAAATAATGTCAAGGACATGTGAACAATTGGACAAGAATAATAAAAGTATAAAATAAAAAGAAGTTGTGTTTTGAACATTTGTATAAATTTAACGTAATTATTATTTCATAGAAATTCAAAATAGGATAAAGTTTTATAGTCTCGGTGAACGAAATATGTACCTCATTATAGTTATTACAGGAATACATATCAAAAACCGAGCAACTTTTAAACAGAGTTAGGTATCATTTACATATCACCACTAAATAATGATTTTTTGAAAAACATAGTTAACAATAATAATTAATAAAAAAAATAAATTTCTAATAATTAAAGGGTGTTTCAAATTGCGCGGTTTTTTTAAGACTAAATAAAATATAGATGGCGCACTGAATTTGTCTGGGTATGTGAGCATTTAAAAAGTGTGATGTATGACATTTGTAAAAATGGCTTCGTACACAGTACAACAACGCGTTCAAATTGTTGAATTATTTTATGCAAATCAGCGTTCTGTGAAAAGAGTTTTTAGAAAATTACGTGAATTTTGTGGTTTACATCATCGTCCATCTGAAAGCACTATTGGTCGAATTATTAAAAAACTTCAAGAGACCGGCTCTGTGGAAGATCAAAAAAGTGAAAAATACAGTCGTAGTGGTCATTCACAAGAAAATATTGGTTTGGTTCGTGAAAGTGTTGTTGAAGATCCTGAAATGTCCATTAAACGACGTTCACAACAACTTGAACTTAGTGGATGAACAATATGGCGTATTTTACACACGGATTTAGCTCTGAAGGCATATAAGGTTCAAATAACACAGAAACTGAAGACATTAGATCATTTAAAACGTCGTTCATTTGTCCATTTTATCAACGGGCAACCAGCTGATTTTTCTCAAAAAATAATGTTTTCCGATGAGGCACATTTTGAACTTGCTATGTTAATAAACAAAACTGCCGTATAAAAACAATCCACAATCAATTCTTGCATTGAAAGATAAAATTATTCGTGTCATTGGTGAGATAGAGCCTCAATTATGTCAAAATGTCATTGAAAATTTTAAGAGTGGACGTCTGTGGAGCTGCAAGAGGAGGCCATTTGGCAGATATTATTTTTCGCATATAAACGTCATAACTGATACTTCAATTACCAATAAAAAGTTTTTGAAAGTGAATGCAAATTATGTGTTTTATTTATTCTTTAAAAAAAACGCGAAATTTGAAACATCATTTATATGTAGTTCCAAAATGTGTTGACTTTAATGCACTTTCCACTTTTGGGAATAGGTAGAAATCATATAGCGCGAGGTCTGGAGAATACGGGGAATGAGCAAGCAAAGCAATGCGCTTGTCCGCTAAAAACTACTTCACAGATAGGGTATTGTGAACTTGTGCGTTGTCCTGGTGCAGAATCCACAAATCCGGTCTTTTCATTCTTACTTTTTCCCTCTGCTTGAATAAGACTTCTTTGTAGTATTTCTGATAAACGGTTTGACCCTCAGGTACTAGTCAGTCATCGTAACACCCTTGATATCGAAAAAAATGACCAGGATTGCCTTCAATTTCGACTTGCTTGTTGGTACTTTTTTCTCGCACACGTAACATGATATTATCGCCAAATATTTCCTTTAACATTTGTAAATATTCTGTTGGTTTTTTCTCAATTTGACAATGAATTTCTGGTTGCAACCATTATCACGTCACTGTTAAGTAACAGTGTCCTCTACGATTAAAGCTCGGAAGTAAATTAAAGCGGACAGAGAGACGAAACTACGGGTTGTTGCTTGGGAAGTATCAAGGTCAATTACGTTCCAATAAAGCTCGGAAGTAAACTAAAGCAGACAGAGATACGAAACTACGGGTTGTTGCTTGGGAAATATCAAGGTCAATTACGTTCCAATTACAACCTCACCTAATGCGGCTGCGTGATGGTAGGAGCGCAGTCTTGTTATTTAATTGTAATACCTCGTATTTTAAGGTATTAACTTCAACAGTTTCTCCTTATACCATTTGTGTACAAGATTAATTACTTTAGTAGGACATTTTGAAACATTTAATAGCATTTCTAATTTTAATTATCCACCGTAATTTTGTTTATGTATCTTTACAATAATTGTTCATCATCTACGGCTTTTTTACATTCATTATAAATAAACGATAGAAGATATTCCTTGCGCAGTGTTATAAATTCATCAGTTATTTTTCTTAATTTAGATAGAATTAAAGTTCCAGGCCCTGTCATTTCTAATTGCTGCCTTACAGTACAATATCAGAATATTGAATATTTACACATGATTATTTTTTAAAATCTCTTCTAAAGCTATTGATCGCAATACTCTTGCCTCCTTTTCTGTGCTTGCAATTTCCTTATTGTGAATTGTTTTCTCTGCTTCTGCACAACGTAACCAAATTTAGTTCTTCGCCTCGTTTTTTATCAAAATCTTGTACTAACTATGCCATAGATTATTGAGTTAGAAAGCAAGTAAAACAAACCTGCAAATGTATTCCTAGAATCCGATAAATAAATCGTTTGCTTGTCTTCTACTTTTTCTATTAAATAATTAATTTAAGCTTCTTAGCTCATTAATAAACATTTTCACACGAATGCAAGATATTGTGGTATTCTTACAGTGATAAATATACGATTCTATATTATTATCTATATTATATTGTAAAAGAAAACCATAGTTAATATAAAACATCTCATTTTGTCATGTTACTTAACAAGTCAAAATTTATTCGATGTTACGCTAATAGAAAATAATATTACAGAGCCCAACTCCACCCCAGTACGTTTTCTGGTATCACAATAATCATATGATCAATTACGACACTGCCAGAGGCGGCATATCCGTCGAGACTGTACCAGGAGTGCGCACGCAAAGTCGATTAACAATCAGAGATACCAACGACGCCGATTCCGGTAATTACACATGTTCTGCATCAAACACCGAGCCTGCATCCATCTACGTCTTTGTCTCAGAAGGTAAGCAGTAATTAATATTGACACAGGTTATGTTTACCTTTGACATTGAGAACGGTAACTCTACAAGTTGCTTTTGTACTTCATATTCTCCTGGGCCCCTATCAGAGTCTGAATCATTTTCGATATTGAATGAAATAGCGTTTTTATTATTAAAATCTAATTTAGTGATTCAATAACAATTTTCCAAAAAAAAAAGAATTTTTTTTAGAGACGGTGAGTACCATTAAGACTGTATTGTATAATGCATTCGAATCTAAGAGTTCAAAAGTACATTTAAAAGGCGTCATTCAAATTATAACTAAATTGTAGAAAAGCAAAACTTCGTTTTAGAAATTGAAATTTTACAATTCACAAGCTTATATCGCTTTGTATCTTTGATAAACAGTATGATTTTCTCGGTTTTAATATGTACAATTGTCTATTAACACGTCCTTTTAATAGAGTCTATTTGAAGACACATTAAATATTACTTTTCATGTAAATAAATTTTGTAAATATATGTGCATTACGTAATAGAAAGAGCTCTATAAATGTTCTACGTCTAAAAGAAGTTTACATTGTTTTTAGAAATAAAGGCAGAAGTAATTAGAAAGATGAATTGTGAATACAATGTAATCGTTTTAATAATTTCGGAAAAGTATTAAATAGTATTTTGAATAGAGTACAGTAAACTCTTCTGGATTATGAAATGTATTTTAAACAATTTCAAATATTAACACTATTTTACTACTTGATTGATTTGCTATGTTAGGTAAGGCATAGCAAAGAATTCACCTATTTGGCTTTCTACCTAGTAGACGACAAAAAGTAAACTTCTTGGGAGTGTTAGACGATAAACTGGCCCGGTCAAATCATCTATCATTATCATTATTATTAAACACAAGACTAGGAAAACCATCTACTCTGGGCTATTAAAAAGCATTGCGACTCGCAAAACTGCCAAGCAGACATTCATACATATGAGAGTGGCCCATAATTGAAAAGTTGAAAATTTTATACTTCAAGCTGGAACAAATGTTTCGATGAACTGAAGAAAATGATTCATATAGAATCACATTTAATAACTGTGACAAAACGATCGTGTAATTAATTTCCTACAGCTCGTCTAAAAACAGACGAGAGAGAGTGGTCTCATAAGTACCCGGTTGCAATGCCTAGCTAAGACCTTATTGGCAATGCATTTATAATGTGAATATTTCAGAAAAAAAAACGTCGATGATTAATATTAAAAAGGCGTAATGCAGCGTACTTATTAAAATAGTCAATGTGATTGAAATTGAAATATTTGCGTACATCAGGACCATTTTTAACGAGCACATTCGACTTTATCATTGAAAACTTACTCCACAAAGTTGACGACTTCCATATATTCCTTTTCAAGACATGCTAAAAAGACGGGTTCACTAAACTTTCCTTCAACGTTTTGCATTCTACACCAGTTGAGAAAATTAGAATATGCAATATATTGTAGTATTGCTTAACCGATTTTTTCGGTAATAATTCAAATGTAGCTGTTTTGCAGCTTCTTCAATATCATCACGAAGACACAAGTCATCACTGTTATGATTCTTCGTTATGCGAGATAAACATTAAACACCACTAAAAACTTTTAATAAAAAGCACGAGCTGTAAACAATATTGTTTATTGTTAACCAAGGTGATTCGGTGTTACCTAACACAGTCACTTCACAATAAATGCGATAATTGTCAAGAAGCGTCAAAAAATAACTAACTGACAAGAAACGTCAAAATGTGATTTTATTGGAATATTAAATTTATCTAGTTTATTATCAAAATCGGACAGTTATACAAAAAACTATGTATAATATTTGTGTTAAAAGCAAGATTTATTTTGTTCGTGAAATTGCTTCGCTCGTTTCGCAAACTTTTTCACTCACAAAGTGAAACATTACTTTTATATCATAAATAGCTATTATTTATAATTTCTTTATCACCTACTAAATGTGTCAAATCTAAAATCAATTTACGTTGGCAAATGGTTTTAAACATTCTAACTTGACTTCTGATATGTATGGGACTTTATTACAAGCCAGTGTACGAGGGTAGTTTGACAAGTAGTGAGAATGGAAAAGAAAAACGAATTTTTTAAATACAAAATAATTTTTATTTTTCAATATATTCTCCTAAAAGAGCAATACATTTATTCCAACGGTGCTCGTCGTTAGACGAAAATTTCTTTCCACCTAGTGCCGCTTTCAATTTTGGAAAAAAGTGGAAGTCGGTAGGGGTTAGATCCGGCGAATAAAGCGCATGCGGTACTAATTGGAAATTCAACTCGTGGATTTTGGACATCGCAACTGTGCTGATATGCGAGGGAGCGTTGTCTTGGTGAAACAGAATTTTTTCTTTGCCATTCCTGGCCGTTTAGCACGAATCTCAACATTTAGTTTTTGTAGAAGTTCTGCATAATATTGTCCGTTTATTGTGGCACCTTTCTGAAGGTAATCAATGAGCAAAATGCCCTTTGAATCCCAAAAAATTGATGCCATCACCTTGTTTGCCGATAAAGTGGTTTTCGCTTTCTTTGGAAGTGCAGAACCACGTTCTAACTATTGTTTCGACTGTTGTTTAGTTTCGGGTGTACTGCGGTGTACCTAAGTTTCATCGCAAGTAAACAAATCGCCTACAAAAATCAACCGGATTCCGCTTATAAAGGTCCAAACACTCATTGGAAATGCGCAAACGTACGAACTTTTGATCAGTCGTAAGCAATCGCGGCACCCATCTTGCCGAAAGTTTGGAAAGGCCCAATTCTTTCGTTAAAATGTGATGTACGCGTTCTGTTGAAATGTTTACCATATCTGCTACCTCTCTCAGTTTGAGTTGTCGATCTTGCGTAATAATATGGATTTTTATAATCATTTCCTTAGAAGTCACGATTTTGGGTGCTCCAGAGCGCGCTCTATCAACACAGCTTGTTCTACCACGTTCAAATTCATTTACCCATCTACTTATTGTGGCGGATGATGAAGCAGATTCACCTAATGTTTCCCGTAACTCATCTTTTATTTCGGTAGCTTTCATACCCTTAATTACGAAGTATTTAATCACCGCACGATACTCTGTTTTTTTCCATTTTAACAAAACGACATGTTGCTTCTTTTCCAATCAGCTGTCAAAAATAAATAAATCAACCGATTTATCTAAATATCGGAATGTAAACATGTAAATAGGCAACCTAAATTACAGTGCATTTGTTTTACCTATGTGTCATTCTCACTACTTGTCAAACTATCCTCGTATATCGTCGTCTCTTCAAGACATGCTAAAAAGACGGATTCACTGAATTTTCCTTCAACGTTTTCCATTTTACACCAGTTGAGAAACTTAGAATTTGCAATATCGTACTGCTGAACAGATTTTTTCAGTAATAATTCAAATGTAGCTCTTTTTGCAGCTTCTTCAATATCATCATCATTATTATTCTTCGTTATGCGAGATAAACATTAAATACCACTGAAAGCCTTTAATTAAAAGCACGAGCTGTGAACGGTATTGTTTATTGGTAACTAAGGTGATTCGGTGTCACCTAACACGGTCATTTCACAGTAAATCCTATAATAATTGTAATTGTAATTAAGGAATAATTGATGAAACATACCGTGAATATATTTTATAATGCAACATGCACATACATACATAACGTAATAATGAAATGACAGCAATGTATTTTAGCGTGTATTTTATTTTGCAACATAGGATGTGAAATACAGTAGTTGAACAAAATTTAAAAACTAATTTAACAAATTTTCAAAAATGTCACCATTGACGGCCAGACAGTATCCTAAGCGATTGTAGAATTCATTTATTGTATTTTGTATCTGCTCTGGAGTTATTTCTCTTGCAGCAACTCGTATTCTATTTTTTAATTGGTCAATATTGTTTAGAGGTTCTTCATGAAAAACTTTATTTCTGATACATGACCAAAGAAAGAAATCGTTTGGAGACAGGTCTGGTGACCTTGCGGACCATTCTACTTCTCCTCCACGGGCTATCCAACGGTTTGGAAATCTTTGGTTGAAAAATGTTCTAACCATATGAGAATTATGTGCCGGCGCGCCATCATGCTGGTACCAAGTCTCACCCTCAATATTTAAAGCGTAGAGGGCTGGCATAACTCTGTACTCAAGCAATTCTAAATATTTTTCTCCTGTAAGAGTACCCTCAATAAAAAACGGTCCTACAATATGGTGTCCAATAAACCCAGTCCAAACATTGACTTTCTGTGGCCGCTGAGTCCTTGTGATATGATATCTATGCAAATTTTTGTCTACTCCAGTAGCGGCAGTTCTGTGAATTTACTTCACCATTTACATAAAATGTTGCTTCATCTGTAAAGCAAATTCTGCGTAGTAAAGTATTATCATTATGAAGCTTATCCAACATGATTTCACAAAAGTTACTTCTTCTTTCTGCATCATTCGCAATTAGTTCCTGATGGTTTTGAAAATGATACGACTTAAAATGTTCTCGCTTTAGTAGTTTATGCACGGAAGATTTGCTTACATTTGTAGTTTGTGCTAAAGCTCTTGTGGAGAGCATATTTTTATTTTCGATTGTTTGTAGAATTTCATCTCTTTTGGCGTCAGTAATAACATATCTTGGCCTATTCTTATTTTTATGATTAGGAACGATGCATCCATTATTTTTATACTTCTGTACTAACCTACTTATTGTAGTTGGACTCGGTCTTGGACGGTCAGGATATGTAATTTGAAACAAATCTGCTACTCTCCTCAAACTCATATTCGAGTTATACCAGTTCACTAATAACAGTTTTTCTTCTACACTATACATACCTCAAAAATAGAGTAACTTATTTTGACATCCTATGTCGCAAAGTAAAATACACGCTAAAATACATTGCTGTCATTTCATTATTACGTTACTCTAGCAACTAGTGTATGTATGTATGTGCATGTTGCATTATAAAATATATTCACGGTATAATCATGAAGTTACTTAATGACATATGCCAATTATAAGTACAAAGTGTTACAATAATTAATGACTTGCATATATACTGATGCATTGATGATTACGTAGTTTATATTAAAATAATGAATATAAAGACTTCACACACATACATAGAATACAAACACTTGAAATTCTTAATTACCAACGCACCTGGAGAATTTTACTTAAACAATTATATACAAGTAAGTGATGTAAATCTGAATTAAGTAAGTGCCTACCGATATATTACTTTCCAAATGTTAGTGTTTCAAGAATAAAAAGTTCATTATGATTTGTTTTTGAAAAGGGATGCTATTGGATTGATTCATAAATACTTGCCAATATAAATGGTAGATAACTAAAATTTTTCAGAATCAGCAGTAAGGTCTCTTTTGGCCATTATCAAGTCAGAAGTTGAGAAGTGCACATGTATATTAAAAGTGTAGGTAGATATGGAAAATTAGAAGATGCATATAATGGGTTATAAATGTGTTTTTTAAGCTGCATGAGAACTATCGATATCGATAACTATGGTTTGACAGCTAATAATGTCAAAATGTGTTGACATTTCTATTCAGTAAGGTTTGGCAAGTTATCATGAATCGTTTATCGCCAGAACAACGCTTCCAAATTGTGGAAATTTTCTATAAAAGAAATAAATCTGGTCGCGAAGTTTATAGAGCACGTCGTTCATTTTACGGTCAACATAATGGGCCTAGTGACAAAGCAATTCGTGCAGTTATTCATCAGTATCGCACTAATTTCACTCTTCTCGTTTCAAAACCATCAACAAAACAAAGAAACGTGCGTACCGAAGAAAATATTGCTGCTGTAGCGCGAAGTATTGAAGAAGACGCCGAAATGTCCATTCGTCGTCGTTCTCAACCTGCTGGCCTTTGTCCTTCGACTGCGTAGAAAATTTTACGTAAGGAACTTGGCTTACGTGCTTATAAAATACAGCTCGTGCAAGAATTGAAGCCAAACGATCATCGTTTGCGTCGCATTTTTGATGATTGGACTCATTTGACACTGGTCGAAGATGAGCATTTTTATCCAAGAATTGTGTTTAGTAATTAAGTTCATTTCTGGTTAAATGGCTACGTCAATAAGTAAAATTGCCGTATTTGAAACGAAGACAATCCTCAATCTATTAAGGAATCACCATTACGTCCATTAAAATTGACTGGTGCGGTTTACACGCTGGCGACATCATCGGTGCTTATTTCTTTCGAAATGAGGAAGGAGCTGCCGTTACGGTGATTGACGACCGCTATCGAGCCATGCCGACTGGATTTTTCTCTCCAAAAATTAATCAGCTAAACATCGACGACATTTGGTTCCACCAAGATGACGTAACTTACCATACAGCGCTCTTGACAATCGATTTATTGCGAAATCAATTTTATTTCCAGAAGTGGTCCTGTTCACTGATCCCTTCGTTCGTACGATTTAACACCTCTGGATTACTTTTTATGGGGCTATGTTAAGTCGTTGGTTTATGCCGACAAACCAGCAACTCTTGAAGCAATGGAAGCCAATATTCAAGCCACCATTGACACCATACGGCCAGATTTATTGAAAAAAGTAGTCAAAAATTGAACTGATCGAATGGACCATGTAACTCGTAGCCGCGGCGGACATATGCCGGAAAGCATATTTAAAAAATAAATTCCATGAAATTATGCACCAGATTATAATAAAAAAATTCATTCCAACAATATTTCTGTCTTGTATTACCATTTTAAGTTATCGAGCTCTTAAAAAACACCCTATATATGCAGTGTTTATGGTAGTGGAGTTATTGGTGAAAGAACAATAAGAAATTGGTTTTCCTCTGAAGAGAAGTTGGGAACAAACCAAACCCCGATTTCGAGGATTTGGATTCTTCTTAATCAACTGTGTGGCCTTGTTTTGAAAAACTTGGGAAAGTGGATAAGCTCGAAGTATGTGTGTTGCACAATCTCAATGAAACAAATAAGGCAAAGAGGACATTGATCGCCACAAGTCTTCGTTCAAGGTAAGAAAGTACTAACCCTTCTTACCCAACATTATTATTGGGGATGAAACACATAACATATGGTAACATACGAGAATGCCGTCAGAAGAAGACAGTGACCAGGGAAGGATACACCACCAAAACTGGATCCAAAAATTAATATTCCTGGCAGGAGATATTTACTGTGTGTATGTATAGTGGGATTATTGTGTTGTGCACTATAAGATAATTGCTCGCAATGAAATGTTGATAAAAAAGTTCAATTTTCAGCAATTACAGAAAGTGTAGCAAAAACTCATTAAAAAACGTCCAGCATTAATTAATTGATGACCAGTTACCCTTCTTCAAGATAATGCCAAACCTCACGAGGTTAAAATTACGCAGGATGAAATATTGAAACTACTGGAAACTGTTTTACCTCACTCACAATATTCGCCGGACCTTACTGTAACAAATTACCATTTATTCCGGTCGCTGAAAAATTTGCTAAATGGAAAAATTTGTACAAACAATGAGCAGGTTCGTGAGTCTTTTTGGTAACGAACCCCAGGATTTTCTACAAAGGGGGGATTTCTAAATTGCCTGAAAGATGGCAACACATAATTGATAATTATGGTGGTCACATAATAGAACTAAAAATAAATTTGTAGTTGTGATAATGATATATATTTGTACTTGGACACCGGTGACTCTTTATAAATGATTATATAGCAAGGTATTTTTTAAATCAATATTTTAGTCATTAGAACCACTAATGGTGTACTTGCGCTCTCTGTTAGTAGTCATTATAAATTTATTTTAACTGCAAACGTTCGCTTACCCAGATTAATGCAAAATATAGACACTAGTGTAAATTATTAAATCGTTTTATTCCGTATAAAGCTATTAATTAGTCATCCCATATGCATCGTAAATAATTTCTATTTGAATAAAACTGTATTAGCGGACAACAGTTAAAACAATTCAATTTGTTCCACATTTTTTACTTTTACTATGTATAGAGATAATATTTTGTTATTGAAACATTTTTTTAAGTCAAAATATTCTGCATTTTTTGTCTACGCGAATAGCGAAAATTTAAAAAAAATTTAGTGGTACATTTCATATTATACTATAAAGTCCCGAATAGGGTGTTAGTATGAACGTCTGATTTCGAGCTAAGTATCTAGAGACGTCAATGGCTCAAAGAATAAACCCAATTTTCCATTCCATTTAATAACACTTCCTGTACTGCGTCATAACTCTCGATATTTATTAGACAGAATGTACATCATTCTGTCAAGTAAATACCGAGAATTATTTTTTAAGAAACCCGTGTTAAAGGTGCAAAATTCCTTTTGCTGCAAGTTGATACCAATATCAAGTATTATATTGACGCGATCTGTCAACCAATTTGTCTCATATTTTAGGGGTCGACAACCACGGTGAAAACGTTGGAGAAATTCCACAGTAAATCAACTTTATCGAAAACACAATCACGTAAAGGGTGCAAAGTATTCAAAGAAGACCCCAAACTACTTGACGAAAACATTGACAGAATGAAGAAAGTGGTTACAGAAAGTCATCATTTAATCTCAAATGACACGGCTCAGAATATGAGCGCCTCACGAAGTCGCCTACACCATTTCAATTCGAACTTTCCATTCACGAAAATGTATCATATTTGGTGACGGGAGAGCTTTGAAAGTTTGATATGCAAACTAGTAACCAATCTTCTGAATGGCACTTTGATAACGAACCGTAATCGAAAAAAAGCACTTCAAATCGCGTTATAACTTGTCTTCTATAACTACCACTATATTGTCCATTTAGAATTCTTCCCGGTTAAGTGGGTAGTCACCAAACAAAAAAGCGTTCAAGAAAGAATTTTCTCTTGAAAGGCCAGATTTGTGAGGAGATTCTTGCCCGCTTCTCCAAAATGTATTGAGCAGCCAATATTTTATCTTCGATTTAAATATTTCCGATGTTTGCTTGATGGAATGTATTACCGAATATTCTACTAGCTATGTATATATTAGGATATTTAAATGCAGGTAAAAATACAGTGATGTAAATTTAATAATCGCTTTCGATTCCTGAAACCAAATTTCACCTGGAATAATTATAGCTTGTTTAATTTTCGGCGAAAGAAGATCCTAATCTCTTTTTTTAGATATTAAAGCAATTGTTGGCTTTTTCAGGCTTCAATTCTTTGATAATCCTACATATTTCTGCTGACTTTGACCTTTCCTGAACTATGGAGTGATATTACTGTAGCAGAAACAAGAAACCACTTTTACGGTGAGAGAATATTGTATTTCCAGCTGAAAATAGATGGAAGTCGCAGGAAACAAATGCCGAAAGACTCATACGATTGAAGATTTAAACAACAGTAACAAGTCTTCAATACGCACCGATTGGATAATTTAGAAGTCGGATTGGAACAATGTCGCAAATGATTTATAAAATAAAGGAAAGACATAGCAGTTTATCTACTTAGAATGCCAGAAGATCAATGGTCAATGGCAATCTTTTAAGAGTCGTTTAAAACAAAACACAAAAGTGAATGAAGAGGTGACGCAAGATTGAGGGATGCAGCGAAGAAGAATCGATAGACGAAATCTAGTTATTTTTAGATCCATGCTAATACGGCTTTGCCAAACCTTTCTAGTGATGCCGTTTTTATTTTACTCATAGTGACTTCAGCATTGTGACGATATAATAATATTGGAAAGTGAAAGAAACGTCAATGCAACTATAGTTCACAAAACCCCATGTTAGCGATTTTAATCTTAACGTCACTCCTCGATCAGGGCGGCCCGCTGAGATTGATGTAGATAAAATAAAGGCATTAATTGAGTCAAACGATACGCAACACGAGGAACTGCATGCATTACATGGTATAAAAAGGGCCTTTGTCCAGACCTGAAGGATCGTCTCAAATATCGTTGCATGTAGATCGGACATACATCAGAGGAAGGGTATGTCCTAATGTTGTGGGTTGGTTTAGTATTTTTCGAGCTCCTAACAAGGAACAAAACAATTAATTTAACTATGTACTGTCGGCAATTGTACAGTTTGAAAACTCGTTAGTCATAAAGAAGTGGTACTTCATCAGGACAACGCAAGATTATACACAAGTTTGATCGCCTATCTAAAATTATTAGATTACGAATAGGATGTACTGCCACACTCACCACAACATTTACCGGGTCTTGCACCCCCAGACTGTTTTATTCTCTTAAACACTTCAAGCGCGTATTGTAACGTTCGACTCCGATGAGGCTGTGAATTGGAAAGGGCAAAAGTAGCGATTTAATGAAAGATGACGAAAGGTTAAATAAAGTAAATGGACAAAGTACAGTTAATTGATCTGTTTTACATTTGTGCTCTGTATTTAACATTTATTACGACAGTCTCATAAGCGGTACTGAAAATGAGAGAATTTATTCAGAACAAGAAAAAATTTTAACGTGCGAAAATCACTAGAAATAAATAATAAATCGTTTTTGTAAACATAATTCTGAATTGTTCTGCAAAGAAAGTGCGTTTTTACATTCTTACATGCAAATGTTTCGTGAAAGATATTTACATAGAGAAAAATACTTGTTCCACATCCCTAAACTTCGTAAAATACATACCACAATAGCAATTAGTGTATAGTACACTTTCAATATATATTAACAATTACAATTACTTATTTTATTATTATTATTATTTATTATTATTAAAAACTATTTTTCAGAGCCTTTTTTTGAAGGTAGCACACTCAACTTCTTTGATACTAATTAAATCTAATTGTTACAGACTCTTTTGCAATACGACGTGAAAGTTCTTGTTCGTGTATGCGAAAGAACTTACAAGGAAATGGCTTTCATATCTCAAGGTATACATATTGAGGACCTGAACTTTCGAAACGGTTCCTTCCCCGATAAATCCATAATAGATAAATGGCTTTGCGTGTGTAAGAACTATGTTAAAAATCATCCAAACAGTACATTAGCTGTCCACTGTGAATCAGGTCTCGGTAGATCAGCAGTTTTAGTGGCTATTGCCTTGATTGACGCTGGCATGAAAACAGACCCCGCAATCGATTTCATTCGAAGTAAAAGAAGAGGTGCATTTAATAGCACTCAATGTGAAAGTCTCAAGAACTACGCGCCAAAAACTAAATCAGTTGAAAAAAGAAAATGCAGAAAAAGCCGAACTTGTTGCATTTTATAAACTTGCAAGAAATGTATTTTTCTTTATTATAATAGCTCATTAAAGATATCTAAAAATATTTCTCTATACTCTATATAATATTTACGCGCATAAAAATGAAACATAATGACATACTTTCCCAATGTTTTACTGATTTATATATAACTTAATAACTAAAAAGTGTCCTAAGAGAGGATTTATTTCAAGATTTTTTTCCATAATCTCGGTCGTTTTGTATTTTTGTCAATACAATGCTTTGCATATATTTCTTTTAAGTGAATAATTTGAGTTTACAATCATCATAACTTAATAGGTGCATTTGCGACGAGTTTATGAAATTGGCATGACACCCGATTTAATAAATAAAAACTATAAAACTAAGCTAATTTTAACAATGAAATAGAAGTATGAAAAAGAAGTATAAATTTTTGGTACAAATAAGTAGAAATTTTCTAGGAATCTCAAAAATAAAGCAAAATTACTGATGATAAATAATATTTTTAGATATTTTTGTATTTTAGCCTAACTTCTCTATTTTCTCGTCCTTCTATTATATTTATACTATGTGATAAAATAAGTGCATCGTCCAGTAATAATATATATTTTGAACATATATTTACCGTGATGAGAATAGTAAATTATTAAATTTTTATTCAAAAATTCTCACTCTTCGTAGAGAGAATTTAATAATGAGTTGCCCTTGCAATTAAGCGACAAAATTCGCCAGGGAATAATTAATAATAATAAAACGTTCGATGGGCCCTCTAAAAGTTCGTGAACAGCAACTTTTAAACCAGCTTGTTACTGTTGCAAATTCATTGGAGGGTTAGAAGTCATACTAACAATTTGACCCCTGATATCCCAGTCATATTCTATGGGCGACAAATCTAACCACCGCCCTGATCAATTGAGAATACTGATGTTGTATTGAATGTGGTATTATTTATGTTTGAATATACATATAGTAAAGCGAATGGTTCCAGATCTTCGTAAACGTACCCATGAGCAACTAAATGACCTGTGCAGTGTCACGTTCTCACGTTCTATGGAATAATGAAAAAACTGCCTTTCTCCTCGTCAACATCGGACTTGTTTGTGACTAAACGAAACCGAGATTAGTCTTTATTCCAATCTGTTGATATAATTCACCAGTCTAAACTAAGGGAACGATGCCGAGCTTGATACTCTGTCAAACCCTAACGGCAAGCAATCTTAGCCGGCTATCTTGTCTTTCGGTGGTTTTTCTAGGTCGTCCAAAGTCTCTTCTATAATTTTGCCCACCTTCTTCAGACCAATCTCTTCAACAACAAATAACTAGCAATGTTTTTTTTTGCGTTCGTATAGACTGTTACAATAGAATAGCCAAATTAAAATTATCCAATATAAAGAAAAGGAAAATGAATGTTTTTATTAGAAAGAAATGACAAAAGTTTATTAATTTCTTGCTACGTTTTATTATCAATTATTATTCTGAATGTATAAAACTTGTTTATAATGTACAAAATTAGGTTAAAAATGTATTCTTTTAATGAATAATTTGCTTTTTTTGTAGTATATTTATTATAAGAGATTGTGTGAGAGAGTAATTAGGAATAAAAAATTTTATTTTAAATTTATTTAATGAAATAGGGGCATAGCGCCCTAATTATTTAAAAGTATGTATATAACTTCTTACTATAGTCCCTAACATTATCTCCAACTAATGCAATTTTGCATTCCCATAATTTTGTTGTTAAAATTTTTTTCATTTTAGATTTTTTAAAATATTATAGCGAAAGCTATAAATTTGTAATTTATTTATTTGCAAATTTATTCTCTTCCAAGACAATATAACTTTTGTTCCTTTCCAATTCTCTGCAGAAAATCGAAAAGGTCCAAAGGTATTTGAAATATGATCCTCGGAAAATACATGCCCTTTATGTAGTGATACAAAAGCATATAAGCTCTTACCGGGGACACTATTATAAAAATACAATTTAATGCAGCACTATTTACAATAAATATGTACATTCCTCAAACACTAAGCACTTAGCAGCAGCCTCTTAGTATCCTGTTTAAGAAGCATTCGCCAACGTCAAGATTTTGCTGTAGTGCTTTCATACCGATGCTATAAACCTACTACATGGTTTTGATTTCCAGACAATAATTATGATATGCTACATATGAAATTCAAAACTATTCTTTGACAGAAACTAAAAAAAAGTTTACTGCTGTACGCCAAAGTATGCGTGAAACTCCAAATGAGTCAATGCCTAGTAGATCTCAAGCACTGGATATTTTTAACACCAGTGCGAATTTTTCGAAAATATTGACCTGCGTTCTTACAAGATTGCTTTAACTCAAAAAATCTAAAATGAAAATTATTTTCAGCAACGAAGCTCACTTCTGACTTAATTATTTTTTAAAAAGCAAATCTGTCGTATCTGGTCCTAAAATCAACCAAAAGTAATGAGTGAAGAAGTATTGTATCCAGTTAAACTGATTGTTTTGCGTGCATTTCATGTTGAAGGAATTATTGGATTTTACTTTCTTTTTCAATGATGTTGATAACCCCGTTACTTTATATGGAACTTGCTACCGCCCAATGCTAAATTTTTTGTACGAATTGGATACTCCCGGTTTTATTGACATGTGATTTACTTCACTGAAATAGAAGTGAATTGATTATTTTCAGAAAGGCACCTGACAATTATTATCCACACTCATGCGATTTAAGACCCCAAAACTTCTTTCTGTGGCATTATGTTGTTATTTATTATTTTTGTCACAATATCTGCCATATTTTACAAACAAAATGCTTCGCTCTTAATGAGCAACCCTATATTCATTGATATTTCACAAAATATGAGGTAATTTCAGCCTTGCGTATATATAACACGCAGGAAAAATAATCAATTCAGATGAATATTCAATGTTTTTCCTATTTGCTAAAATTCATATATTTGTAAAAATTTACGAAACTTTTAAACATTTCGCGCACCAAATCATAATAGCAAATTTTTTAAAATTATATATATATAATATTTCAACAGAATTTCAATATTTGAAACTACTTTTATAGCACATTAAAGTGAATACTTGAGTATACTCAGAAAAAATCATAGGAATTAAGTTAGTGTTATGAATGTACAAGAAAAATACTTTAAAGACGAGCCCTATAGTATATTATGGCACTAGTATACTTTTTAAAGGTACATTCTGGGAATTAAATGAGCATACCTCGTATTGTATTTATTCACACAAAAATATTGTGATAATGTACCCTTAAATAATCTTCATTATACTTACGTATTGTGCCAAATTTCTCTATTAATAATTTACTAGATCGTTAATTATAGAAATGTAGACATATACCAAAATTAATTACCTTTTTTTAATTACAGAGTGCTCTCTTCCACGTATGGGCTTAAAAAAAATATTTGTTCGTTATGTTAGAACTTGGTGTGCATAGTAACAAAGTTTAGGAATATAAAACAATCGTTAAAAGCTCCTGAAGCAAATGTTAAAAGATCGTAAAAAAGTAACGGTCAGAAAAGTAAAATATTTTCTAATTAAAAACGGATTTTCGCGTAGCTTACCTAAAGGTTCGGTATATGTATATATGTAAGCGATAAGCGCTCTAAAACGTGCTAACATTATCGTCTATATTCTGCTGAAAGGGCGACATTTCCAAATTAACGTTATTCTCTTGAAAAATTCTAACGAAGGCATAACTTCCACATCGACATTCAAACATTCTTTTTGCTGTTTCAGGCGATAACGTGGATGCAATTCTGATGAGAAAATCCTGTGCGATGTGCATAGCCAGCCAATTGGTATTACTACTGCTCCCGAGTCTAGCAGCTGCAATGCGATAGAAGTAATAAGAGAAAATATCGATTTAGAAGAATTCATAAGAAAATTATCAAAGTGACAGACAGTGATTTACAACAACACGAGAAGTTTTATTAAAAAGGAACTTTTGCTGTATGTTCATTTAAACTTATTAATTGTGGTATAAATTCACTAAAAATACACCAGTGTATAAACATGGAATATATCGGGATAAATATATGAGAAAGACCAATCAAGAGTTAGTGTTCCAGGTGTTGATGTAAATTAGTTGATATAATGTAAAAGTATACTGTTATAATTTGCAAAACGACAAAATTGTCTTCATATAAATTTACGTTATTAATTATATTGTAAATGTATTAAACACCAGAGCAGTAAAAACAAGAAACGACAACCTTTGTTAATATTTTAATAGTCAAATAAGATATTTAAAACTATTAAGCCATTTTTTTATTTAATTACTTACTATTATATTAGAAAATGATTAAATACTTAAAAATGAGTACCAAAACCTTAAGACAGATTTTATAAAAAATTAACTCAAAGGAAAATTAAAAGAATATTTATTACTGTTGTAATTTCAAAAATTTTAACGTAATTCTGACAATTTTTTCACCAAATTTTGCTCTTTTTTTGCATTATTTTATAATATAATTGGAAAGTATTGGATTTGCAAATATATAATATAAATCATGAAAATTAACCAAATACTATCTACCTGCGTTTACTTAAGTACTTTTAGTTATTTATTAAAGGGGTGTGAAAATCATTTTTGAGCTCAAGTGTTGATTGAACATGCCTTTAAATATTCAATTTAGTGTCACAGTAAATAAAACAACTTATTTAACCATTTAATGAATATGATATGACTGATATCTACAGAAACTTAAAAGAAAACATAGAACAAACTCTAATAATAATAATAAGCTTCAGAATTACAACCTTCTGTTTTCAATTTCACCTTTGTCTGTGAAGTTTTTATTTTTCTCGAGACGAATATGGTAAATATATGTTTAATTTTTTAGCGTAAAGCTCGTCCAATTAATTCTATACACTTAGTCTAGTGACTTTCCAATTTTTTAAGCCATCTAAAAAGTAATTTCTCCGACGCTCCTCAAATCAAGCATTTGCTTCAGCTATCACCTCCTCATCTGTCCCTAATCTCCTTCGACTAATCCGCTTTTTTTCCAGGTTAGGGAACAAGAAAAAATCACTCTAAATTTGGTAAATATGATGCATATGGATATAAATAGTAGCATATAGAAAGTAGTAAATATGTAACACGAAAAGCACAGGGAAAGATATAATAATAATAATAATAATAATAATAATAATAATAATAATAATAATAATAATAATAATCATTAATGCCCAACGTTACACAGACCATTTACAGGACATAATGCACTTAAGAATAAAATTAAAATTGAAACAAAAGTAGGTCCAGTTAATGTAATACAAAGAAAAATAAGAATCCAATTAACAAAAAAATATATACGCCCTTATAATAATGTAATCCAAGTCATACAAAAAAAAAACTGAACGAACAATAATAGATTCAAGTTAACGAAAGGGATTCTCGTATAATACATTGGCATTTCTGGACATATGTACTAATGGAGCCTTGTAGAGAACATTGGTTCTTGAAGTAGCTATTGAGGATGTCGCCGATGATCTAGTGTCAAAACTAGGCACGAGGAACTCAACCTGGGACAACAGCACAGAAGAATCAATAAAAATGTTTATTAATTTATAAGGAAAACCGCCATTAGCTTTCTCCCTGTGTATACCAAGAGAATGAAAATTGTTACCAGCAAGCAGACCCTCATACGTCGAACTAAAGGCAGGATAATGACCATCAATCCTGTAGGATAAATATTTGAGGAACCTCTTTTGAACACACTCCAGGTAATGGTAATGGTAAAGCGAGTACCACACAACTGAAGTATATTCCAATCTGGACCGGACAAGAGAACCATAAAGAACCTTCAAAGTGTGCAAACTACTAAAACCCCTGCAAGAACGAATAAGGAACCCAAGACCTCTGGACGACGATAAAGTTATACTACTTATATGCTTCGAAAAGCTAAGATGCGAGTCGAACACGACTACAAGATCCTTGAAGTTGTGTACTCTAGGTATAATGGATTGTCGAACATTGTGGTTATAGTAAAGCAGAGTATCACGTCTACTAGAAGAGAGAACAGTACATTTGTCGATGTTGAGCTTTATCTGATTGTGGGTACACCAATCGTCCATAATGCACAGATTAGATTGAAGATTAATGCTGTCGTCAAGTGAGTTAATACAGCTGAAGATCTTTAGATAGTCAGCGTAAGCTAACAATCTACAGTCAAGACATTCCGAGATATGTTAAAATATTAAAATAAATTAGGGAATTTTGAAGGACACATAATAAAATTTCGGTATATAGATGCTCAATGAAAGAGAAACCTAGTTACTGCAATTATAATATACAATTTTAATGAAAATCGAAATCAAAAATCTTAGTTACAATAAAAGATTGAATTTAAAGAGACTGATCTTGGAGATAAATGCAGTATACATAGAGCACTCTAAATTTTAATATTTGTTCTAAGATGAGCTACTGAGAAGAATGCACAGTGGCAACAAGTCCTTACGTATTAATATTTCAACCACATGTTAAGTATTTTCGACATTTTTTCGTAAAATATTGTTAATAAGTATTTGGCAACATTACTTCTACTAAAACAACTGCTCTAGGTTTACATGTTTGGTTCTGAGAAATACGGAAAGAAAGATTATATAGGATAAGATTTCAATACCAATCTCTTAATCATCTTCCCTAGGTTATTAAGTAAACAAAATATTATTATGTCATTTGCAGAATTACTATAAATACTATTAACATTAAAATATTTTGTTTCCTTAATAACATGTGAAAAAAAAATAGGAAAAAGATATTTAAATAAATTTAAAAATTTGTTAAAAAAATGTTAACATGAGTTTTAAGAATTAACATATAAAAATCATTGGCTAACACTTTGTATGAATCAATAAATGAAACCGTACATATATATGTATTTTATTAGGCGTATAGAGAACAGTGAAGCAAATATAATATATAAAGGGAAGAATTAAAAAACTTCAGACTAATAAGAAGCCTGATATAGGAATCCACCCTTACTTCCCCTTTCTTCTCTCTTAATACAATGAAATAAGCGAAGTAAGAAAAACAATAAATATTATACTTAAAACGTGAAATTGATTGTTGCTTAAATCTGCGTTCAAGAACGATAAAGCAAATATATTTATATATAATGCATAAAAAAGGAGATAAAGGAAAATGTGAAAACTAGAAAGCAATAACTTTATTAAATATTACCTACGAGATTTTTGTAAATTTAAAGAATAAAATAAAATCTTATGCTGAAGAAGTACTTCCAGTTTACCAAAGTGGCTTTAAAATAATAAACGTACTTTGGTAATTTTAGAGCTCTAGTGCTTTTGACGCAGTAATGCTAAGTAATGCTAAAGAAACTAAGAAAGTTGATTAATATTAATCTGAAGCGCATAAAAGTAAAAGTGACGAAATTCAAACCAATAACAAAGTAAAGCAAGGTAATCCCCCTCCCCAACATTTTTCAACTTGGTATTGCTATTATATAATTGCTTACAAAAATATCGAACACAAAAGTAGAACTAAAGTAATTGAATGAGCAGACAGAAAAGTAAGAGATTTGTGATTCAAGATAAACAAAGGGAAAACAAAATACATGAGAATGGGGAATGAAAGGTATAAGTTTGAAGTAGTGCTTACCTCTAAATACATAGAAAGAACCATAGAACAAAACAGCGAAGGAATGCATAAAAGGATCATAAAAGGAAGCAAGTCTTATTGTATGAACGCTACTAAAAATATAACAATAAACAAACAAAGTCTTTACACATGCAACAGAACGAGACAATAAACAGAAAAAAGACTTAAAAATATATAAAATAATAAATATAAATATATAAAAATATTTGCAAAGAACAGGGTTAAAAGAAACAGTGAAATAGAATCAGAACTGAATGGAAAAAATATAGTTAGATATAGAAAAACACAACGTCTGGAATGGATGGTACACCAGCAGAAATGGTAAGACGAATAATTAATTGGGCTCCATTAGAACCAAGAGTAAAAGGAAGACCTAGTAAAAAATTATAAGATGAAAAGGAGGAAGATATAAACATTCAAAATATAATTGACTGCAGAATAAAGTGCAGAGATAGAAAGGACTTATAAAAGAGTTATGGAGGAGTTATTCACTTCGTCAAATAAATTTAAATAAAGCTTGGAGTATTAGCAATACTCCTGAGAAATGAATGACAATGACGATGATGAGTAGCATTAAAAACTTGGTAAGAATAATAGAAAAATGAAAAACAGTAATCAATATTCACCAACAAAAAGAAAATAGCGGAAAAAACAAAATTGGCATTAGAATTTTAAAGGTTGGTAAGTTCAAATTGCAAAGAAAATCACTAGGCAACATCGAAAGAAAAGTAAGTTACTATAAAACAGAGTTAAAGCAATTAAGCTGCATAAAGGAATAGCAAAGTAAAGGCGTTATGAAAATAATAATAAAAGAGAAAAATAGGAAAGGGAGGTCGAGTAAGGGAGGAACCTGTAATAGAAATATTTAAAGTAAATATGTATAAAAATGAGCACATAAGTTTAACTTTATTTTGGTATTTCTAGCTAAAGTTCTTGGAACTTCTTAAAAGTGTCTCACAGTCATAGTTTTGCAATTCTTTGTTTTATATTCTTCCTTAAATGTTTTTATGTATACTGCTTTATTACAACTACATTGCATGGTGACCTTATTGGTAAGGCAGCCGTCTGGACAACGGCAGATACAGGTTCGAGTTCTGCTCCAATGCAGAAATTGTTAATTAATTTCTGCAATTAGTATTAACGTTGGTATAACCGGAAATGTTAAATTTCATTAACTTCTTATTGTAAAACCCTTAATTATATATTTATATATAATTATTAACATTGCTTTGTTTCAATTTATTTCAGTCTATGTATTAATATTTAACTTTAGAATGTCTTTAGTCGAGCAGATTCGTATTTTTTATAAATGTTGACTTACTTGTACTTAGTTTTGATGAAATCTAAATATTTCTTGCCCAAAATGTTACACATTCAATATTTTCCCTTAAATTGTGTACATTTATACAGTTTTTAGTTAACACTGTCTAGAATTTTACATAAGTAAGCAACATAATTATCAAAGTTTATATATGTATTAAACAACAACTTTACCAACACGTGTGTAGGTATATACGTATTTAACAGTGAAATTGAAAAAAGTACTATAGCATTTCAAAAAAGGGTGTGAGTACGAGCAGTTTCATTGGATGCTATATATTTTATTGGGCCCTGTGAAATTTATAATCTCTCTGTTGTCCATAAATAGTGCTCGAATAGCCAATAGATATGAAACACTAAATAATTTGATATAAATTCAAGACAAAGTGCATAAAATTTGGTGAAACAAAATTGTCAAGAGGATAATGTTATATTGATATAAATGAATTAAATGTAAAATATGTAATTTAAAATATAAATAAATTTAAATGAATTAGTATTTTGTAGATAAAAGACAATTTAACGAATATATTATTATTGAACTCATATTTCATATCAGTTAGTGTTTAGTATTTGTACATATTTTCAAATATAAATATATATTTGTATAAAGCTTATGTATACAAAAAATAAGGTATATTACATAAAAAAAAAATCTGCCTTAAGAGTTCTGTTAATTTTGTGTTAATGTAATGTATATGTTGAAATAGAAAAATATATGTAAACAGGAAACGACTTTTAACTTACTTTAAAAATATATTGATGTATGTAACTAAGATTTTCTGAATTGTTCCAAAGTTAATGCGCTTATATCATAACATAATTGACGAAAATATTAAAACTGCCGAAATTATTTAAATAATAAGTGAACTGCTGGACCAATTAATATGTTTAAAAATACTTTTATTATTTCACTTATTATGTATACTAATGGATACTTGCTATCCCTTTAATTGTTCCTTTAGTTATACATGTCCAATCGAAAGATATGTCAGATTTATGATGTCGGTAATAGAAGTCAAATTGCTACATCTTCTGTGAATGATTTAATGATACCAAGAAGTATTGCAACCCGACAGTTTATCATAAATTGATGCAGTTTATTCTTTTCTTATATTTTTTTAGAATAGCAGGAATGTGTTTTCTCACATATGCTAATTTTTTGAAGGAACACTCACATTTTGTAATTCGATGCGTGCTCATAAATGGACAATCGCATTATATTAATTTTGTAAGATAATACCTATTAATAATACTCTTCTTAATTCACTACATAAAATAGTTTGTTTGCTGAGCACGGATACCTAGGTGTATTCACATGTGTACAGTGCTATACTAGCTCTTAAGTATAATTGACATTGCGAGCATGCGAGGAGTTTACTAGATAAAAAGTATAAACAAATACTTACGCTTTTAAGTAGTTTTCAGTATACAAATACACAAAGTGGATAAGATCGGTTAAATATTAAAAACATCCGGCATATTTCAACAGTGTGTTCATGTAACCTTGTTCGCCATGAGAGATTAGTGTTCTTATATGCAGAGAACGACCATTGGACGTGCAATGATGAAATACTTGCATAACCAAAATTATCTTTGTTAATACTTAACGGATCTACAGACCCTCTAGTTACTAAAAATTGTTTTAGTTTGGCGAAATTTAAATTTTTCATTAACACGTGTGTATTTTAGTAATAACACTAGTATTATATTAATGTTATCAGATTTTACCAGAGTAAAACAAATTTTTGATGATTAGTCAACAGATCCGTTAAATATTAGCAAAGGTTATTTGAATTATTGAAGCAATTCATCGCTAGTAGTCGAACGATAGTTGTCGGCATGAAAAAGCCTTTGTTATTAACAGAGAACACGGTTACAAGAAGAAACTGTTGAAACATACTCACGCTGCAAATATTCAACCGATATTAACTATTTCGTGCATCTGCATACTGAAAACGCTAGCTAAAACGGTAAGTGTTAATTACATTTACTTCCTGCTAAACACTTTGCACTTCTTCGAAGCAGGCGCTTCTGCCCGAACGCTCCCAATGCCAACTCTACTCAGAAGTGAAGTGGCTCCCAAGACGCTGCTGTTTATAAAGAATCGTAAAAGCGACTTCACTATTACTTCACGTGCCGTTTCTCAACTTACATTTACTTTGTGAAATGTGATATTCAATTCTAAAACATCTACATACTTTTCACTACAATATATATTCGGTAGCTCTCTCAATATACTTCCTATGAGTGCAAAAAACATTGGACAAAATTCAAGAAGTATAGGACTTTATGTAATATATCAAAGCGAGACAGATAAATTACTTTTGCAATGTGTTGTACGAGACAGATGATGAAATAGTTTTGAAACGTCTTTGCCCATACAGTGGAAGGTAATCTGCGATTATTTGTTAGTGAATACGGGAAGTCCCTATTATGCTATACAAATTAAATATATTTGTTTTGTATAATATATTGTAAAACTAATTTATCACACATTGTATAAAGCCAATATTTCCTGAGTTATTCTTCAATGTTGTATGTAGGTAAAGATGTACACCATTGGAAAAACATAGATGAAAGTAAGAAAAGCACTTTCAAAACATTTAAATTTAATAGTTTTAAATGAATTATATAGGTGATTTAGAAAATTCAATACAACCACTGTTTGTAACGTTTTAATAGACGAAAAAGAGGGTTCTTTAGAAGATTTATATTGAGTGTTTGTATTCTGGTATATATATATATATATATATATATATATATATATATATATATATACTCGTATATGTACCTCTGAAGGACACAAATTTCTCAATTATGTTAACCAGGTATATACAGTTGGGACTAAGTAACTTGTCAGTGAGTCAGTACAGGTATTACACATTCCTGACGCGCTGGCGTGGTAATTAACACAACTATAAAATAGCAGATACCAGGTCGGTATTTGCTATTTTATTGTTGTATATAGTTAAGAACGCTTCAGAATTTGTTTAAATTGTTTAGATAATTACTTGTTTAAATTATACAAATGACATTTAAATAATCTCACATGAAGAATATAAATTTATGATTAAATATAATATTAATTTCCATAATGCCTTAATAGAATGGTATATATGTATAATCGTGTATATATATATATATATATATATATATATATATATATATATATATATGTATGTATAATCAAGAATAAATATTTCAATTTAAATTTCAGTAACGTAAATACCTAATTGTTTGTTAACAATACTAGGAAAGTAGTGATTGAAATTAAAATAAATATTCTAATTATATAATTTGGTACCTTTTATCGTTATTTATATTCATCAAAAATATAAATACCAATAGCACATCTTTCTCACAGCTAAATCAAAACGTTCCAACTGCATATCTAACCAATTAACAGTTATATTGCAGACACTTAGGCTTACATACTTCGTTTACTATTTTGTCGAAAGGAATTGCCCCAAGCTTTGCGTCAAACTAATGCAGCACTTGGTACAGTCTCTAGTTACAGCATCACAATAAATAAAAATAATGAACAATTAATTTACCAATATGAGTGATCGAACATATGGAAAGTTGAAGCGAGATTGATCAAAAAATATGGAATAAAAAGCTAATATTAAAGAATAATTAAAATCACCATGTAGATGAAAAATTCTGGTAAAATTAAAAACAGTATCATTAAAATATTATAATCATAAAAATAGGTAGATGACGTTAAAGAGGTCCTTGTTAGGATATACATAAGAGGTGTATTCACCACAGGTAGCTAATATTATTCTTTGTCAAATTATAAATCAACTAAACGGAACATAATATTGAAATATAATGTTAAAAAGAGCATTTGAAAATTAAACAAATTTATTCATATGTTTCGTGATAAGAATTTTTTCGGAATCAAGACCTTGCTTTATGAATGCTAAATTGAGAAAAAAAATATTGGGAACTCTAGTCAAGAATTTTAGAGCGTTAAAATCACTGTATAATTTGTGCATATAAACGCCAAAGCCAACAATACATTATCCTGTTTATTTAGATTATACAATATTAGTATTCTCAAACGTTGTATTAAATGCATTAAACCACTGCTCCTAATTGCAGAATAATAGCCGTTTGGTTATGAATAATTGATTCAAATCCTAAAACACAGATACACACTATTTTTTATCTATCAATAGGTTTATTTATTATTCCCAAACTGTTTGTTAATCGCTATTGATTACATGTACAGATATGATCGCTCTTAATTTATTAAATATAATAAATATTGGATTGCTGGAGTGATAGAGTATTATTAATAGCTTCCGATTTACTTGATCTTTTATTATTTATAGCTCTAGATTTACTCGATCATTTATTATTAATAGCTCTAAATTTACATGATCATTTAGTTTTGCCTAGTTTTTCTACATATCTTTTGCGACAATGGGGTAATCTCACTAGTAATGTTCCAAATTCAGAAAGCTATGTTATTTTTAATCATTGATTTACTAAATATATTAAATATTGAATTACCGAAATGATAGAGTATATTAATAGACCTAGATTTACTTAATCATTTAGTTTTTTTCGTTTTTCGCACACACTTCACGACAATGAGGTAATCCTACTAGCAATGTTTCAAATTCAAATTCATAGTTAATTTTTAATAATTAATTTACCAGATATATTAAATATTGCATTACTGAACTGATAAAGTATTATTAATAGATTTAGATTTACTTGATTAGTTAGTTTTTTTCAGTTTTTTATATAAACTTGGCGACAATGAAGCAATGCAATGCAACGTCGTAATGTTTCAACTAGAAAATCAAAGCGAATTTTTAATAAATAATTTTCTAAATTTATTAAATATTACATTACTGATCTGATAAAGTATTATTTATAGCTCTAGATTTACTTCATAATTTAGTTTTTCTTAATTCTTTTACAAACAATTCTCGACAATGGGATAATCTCACACGAATTGTTTCAAATTCATCATACTGTATTTTTAATAATTCATTTACTACGTTGCATCACTGAAATGAGAGTATTATTAATATGGGTCGTTCGGAAGTAATTGCGTTCTTTTTGGTTAAAATCAAAGGGGATTTTTTTTAGTGCTTAAATATTTTATTATATTATGTATTCTCGATTTGCCTCTAACACTTTTTGACATCTCTCTGTGAGCAGCGTAATTCCCCTCTCAAAAAATGTCTGGTCCTTACTAGCAAAAACCCGATTTAAGGTATTTTTAACGTCCTCATTTGAAGTGAACATTTTCTCGTCTAGAAAATTTTGTAATGACCGGAATAGATAATGATCCGAAGGTGCAAGGTCCGAAGAATATGATGGATGCGGCCGTGGATCCCAATTCAGTTGTAGAAGCTTTTGGCGAGTTGCCAAACTTGTATGAGGCCTAGCATTGTCCTGTTGTCCTGTTCCTATTGATCAATTCCGGCCTCTTCTGTTAAAGTGCATCATTCAAATTATCCAATTGTTGACAGTACACTTCAGTATTGATTGTTGTGTTGTCCGGTAAAAGCTAAAAGTAAACGATTCCCTTATAAACCCACCAAACAGAAAGCATTACCTTTTTCTGATGAATATCGGCTTTTGATGTGGTTTGAGCCGATTCATCTTTGCTGCTCCATGATCTTTTACGCTTTATATTGTTGTATACAACCCATTTCTCATCCCCAATAACAATTCGTTTCAAAAACGGATCATTTTCTTAACGTCTGAAAAGCATATCGCAGACGTCAATACGGCGGAGCAAATTTCTTTCTGTAAGAATATGAGGAACCCAAATGTCCAGCTTTAAAATTAATCCAAGGCGTTCGATGTGATCATGGACTGCCGAATTTGATGAATTTAACTCCTTTGCGAGATCACGTGTTGTTATTCGTCGATTTGCATCAATCAAAGCCTTTATTATATACTCATCAGCTTCGACTGGCCTTCCAGAACGCGGTGCGTCGTCAAGATCGAAATTTTCAGAACGAAATTTTTAAATCAATTTTGGCACTGGCGTTCTGAAAACACATCTTCTCCATACACAGCGCATAACTTTTCCCTCGCTTGAACAGCATTTTTACCTTTTCGATAATAATAAAGAAAATATGCCGAAAATGCTGCTTTTGATTTTCCATATCTGAAAGGGCACCACACAAAAACAATTAGTCGGAATTTAAAAAACCTTTTCACAAATAATCCTTGCTTTGTTAGCTATTAAAATATGTAATAAAAAATTGGCTTCAGTATGAAGTTGGGTATGAAAAATATAAGAAAGTCATGTAGTAGTTTCAGATAATCTAGATGATTTAGCTTTTCTCAGTTTTTTTATATACACTTCGCGGTAATAGGGTAGTTCCAATTCCGAACCCTAGTGTATTTTTAATAAAGCAGTTTGAGCAGGGTTTTACGTTTCAAACGAAAGTTATTCATCCAAGACGGAAAATGTCGACATGTAGTTGACACTATTTCTTTTGGAAGTTTGGAATTTGATTAATCCTCAGTCAACATAAATAAGCAAATTTATTAAGGATGTCAATTTATTCTAAATGAAGTATTTAAAAAATCATTCTAGTAACAAACTATAAAGAAACTCAAAGTTGAGAATAACTGAATTTCATTCTTTCAAATGCAGATGTCAAAGCTTGTACTTATTGCTGTCCAGACTCGTAAATTTTCAATATTGAGATCTGGAGAAACGCTCGGTTATTCTGTTCATTTTCTTTGTTCCTTGCAACACATCATTATAGCTTTATGATTGGAAGATTTAACAGCACTAATTTGATAGAAATTACTCAATTTCTGTCCAAAGTCTTAGATAATCGTCATCAGATTGGCGTCACTTGTACGAATTTTGCTACGATAGTTAACACTATTGATCATTCATTACTCTTACATAAGCTGAATAGTTTTGGCATTTCTCATCGCTTACTCATTCTTATCTTATCTCCATTATCCTTCTACTTATGTATATTAAAATGGATTTCAGTCGGTACATTTTACCATACTTCGGCTGTACTGCAAGGATTTAATCTGGCTGATCTGCTTTTTAACATATTTATAAACGATCTTATGAGATTACTTGGGCAAGCTGTTCTGGCTTATGCAGACGACTTTAAGATATTTATGGAGGTAAACTCTAAGGTCGAATCTTGCTAAGTAGATTGAAGATAATACACGATTGGTCTATTGCTAACAAAATTTATTTAATTATCGATAAATGCTCTGGTGTTATGTCTTCGAAAATTAGTAAACCAACACACATTCCATATTACGTCAATTGTTGGGGCCTAGTAGTCCTGTCAGGGATTTTGGAGTTATTTTTGATTCTGTTCTTAGATTCACGGACAATATTGTTGCACTTTGTAGATGTGCTGCGAAATTATTGGATTTGCTTGTCCGTTCTTGTAAGCAATTTGATATTCTCCTCGTTTGAAGTCAACTTACTTCGCTTTTTTAACAAGCACAGTGGAATATGGCGGTATGATATAATATTCTTATTACCTATACACCATGACTACTTCCGAGCACAAATAATTAGCTTCTGGAAAGAATGAAAAAGTGGCTTCTGAAATACTTGTTTCAAGAATTATAGTACTTATTCTCCAATTGGTACAGGTTACAAGACTCTGCTTAAAAGACTTTCCATCCAGTCGTTGGCCAACAAAAATAAATGAGGTTTCTTTTGAACTTAAATACTAATTAAATAGAATAGTTACTAGGCATTGTACCAAATATTTCTTTTCCTTTCGTAAATAGTGAAACTTGATCTAAAATCCATCTAAATTATTCTAACACAATCGTCTTCTATCTGCGAACAAATTTATTTCCTTTAATCGTCCATTGCGTATATCTTTCGCCAAAAGTCAAGCAAATTTCCCTGTGATATGATAAAAAAAAGTTGTTCGCGTCTTAGACGCTGCCATTTCAAATATGGACTTCATTTAATTACTCTTTCTCCACTTTTTAAACTTTCGGAAGTTGCTGCAGTTTGATTAAATTTCCTTATTGTAAATAAAAATTTTGAAGCTAAATAATTGATGTAAGCTTCCAGACATAATTACGGTAATCTTAAACTAGTAAAATTATATCGTTTCATGAATTGGTTCGACTTAATTCAAAGCAACAAACCTACGAATGTCCTCCTTCAAAATTATGAACTTTTTTTTAAATTTTGTTTTCACACAACTTGGAACATACCAAAATCTTAGTTACATACAAGTTATAAGTACATCGTTCTTCATTAATTTATACGTAAATTAAGAAGAATTCGCATTGCCAATTGCAAAATTCAATGAATATCCAAACATTATAAATATACCTATACAAACATTGTTGTAAATACAATTCACTTTAAAGAAATAGTGTTAAATAGCGAATTTATTTTTTTTTTGAGATAAACAAGAGAATACGTAAGTGCAGGTGTTATATTGAATGAATCCTGTGTGAATGATTTCCTTTTGGAATAAAGAGTAACCAAACATTGTCTGTCGTCATACAGGTGACTTCTTCCTTCCTTAGTAATACATTCTCACTTTCTTTGAAAGTGAATCTATCGTAAATACAATACATGAACATTGTAATGTAAGAATTTAAATTCATTGCAATATGTATGATTTGTAAATTGTATTTATGTATATTTTTTTTCAAATTCACTTTCATGAATAAACTATCACAAAAATTTTGGTGTTTTGATTAAAATAATATGTATACGTACATCGTGTTGGAGTATAATTCAGGAAATGTACATGTTCTTACGCAATATACGTATTATAGGACAGATATATTTAGTTTATATAGTATGACGGGGAGTTCCCATATACGCTTACCCATAAGCGTTAGGAATCCCTTACACTACAAGGACGTTTCCAAACGTTTTCATTATCTGTCTCCTATTATACACTGCAAAACAATTTCATCTACCTCGCTCTGATATATTGCATAAAATCCTAGAAAGTTCTGAATTATTCTCCAGTACGATATTGACCTGTTAACTGTTGGAGTGATTAAAATAATTACTTATGTATGTCACTCTACTTTTGTAATAATACTAATACTTTATTTATCAAGAGATATACCTTTTGCAATGCAAAAATAATAATATTTTCTAACGGAAATACACAGTATATACAGTCAGTCACAAAAGTGTTCGTGTATCTCGTGAAAATTGAATATTATCAAATGTGCGCAACCGGTAAATAGATAAAAGTACATTTACTTCCAAATAGCAACTTTAAAAAGCTCTAAAAACCTCTAATAACAATATGTAAATTTTTACGATTTGCAACTACAAAAGAGTTAAATATTCTAACATCGAATGTCACAGAAGTTTTGCATGCACTTCATTTTTATATTGCAAACCATAGTTTTTGAACGAATTAGGTACATCATCTTCATAGTTCTAGGTTTTTACAAAGATGAATTCTAAAATCAAACACATGTCTGGAAATATGGGCGAGTTAACACTACACAAGAAAAAAATTCCTAGGCCAAATGGCCAAATTTATCGAAAAATCGTGCTCTGCAGTGCAGATTGAGAAGTATTCAACATTTTCTGAATTGAGCGTGAACAGAAAACTGTCGCAAGTATAATCAGTTTAAACTCATGAGGATAACCATAAAGATGGTATTTGATACTGAAAAGAAAGTACATAACAAAAACATAAAGGAAAACTGATTATAGAGGAACAGTATCAAGTAACATCTTTTATTAAGCGTTGTTAACAGTTATCTATTGTAAAGCGTAGAGCATATAGATAAGTATTAATATCGCTAATGAAACTTTTTACATGGTACTCTTCCATTACATCCAGCTTTTCTTCAAATTCTCTCTATATTTTTTTAATATGCTTTCTTTCCAGTATAAAATTCCATCTTACGGCTATCTTCAATGCACTCATTCATGAATTTTAACCCATTGAACTTGTAACAGTTCCCTGACCACGTTCATTTTGAATCTTTGGACGCCTATTTCTCGGTACAAATTTGACAAATATTGTATGTATTTTGTGGTTATAAATAACAACAATTTTCATGCTGTTATTAGAGGTTTTTAAAGTTTAAAGTAGTTATATCGAAGTAAATATGCTTTATTACAGCCGAATGTTCATATTTGATGCTTTTTTGACTGACTGTAAATTATACATGCAGTAAAAATTGTCAACGAATGTCTATATATGTAAGAACGTTCAAGTGAATACGTTCTACACGTATCGAACGTATTTTTTATAGAATGTATAGCTATTAAATATTCAATTGACTCTTTAGATATATATAAAATTCTAGCAGGTTATTATTCATAAAAATATTATTGTAGTATATATATTTGATATTTTTAAACAAATTAGTAATATAAAAAATAATACGTGGAAATTATGTACCTGCCTTTCAAATATTAATTTGTTACAATATTCCCATGCATAAGGTACGTATCGAATGCAAGCGACATTTTCTTGTTATTTGGCAAATATCTAAAATCAATAAAGCACATATCGACAACTAAATATGTGTGTAGGTAGATGTTCGGTTTAACGAATTAGTCGCTAGATAAAAGTCGCCAATCCACAAATATAAATGGGTAAAGCCAGCGATTATGAATATGAACAAGTGCATCGATATTCGCGTCTCACTTTTTCCTTTGTTGCGACGCGTATAATTCACTGGATAAATAGACAATAGTGTGCGCTGCTACTACTCTTCACTTTTACGGTGGCTAACGTACCATAGTGATTTCTACTGTGTAATAGCACTTGTGTATTTACAAGTATATCCAGTATCAAACAAGAGCTAAGTAATTGAGTCTATCAGTTTCTCGAAAGAAAACCAAAGTTTATTGGTTTTATCTTGTAGTATTATTACATCTTACTTGTGGTTGAATTAGGTTTAAAAATTGATTAGTAATTTGATTTATTAAACTAATAATGATATTATCAATAGATTTATTACGAGCGCTACCGTATTATCTCGATTTCAGGCCAGCGATAACGCTACAAATAACAAAGGAACCAATAAATAATAATAATTTGAATTATGAAGATACAACAGAGGTCCAGGACATGCATCAAGCTAGACGAAAGGCTATTTGTTTACTAATTTAAATGAAACGAATTTTTAAAGCTTGCATGTGTCATCTTGGTCATTGTGCACTATACCATTTGTACGTGTTACAATAAAACTTCATTCGAAGAACAAGAACGTGTTTTACCGTTGAGAGATGAATGTACTAGATTCGATCGTCGCTAGATCAAGAGGACATTTTCTTTAAAAGTTTGGCCTTTTAAAATAATCAGCCGGATGAAGGGCAAGTGCACTGATCACATTTGAAATTAATCAATGAAAGTAGAGAGTAGGCACGCCAAAGATTGTAAATAATTAAAAGGTACGACATATTGAATATAATTAGCAGGTAGGCAGATATTTGGATGGAATAATAAATATGTATCTGTGTAAAAAAGGATTAAAATTTGAATTCTTAATTTTAATTAGAAATTAAGTAAAATAGAAATAATATTGAATGTAAGTGGAATACTACCGAGAATATTCCAGAAATTTGCCAAGATGTACAAATTGTAGGAATAGTTTATATTACCATGGCCGAAGGTGATTCAAACAAAGGGATTTATCATACGAATATTATGATCGAATATTCGAATCTTAGTAATAATAATAATAGTAACAATAATAATTTTTGTATTTAAGATTGATTTGTATTTAAATTATAAATTAAATAAAATAATTTAAAAACATTATAGAAATTGTATATGCGAATTGTGTTAGTATAATTGGCAATTAAGCGTAAATGTGTTAATAAATAATTATATGTAGTTATAAACATAAATATGACATACATTAAGAACGCATATCTGGAAAACTTAAATTAGTGCTCTTTTAAATTTTTTTCATTTAAATTGGACGTATAATATTCCCAACTTCTGTGGAAGTTAGTACATGGTGCTATACATTCCACTGATTTACTAGGTATATTAAACTTATATGTATACTAATCATCATGTCGTTACTCATCGACGTTTGCACTTGGTACTCCAAAAACAAATGTTTGAAAAGCACCATTGTATACGTGCATGCTTGCCAACATATATTTTGACATGTCACATCTGTTTACTGGAATGATTTCTTATTCATTTACTTTGCAGTTAGATTTATATTAGGTGTTCTTTTTGCTGAAAAACTCAGCAAACGATTACAATTAAAGATATTCTTTTTACGAACTTACCAATGAGTTTATATTGTAACGACCTATTTCGTTAACTTTAATTGGGTTATGTAAGCGTGCGACTTTTCTGTGAGAAATAAACTCACTTGTAAACAATTACGATAAAATGCTTCAAAAAACTTTCGACTGGTCAAGTATGAATGACAAGATAATTCGTAATATTCTATGATGAAATATACTCATGGTAATTGCAATGGGTACGCATTTCCACACTTTTACTCTCTCTGCATGGGCTATAGACAACGTCAGGATTCATATATTTTTCTATAAAAGCCCATCTTTTTCTAATATTATTTCTTAGAAAAAGCTTGATCGCAGTTTTGTGTGGCCGCTTTCTGCCTAGAACTGGAGCGCGGCCGCCCAAGAGGAATAGAGATCTTGGAGGTCGGGTAAGTTCAAAATAATTATTTTAAGGTAAAGTTTTACTAAAAACAAACAATTAATGTATGACAATTGTATGCGAAATTAACCCATATTACAACAACGCCGATGCTTGGCTATTTGTATTTTCAAAAAGTATTTGCAGTGTTAAATCTGGCGAATAGTAACTGTTTATTTATTTGTATAGAAAAATTGTTGTTTAATGTGTGTAAATTCTGTTTTCTTGTAAATATTGATATATTAGGTACTTACGTTTTTTTGAATGTTGCAGCACATGGTCCGTAAAAGAAAAACTATTCACAATAAAAACACGAAAGCAACCGTTTTTATTAATACCGATAAAGAAACAGTTTTGTAAAAAATGGTAAAACTGATTAAAAGTATAATTTCACAAACTCCTATTCCGACTGTGGTTAAGCGTTATTAATTTACATGCGTATTTTAAAACGAACGCGTCAATTCTTTCTTCCCGCTCGCTGTCATTCATTGGATTTGCCAACTTAACATCATCGTAGAAAGCAGGCAAGTATGCCAACCCCAAGTAAAGTAATTTCTTTTTTGCAGCTAGAAAAATATGTACATTGAAAATATCAGCTGTAACGGAAAGTCAATACCGGTTTTTGCGTAAAAAATTATAATAATTTTCAAGAAAATTGAAAAATTTATTTATTCAAAGTATTGGCCATTTGACTCTATACATCTTGCCCATCTTTCAGGCAAATTGTGGATGCCATCCCAAAAATACTGTTTGTCCTTTGGGCAAAACTATTCATCGAGCCTTTTCTAACTTTTTCGAAATTGGAGAAGTGCTGCTCTGCAAGCGCGTGTCCCATTGATGCAAAAGGATCAGACGGGGTAAGGTCTGGAGATTACGGCGGGTGCGATATTATGTCCAATCCATGTGCTTTCAACACTTCCTTAACCGGTTTTGCTGTCACTTTACCGTATCTTCAGGTCCCCTAGTTGTTTTGAATAGCGTAATGTGTCTTCAAATTTATGAATGCCTAATGCAGTTCATTGTCCGTAGTTCAATAACGAACAGAAAAATATATTATTAGACAATAAATTATAAATTGTAATCATAATTTTATGCCGCGCAGGTATAATATGACATGTATTTAATAAGTACTGAATTTATTAAACTAGAAATTATTTTACAAGTTATTAACGCTTATACATATTGAATTTAGTTTGAAAAATATATAAGTATATTTTGTTTCTTCTTTTTATGTGAAAGTTAATTTTCTTATTAATAAAGAACACATGTTGAAGTAAATTACAATAAGCATCATTTTGTCAAAATATACGATTACCTCCTAAGAATCCTTTGTGTCTCAACAATATGAATTCACCTTAATCTTTTATATTTTTGCGCTTGTTTGGTAAATAAAATATTAGTACATACAGCTAGCGAATAAGCGCTATTCGCTGCGTTCTTGATTTTGTGGACTTTCTTAATATTTCCAACACTTAGATTAGCTTTTTCATCTTTGCTATGCTTCAGCTTCTACAATATCTGCGAGTTTTACAGTAATTACTATTATACATATATGCTTTACCATAGTACTACTAAGTGATATACCAGGTGTACTGGAAAGTCGTTATCGATTTTTTCGTAAAAAAAACTACATAATTTTCAAGAGAATGGAAAAATTTATTTATTCAAAGTATTGGCCACTCGATTCTACATATCTCACCCATCTTTCGGGCAATTTATGGATACCATCCCAAAAAAACTGTTTGTTCTTTGAGCAAAACCATTCATCGAGCCATTTTCTACTTCTCCGAAATTGCCACTCTGCAAGAACGTGTCCCATTGATGAGAAAAGGTGATAGTCGGACGGGGCAAGGTCTGGAGACTACAGCGGGTGGGATATTATGTCCAATCCAAGTGCTTTCAACGCTTCCTTGACCTTTTTTGTTGTACGAGACGGCGCGTTATTGTGCTGTAAAGTCACTTTACCGTCATTCTGGACGTTTTCCTGTCAATGCATGGTTCAAATAGATAATTTGTTGTCGGCAACGATCAGTATTAACTGTTTCACTAGGCTTCAACAATCCGTAATACACCACGCCACTCTGGTCCCACCAAACACAGAGCATTGTCTTGCGACCAAAACAATTTGGAATTGGAGTCGATGGGCCGCCTTCGCTAGGTGATGACCACGATTTTTTGCGCTTAGGGTTTTCGAAATAAATCCATTTTTCATCATCCGTCACATTCCGGTCATACCTTTGAAGCACCATTTCATAGACGATTTTTTAATTTTCCATTCGCCTGTCATTCATATGATGTGGAATCCATTTTCTCATTTTTCGGATTTTTTCCCATTGCTCGTACTCGGTAGATAGTCATTTCTTGGGCTACATTTAACGCTTCTGCCAATTGCTTTCGAGTTTGGGTTGGGTCTTCATCCAATAACACCTCCACTTTCGCATCTTTAAACTTTTTCGGTCTACCAGAACGCTCTTTGTCTTGCGCATCGAAATCACCACTTTTGAATATTTTATGGTTGCAGCATGCTCACCGTAAGTTTCTACAAGCAAACGATGACTTTCAGCGCCTTTTTTCTTTTGATTAAATAAGAAAAGTAATGTGTGCCGCAAATACTTTCAAACACGAATCTCGACATTTTCAAAGAGGTATAAATCTATGACAGTGTTACTTTCGCAAAATATAACATATATGGCTTTGAAGTCATATTAAAATGACATGTGTCCAATCATAACATTACATATTTAAGCCATGCGACATCTGTTAGAAAAATCGGTAATGACTTTCTGGTACAGAAAGTTTTCTGGTACACCTGGTAATTATTAATTTGATTTATATTATCATTCTCAGTTCATATTTAAGCGAAATAATAAGGCTATCTTCTTATTTTAAAATAGTTTTAAGTTGAACTTATTTACCCTAATGCCGCCGGACTTCGCCGAATTGACAATAACTTACACGAGTTTCTTGCTTGTCCACATCAACGAAGCAGATTTTACAATTTAAATCAGAGCTCGTTAATAATATTGATTGTCTTAATTATACTAATTAATAATATTGACGGTCTTCCTCTTCTTTTGTTGTCTTCAAAGTTTCTCGCGGGACTCAGATATGGTTGTGAAGCGCTGACAGTTGTAAAGTTTCGCGACGATACACTTAACGAGGGCAAGTTATTATTGAAGAAAAGTAACATATATAATTAATTGATCTCTTTTGTATTAATTAATAACCTATGGAAAACAGAAAAGATACATTATGACTTTTCTGCGAACTCAATATAAGAATATACATAGATTAGAATTTAGTTATATAAACACATATTAAATGCTTAAAAGATTTATTTGTACAATCGAAAAATACATTATTTATCAGAAATGCTCTGAACAATATTCACAGCCAATACTTTGACAGTTCATTTAAAAACATAAAAAATATAGTTCAAAATTTTTGTAATGCTAGGTTGAATGCTCGTGAATTTGCAAATATTTTTGACATAATTTCTTCACATCAGGCCTATTATACAATTCAGCTTCACGGGATATTCTGCGAATATCACTAATTTTACTGAACTTCGCGGCAAGAAGGAAGGCACTTCTTAATTGCTTAGTTTCGATGTAAGTATTAATCTGGAAAATAAATATAATAAAAACACTTTTTTAACATATACTTATATGAAATTACAAACAAACCTTCATTGTCCTATTTGAAATGTGTTTTATAATGTCCTCTAATTGCTTATCCGTGGCATTATAATCGCCTAATGTTCTGGCAGTTAGTGCTAGCATTTCATCACACATATCTGTAAGAACGTTATCCTTTTCGCCTCCGCTTCTAATACATTTGACTAAATTTGGAACAGCTGAATGACGCTTTGCTTTGGCCAGTAATCTTCCTGATTGACAGTAAATTTTAACAGCTTTTAGTTTATATTCCTGTATTATTCTAAATAAATACGAAAGTTTGGTAAATATAATTGGCCTAGATGTACGAGGTTTGGCAGTGAAATAACGAGACTTGTATGAGAAATGTTATTTACCGCAAATGAACTTATATTTAACTTTTATCCCCTTCAATATACTCTCTTCCCCTATCTATGCACCGTTGTATACGTGTCTTCAATTGTTCAAAACAATGGTGTAGTTTCTCAATCATCAGCCTCTTCAACAGCGCTACGGTTTTTACTTTTACATGTTCAACGGACTGAAAATGTGTTCCCCTTAATGCACTTTTTTTTTTTAGGAACAGGTAAAAGTTACATGGTGCGAGATCTGGCGAATACGGAAGATGATCAGGCATAGCAATGCGCTTGTCCGCTAGAAACTGCTTCACAGATAGGGCATTGTGAGCTGGTGCGTTATCCTGGTGTAGAATCTACGAGTCGTTCTTCCACAAATCTGGTTTTTTCTTCCTTACGCTTTCCCTCAGCTTGATTAAGACACGCGCGCGCGACATAACATTATCACCTTTAACATTTGTAAACATTCTGTTGGTGATTTTTTAATTTAGTAAGAAATTTCAGGCTAATTCGCTGTTTTTTATATCAACCATCATGAAGGCACTACTAAGTAACTATGTCCTCTACAATTAAAGTTCGAAAGTAAACTGAAGCAGCGCAGTCTCGTTATTTAATTACCATACCTCGTAAACTTAACTGTTTATATTACCTGTAGGCTATTAAGAAGCCATTTTCTATATTTTCACCAGAAACTATGCATAAAACAGCCAGTTGCATTTTTTCATAAACTGAGCCAAATAACGTTGGCAATTTTAAAGATTCCGCTGATAAAGTTGTAGCTAAAATATGAGTATTTTGACAAGGAACGTTAATAGACTTCAATTTTAAAAAACTGGAAGAATATATTAACATCAATAACATTTATTTTTAAAAATTATTTACCGCGAGCCTAAAACTCAAAACTCTAAAAAATATGGTGAACAAGTAACTACCAACGCAAGATCTGGAAGCGGCACAAAGCGTAGATCGATATATACACAGACAAAAAAGAAAATGTTAGTGCTTTTCAAAAAGAATACTGACTTTTCAGTACGAGTTGTCGCAGTCGGTTCAGTCAATGAAAAGAAGAACTAGGTTCAAAATGTTTAAGAAACAGAAAGCGCCAAATAGCAATAAAAACAAAATGTCACTGTAAAAACGCGATCGCGAAAACTTTATACACGAATAGGTGGTTTCAGATTTTAAACAATTGCCTGAAATGAAATATTATAGTGAAGAAAACAAGAAAGATGTTTCAAACACATAAGGTAAAAATCAAATCGAAATTTCTGAAAAACTACTTGGTCTAGCAACCAATTTGTACATGCGATTGATGAAACACCACTTATTTTCACAGGTAACATTAAATCAACAATTTTTCTTAAGGAAAGTCGTCAGCAATGGCTATTGCTATTTTTGATACAACCATAAACTTATTTTGGCTACATCTTGCATTCTGACATTATTCTAAATTAACGATGAACTAGTATGACGATAATGAAATGAAAATTACACGCAACAGCAACTCAGACTGTTCTAAGCTGCGCCCAACGGGAACATATTGCAACCCAGTTAAAGAAAATCTTTAGAAGACTAAAAAGAAGCCTTTATGACATCTTGGAAAAGTTCTACAATTAATGATGTTATAGAGCAAAGTATCGGTAAATACCTTCATCATCATCATCGCTAAGATGATCACTCCAATGCTATAGTAATAAATCTCAACAATAACCAAAAAATCAGAAGACTTAAGCAAGGATTCCAAAAGTTAATTAATAAAAATTGCTTCTTGTGAACATTGTTCCAATTTTTTTTTAATTCCACTTAATAAATGAGGTATATTTACCATTAGAAGGAAGTTGTACATCCGTCAAAATATCAATTAATGGTGCACCAGATTTTTCGCATTCTTTTAGAAAATCCACAACTTCTATTTGGCGTTTTATTGTGGTTATATGTTTATTTATATCCTTCGAATTTAATTTCATTACAAGAGCAGGGTTAGCGATCGATTTCTCTTCATAGCCTTCATTACTTTGCAAACTCCTTACTAATAAAAACAAAATGTATAGTGTATTAAAAAAAAAGAATTTGAAAATTACCTGACTGCACATCTACCCATTGTTCTTGTTCTAATTCCTGTTTCAAATGAGATTGAGCGTTTTCCAAGTACTCGACCCTATTATGGTATTCGTCAAATGACGTTACATTATGTGAATAAAATTTAATGCAAGTCATTGCCGCCCTTACGTAATCGCCAATAAATTGTTGTAACTGATATAAGCTATTTAGCATGGATTGTTTTTCTAAATATATACAAATATGTCTAATATAATCCTAAAATAAAAAAATTATAAATTAATATTTAATATGATTGCTACTATAATGAAAGATAGGAATATCATTAATATTTATCACAAAAGGAATTACTCTTTGTTTACGCGTCATTGCTGTATACAACGACGATAACGACGTTTGTCCGAACATCCATAACTAAGCGACATATAAGCATCAACGAAAGATGCCTATACTTCGCCTAGATGCATAGGCGAAATACGCACAAGCTTTGATACACTGTGCATCTAGATATGGAGAAAATAAGGCCACAAAAAGCCGTTAAGTTACTACTTTGTCTATTTATATAAACGGCGAAGACCAACGAACTTCAAAAAGAGCTTCGTGTACATTGAAAACGACATAATCAGTTTTGATGAAAAAACATTACCTCCCCTCTCTCGTACAACACACGAATATATTTGAACGACAAAACGAGAACGTATCTATCTCGCATGTCGACAACAAAGTTCCCAGAGTTGTATAGACAGACACTTGTTATCTCGGCGATTTGCGAAACAGGTGTATGTTAAAAGAAATCATTCAAACATTAATATCACCCTGTTTACTACGTATGTTTCAGAGATTCACTCATCATTAGGTAAATTCGTGTTAAAACAAGAGAGGGAGGCAATGTTTTTTCATCATATTTCTATTTCGAAAAGATACAATAAGCTCTAGAAAGGAATCGTCCATTAATAACACAAGTTTACCTGATGATGAGTGAATCTCTGAAACATACGTAGTAAACAGGGTGATTGATATTGGATGAGTCCTTTTAACATTCACATGATCAATTTTGGCAATTACCTTTACAATATGCATAACAAAATAACGGCTTTATTACCAAGATATAAACACTTGTACATACTGTCTATTTAAAGACATAAAGTCATTCCTATGCATACGCCCTAATGGACCCAAAATGTTAACGTCAACTGCTAAAATATACAATGGTTGTTTCAAGTCCTGTCGTACGTAAAGTGCAATTTGTACTTTTTCAAAGTACTGTCCATTTTATTAGTACTGTTCTTTATATACATAAAGTAGTCATTGGATCATTTGTGTCATTCCCATTACGGGATTAATACATATATCATCAAAAGCTATCAACAGTTCATCTTTCAGTAAATATTTGATTTTGCAAAATTATTTTGGAATTTGGGCGCTCATTGGCAAAGGCTACTAAAACTTAAGCAAACATCTCTGTATACACCAATGTAGCGTAACCGTTTTCTGCTTTTCAAGCATAAATGTTTTGTATTATTCCTCTTTTATCCAAAGAAATAACATTCTCTTCCTTACAGATTTCGATTTTCTTACTTGACCTGATTATTCCTCATGAATAACTCCAAAATAGACTTTGTAAAGGCTTTATAATAATAAATCTAGGTCTCGTCATCTATAACAATAGATGTTACTTGCTTTGATTCACCAGATTCAAATTGCTATGGCAGCATTCAAGACGATGATCTTCGGTTAGATTGTGCACAGCTTCCGAATTAGCAGGTGATAGGTTGATATAAACTGGATACAGAAACGTTTAACTTTTTCTTTCTGTCTATATATACCAAGTTGTTCAATAAGTTTTCTCGTACGATAAGAGATGGCGCTATTAGATTCGTCGTTTTATTTTTTCTAAAAATTGCACTATTTTTTATGAACACGTGTGAAGTTTTCTTATTTTATATTTCCTCATTCGTATATTTACAAGTGATTAAAGTTGAGATGTCATGTTTTTTTACAATGCAAGCAATTGAATATTATGCGGCGACAAAATTCTTATTTTTAGAAGGTGTAGCACCAAAACAAATTCATGAACGATTGTTAAACGTGTATAGGAATTCTTAACCTTCAATTTGAACAGTAGAAACATGAGTTGCTGAATTTAAACGTGGTCATACAAGTCTTGAAGACGATCCACGTGAATGACCTCTAAAAAGTGCACCAACACCAGAAATCGTAGCAAAGATACAGGATTTGATTTTGGAAGATCGTCGATTAACCGAGAGAGCTTTAGTAGAAGTCCACGATATCTCATTAGGCAGCATGAGCAATAGTTTTTTCTGAGGTTTTGGGTTTCAGAAAAGTGTGTGCAGAATGGGTGCCGCATTCGTTAACAATGGAACAAAAACACACTCGAATGCGACTTTCTCAGCAACATTTGAAGTGTTTTAGAAAGAAGAAAAACGATTTTGTGCGTCGTTTGGTCACTATGGATAAGACTTGGGTCTACCAGCACGATCCTCAATCAAAACAAGAGGCTAAGGAGCGGCGTGATGCCGGTACTTCAACTTCGAAGTGTGTTAGGGTGTAGAAATCGGCCAAGAATGTGTTGACATACTGTAGTTTTCGATGGTGTTTCATCACCATATAAAGAATTCAGCTCGTCGATGTATTCTTGTTGAGATAATACACGCCGAAACTTATGAAAAATAATTGCACGAAAATTTTTGCGAACTAATTCCATTTTTTCGCTGACATGAAATTTTCAAGTTACTGTCAACAATAGAAATAACGACCGGCTAACAAAACTGTCAAGGTAAATATATTTTCAAAAATGACAAACTTGACGAGGCAATCATCAGATCAGTGGCAACATTAACAGTGTTGCCAGTTCCCGACATATAACGGCTATCCTCGTATAACTTGCGGGGCACCATTCTCTAACAACAGTATTAATTCAAACGGAAAACCTGTATCGGAACTGTACAATAAAGCTTATAGAGCATTCTTTGTACAAACATAAATTACAGACATATGTGATTATAAGTACATTATTACAAAGTTACAAAAGCAGTAGAAGGTCTCTTAGGTCAATTAAGTGACAACGGCAAAACAATGTATAACAATTGTAAGTTTCTTTACCAAAAACCTACAATATTTATTGCAATATTATCTGATCGCCGCAAAGTAGCACGCCGCGTTGAAGTAAACATCCATGAAAGAAGTTAATCTGATGTGTTCCCACACAATATTTAATTTAGAATAATGAAAGAATATTACCTCCCTCTCTCTCGTCCAAACGAAGGAAAGAGGGAAGTACGTATTCGTCTTGCCAAAAGGATAACTACGTTATCACGATGCCTAATGAACGAACAGTTTTAACTTAGTAAACTTACCATAGGTGATCATGTAAGAGCAAATGTTAATAGTACTTTGGTGAAGACGTTTTTTGAGTTATCAACTCTCATCAAAACACTATAGTTTACCTGATGAGAGTTGTTAACCCGAAACACGTCGTTGACATGGTATTATTAACCTTTGAATTTATTCTCATACGACCAAATATTTAGACTATTTTAAGTTGAATTTAACTTACTTTCCATGTATCTAATGTAGAATCAATCTTAATCATATTATCGTGCAAATGGTTAATTCGACCGTCTTTCAAACATGACATGTATATCTCTATGAAGACGTCCGGACTGACGTCATTATCGGCAATATATTCCATAACCAGCCTGAAATCGTTATGTCGTATGTAGAACTGACATAAACTTAAATGCGATCCATATTTGTCTAGATAATAAATACATTCATCATAAAAAATATTTTCCATGTAAGGTCCGCATACTCGGTCCAAGTCACCATGTGTATCGAAAGTAGTAAAATTTCCATTAGCAATCGCATTTAAACTTTGAAGTTTATTTATAATAGAAATAGAGTCCTCAGTTCTCACAGATATATTTGGACTGCTTTGTAAACTAGATGTTGAGTCGTAGATAGGTCTTGTAGTTTGGAGGCTTTTTAATGTTTTTAAGTTAATTTTTTCGGTTTTTGATTCAAGTATTTGTACTATTTCGTTTAACAGAAGAGGACTTTTTAGTGGTTTATTACTTGAAATCAGGGATAACTTGGATTGGTGCAAAGATCTATTACTCATCAAACTTGAAAAGGATTCGTGTAGATTAGTGTAGTCAGCGGATTCATATTGTGAACACTTTTCAAAGCACATGTGAAATTTTAATCTAGCTAATTGAAGATTCCCTGCTCTAAGGAAACTTTTACCCCATTTTGCAAATACACCTGGAATTATTAGTTGTTATTAATGCTCTTCATGGAAACGTGAAAAATTATAATACCTGCAGTGTCTAATCCTGCTTTTGTAGAGACTTCCAAAGCTAAATGCCACTGCTCAGAATCAAGCAATTTGTCCCGCACAAGTCTTAGAACATTAGTATCGATCTGCACATTTTGGGAACGGCAACACATTGACAATAAATATAAATAGCCTTTTTCTGCAAGAAGTCCTAATATTTCTGCCTGTGATATCACTTTATCGGCTAAAGAAGCGCCCCATTGTAGCATGCATTGGTTCGAAATCATTTTAGCTGCCACTGCTAAAGATCTAAAACCAAAAAGCGGATATTTTCCATAGTTTCAAAGAAAATTATTTTGCTCATTCGCGAATATTTGATTTATCCTTGTAAACACATATAGACAGGACCAGTTTATCTGATAATAGTCTGATTATAATAGCATTATATAGCATTTATTTGTTTCTTATATAGTCAAAGAAGTATTGTCAATATAAATAAGAAATAGTCAAAAGTAGTAGATAAACTAATAACATGAAATCAATAACAATTTTGATCCATAATAAATAATGTTTAGTCAACTAGATACATGGGTTGTCTTGTAAGTTTTGCATATAAAACTGGAATAAAACAATACATAGCTTTTAAAGACTTCGTTGTTTTTCAAAATAGTCTCCATAAAGACTAATGTACTTTTGTTTGCGCTCGAACCAACTCTAGAAGCAGTTGTTCCACTTATTTGATGGTACAATTAAAATTGCGTTTTCAAAGACATCAACTGCTCCTTCTGACGGCTGGAAACTTTGACTACGCAGTCCGTTGTTGATTTTCGGAAAGGTAAAGAAATCGTTAGGACCTAGACTCGGACTGAACGGAGACGGTCTAACAATTAGACGTTTTGTTGCGTTAAAAATTCAATTGCTGTTGGTGGAGGATGATTCGTTGTCAAGGTTGGTTTTTCGAAGCTCGGCGATGACTTGCGGCAAACAAATGGTTGTATACCAATCGGCAGTAACAGTTCTTTGATTTTGTAGACGAATGGTTGCTACATGATCTGCTATCGAGACAAATGTTGTGATCATCTTTTTGGAGACATTTCGAGAACGGATGACTTTTATCGGCTTTTCTTCACCTCGGAACACCCAAACAGACGACTGGCGTTTATTTTCTGGCTCGTATGAGTAAATCCAAGATTAATCACTACTGGCAAACTTGTATACGTTTTTAGAATTTCTGGCGTTGAAGGGAGTTTCTTTTTACCAATTCACTCTAGTTGCTTTCTGTGCTTCGGTTAACACATGCGGTATCCAACGGGAAACTCATTTTTACACACAATTCTTTATGCAAAATTTTTTGAACTGAGGTCTTTGAAATCCTCAATAATGCTTCAATCTGGCGATACGTCACGTGTCGACCTTCGTTGATGATCTTGGGCACAGCATTGACGTTTTTTGGTGAACCTGCTCTTGGATCGTCGCTAAGACTAATCCGTCCACGTTTTAATTCTCCATACCAACGAGAATTTGTTGACTTATGTGGTGCTTCCTTGTCGAAAATTGAAACCAACTCGGCGAGGCATTCTTGTTGAGATAATTGTCTTTGAAAATTATAAAAAAATATTCCGCAAAAATGTTATTGGTTTAATTCCATTTTTCAACTAACTTGCCAACTTTGACCGTTCGTTGTAGCTACAACACTACACGTATCGCACTGAAACTTTAAATTTAGGTTAACTAAAGATGGAGGTTAATATTTAGTACTGACATTTAATTAGTGGCTCCCTCTATGTCCCTCTAACTTGAAAGACATCCCACGTATGAGTAAACATCTACTTTTAAGATGAGAGACATGTTGAAATCAATGATTTCTATAGTTTATATTAAAATGTTGATATAGATAAACTGATCAAAGTGTTTATATATTGTCACTTACTTTAACATTTTTATTATTAAATTAAAATCGATTTCCATTTCATAGCTGGTGCCTGCGGGATGCAGAATCTTAAGAATATTTTCACACTGATTCAACAAAAATCTGTAAGACGGAAATATAACCATTAACTTACTTATACATAAAACAAGCAATTACCTAGGGCATAAATCATTATTGGAATGATACTTTAATATGGAAAGGCATAGTAGTACACTTGGAGCATTTTCGTAGGAAAATTCTTGCCTTACAATATCGTTGTGATCAGGATTGTCGGATAAAATCCAAAGTTCGTCCATCCTTGACCGTTCTGATTTTAAACTATCAGAATCTGACATATTGCCGTGAGATTGTTTATAACAATCTTTACATATCCTCACTAAAATATCTCCATATGATTCAACCTGGATAATTGAAAATTCTTTAAAGACCATGGTTGTAATTATAAACTTATATTTACAAGCATTTTATGAAGGGAACAATTCCAACAGATCACTCGGCCACAACGTCGGCAATGATGTCTTCTGTTAAACATCGAAAATGTAATTTGATAGCAACACATACACTCAGTTACCTAAAAGTTAAGGAAAAAGTTCTTGACATTTTTTTTATTATTTATACACTTGCAATGTATAAATAATAGCAAGAAGTATTTAATTTTATTTTTTCATATTCTTTCTTTCAAAAGCAATTATCCAACAACTTAAAATCTAAGGCTTCGTTTACAGGAAACTAGTGCAAAAAATTTACCAATTTATTCAATACAAAATATAATTTCAGTGTTGTACTTTATTATGGTTTTGATTAAAATATTGCATTAATGTGTAAACGACGTCGAATGAATGAAAAGAAAAACTATGAAAGTTAATTGTGAAATAAATCGTATGAGTGACTAGAAAAATAGCAAAAATATTCAGAACGTCCAATAAACTATGATCGGCACTGTCAACATTTCTTTCGCAATCGGAAAGTATCATGAAGGCTGTATAGGTACGATTATATATCAATTGTAGGTCCTGTATACTGTATACTTTATTTTCACCCGTTGCGTTAACAATACACCTTTTCATGGCATTTTTATGTCATTGACATGAAACAAGCTATCGACAATGTGTGTACGCTTTCTCCCCCCTCCCCCCCCCCTCTGTTTCTGTCGCTGATTACGCGGAGGATTATTCAACCCTAGTAATAAGTAACTACTGGCATATAAATCTGAAATTTCACCAATTAGTGAACAGAAGAACATCAGGACGTAACGATTTACCATAGATCAATAAATTTTCTTTTGTTTACGGAAGATGTGTAAAGCGCTTGCGATGGCATCGTGGTCACGAAATGAGATAAGGGCAGTTTTGCGTTATAATTTCGTGCGTGGTTTAAACATAGATCAGTCCTTCGAAGAAATTACTCCTGCACTAGGTGACGTTTGTCCACATCGCACAACGATATTCAGGTGGTATAGAGAATTCCAAAGGATAAATTTAACTGTGGAGGATACTGAGAAGCCGGGAAGACCGCGAACGTCTGTTACGGAGGAAAACGTTACTACTGTGAGGAAAATGCTTGGCGAGGACAGGCGAGTGACCGACCAACAGATTGGAGGGTACTTCAGGCCTAAATGCACTAACAATTCGCTCGATACCGCATGATTATTTGCACGTGAAGAAACTTTCTTCTCTCTGGGCGCAGCATCGACTGACCGAAGAGCAGATGACACGACATGTGACTTGGTGCCGGGAGATGCTAAAAAAAATTAATAAGGGACAATCTCGGTATGTGAACAACATCGTGACAGGTGCTGTACTCTTACGATGTGCCGACCAAAGCTCAAAACAAAGTTTGGGTCTTTGATGATGAGGACATACCCGTAGTTGTCAGAAAATCGCGATATGTAAAGAAGAAAATGATAGCTGTATTTTTCAAATCGAGTGGAATTGTGGAACGCGTCGTTTTGGATACACAGAAGACAGTCACAGCTAAGTGGTGTACTGAACAGTGTCTGCCTAAAGTCATTGGATCTATGAGGAACCTGCGGCCAAAGTCAAGAATGGACACGTGGTTCCTTCATCACGATAATGCTCCAGCTCACCGCGCCAAAGCCTGCACCGAATATTTGACCACGACAGGATTGAAATAAAGCTAAAAGGGTGGCGGTTTTCAAGTGATGAAGACCTTCTGCGGGCTTGGGACAACGAGTGTGCTTTACTCCCTAGTGAAACTTGGCGGAACTGATTTAAAGATTGGTTTCGGAGAATGGAGAGGTGTATTGAGTGTAGAGGAAATTACTTTGAAAAAATTAAATAAACAAAGCTGTTTTGCAAAACTTCCTAGTACCCTTTGTATCGATAGTAGTATGTTGAATTATTGAACTTAATGCAGTCTTTGAAAAATAGTTGGTGTTTTTATTATTTAATATTTTTATTTGTACAGTAATGAGAATAAAGGTGAGCGTAAACGTAAAGTATTTCAACACATATTTAAGAAAATATTGAGAAAAATGCCAAAACCGTCCATGGAAGATATGCATACAAGAAATTAGTTGTTCCAAAAGCTCGGTTCAAAAACCATTAAGAGAAAAGGTAGAAACAGATATAACAAAAGATAGACCGCCACAAAGACGACCTAGAAAAGTTCAAGAAAGACAAGCAGCTTACTTACGACTAACTTTCTTGAGAAATTGTACATGAGCATCGGCACAATTGGCAAGTCTTGAAAAAAGTTACACGTGTAGCAGTGCATCCATCTACAGTAGGGCGTCATCTAACTAAACGAGATCTTAGAGTTCATGTTCTTCGAAGAAAACCAAATGGATCCTCGGAGACTGGAGTCGAATACTGTGGATAAATGAATCGACGTATGATATATTCTGGAATAAAAGAAAGCGGCAAAACCTAAAGTGCATGTAACACATCATGAAGCACAGTGGAAGCTCTATACAGGTACGATCTTGCATAACAGCTACAGATGTAGGACTATTAAAAAAACTGACGGTCGACCAAGCGCCGAACGAAATTTTATATTTCAGTGTGTTGACGATTCCAAGCATAATGCGCGGATAGTAAAACGTTTCCTTGAACAAATAAAGGGAGCGGCAGAAACAACTCCCTAATATTAAACACAAATAATTAAGCAACCCTGGAAGCTATTCAAAAATTTACTACACAATTTGAAAGAACAATACTTGCCATTTACTTCACATACAGATACACCGTCACTTGGTTTTGAAAATGATATCCTGCAAATGCCGACCACCCTTCTCTACGCAATGATAAAGTCTCTCTCTGCAGTTCCACATTACCATTTTAGTCATATCTAGAGATATTTCCTCGATTTATTGATGAGGTCTTTCATATCGTCCAGTTCTCGTGGTTTCCCTTGCTAGGCTCAAGCCTTCGCGTATCCCCTGAGAAAGAAATCGCTAGGTACGATGGAATGTCAACTCGTAAGATCAGATGCCCTGTAGGTACAGTATGTACATATATGTGAAGTATATACAGACTTGTTCATTCTAGAATTAGATATGCGTTGTCCACAAGTGGAAAGAGTGCAGTTAGGTTAAAGCGCGCGAGAAAGGAGGATAGAATATCTCTCACTGTCAGTTTCGTTTTCTCCCACTTTTGTATTGCAAACAACTTCGACTGACACATGCAACTATCAGCTGTTCATTCACACATGTGGCCATTCAACAAAAGCATAGAGAGAATATTCGTCGCTAAAAAGAACCTGTGAATAACATCTACCTATGTGGTATACAAAGTGAAAACTTTGCTACTGTTTGTTGCACTGAAATTGAACAACAGTTTCAGTGCAGCAAACAGTTGTAGTAGTTGAGCCCTGAAGATGTCCCATACGAGATGTATTAACCTGGCCATGTTGTAAGAAATTTGAACTGAGACTGTAATATACAGATGTTACATAAAAGTAGTTCGTTGAAACTCAAGTGATATACCCACTAGGCAGTTTATAAATTTTGGGGTTATTTTAAATCATATGTGGACAACAACCGCCCCGCTGTAAGATTTAATCCGGCCTGCGAGACATTGTCGTATTATTTCATGTCTGATATCTATCGCTAAAAATTATGAACACTAAAATGCACTACTTTTAAACGCGGCCCGTGAACGTATTTGCACATTAAAGTTTGGCCTACAACATATCAAAGGTTGCCCGTACCTGTTTTAAATTGTCCAAGAAAGGAAATAACTACTTCGAAAATGATATATTATTTTTCTACAACAAGAATATTAATAAAGGGGTTCATACAACACGAATATTAATAAAGGAGTACATATTTCATTAAGGAACAAAATCACAATTAAAAACCAAATAAAAACCAATCAAATAACATCTGACCTTTACTACTACTACCAAGGCAAAACCGCGAAATTTAAAAATTACACGGTGGGTAGTTCTTGGTTTTACATATTTATCAGATTAAAATCCGAGTGATTTTTTTTCTCTTTCTACAAATTGAAGTATACGCGAAAGGCGAATAATACAAAGGCATTATCAATACAGAGATCTACGTAACATGAAAATTTATGATTTTAGCATTGAAATTTTCGAAAATTTTTTAATGATTATATGAGTATATAAGTTTATGTATGTATATATTGTAAGCCTATGTATAATATATCAAATAAAGCTTTTTTCAATATTTTCTATAGCTTGTAATTGCAGTTCCAGAACATTTCCGTCAAACGATATACATAAGCATGAACAATATTTTAATAAGAAAAATAATGTTTCTTTAATCAAACCTCCCATTAGTTGTGTTATATCTACCAATTAAATATACATACATACATTATCGTCAAGGATCCATTCTTCCTTAGTTGGCACCTTTTCGGGCATGACAAAAATGTTTTGCTCTAAGCAAAGTGAATCAATTGACATCATAATTTTGCTATCTGATTGGCTACTTGATGTTGAACGTGCGATCAATTTAAAATCCAAGCTCTTCTCAGCATAACATCGTAATAGGTCATCTATTTTACTTATGCTAATATTTTCGTTTTCCTCATCCACTTTAAGATATGATTTGATGGTCTGTATAGTTTGGCCAAGTTTTTCCAATTTTGTATTCATAAGTAACATTTCAAGAATGCTTAACGGATTATCCATCAAGCAAAAGTAATGCTGCTGTTCGTCAGGTGTAAAACATGACATTATCTTCAAACTTATGTCTATATTTGTCATGTCCAATTCTTGGGCATTACACTTCTCCTTCAGACAACTTAACACAAATAAAAGATTTTTGAGATTCTTTAACAACTTTATCAGACCTTTACACACAGAAATAAAATGTTCTTGAGGTAATTTATTTAACAGAATTTTGATTTTATATTGTGGATATCCTTTCTCAAATATTTGCGCAAAATAATCGGATTCTACATTTGTCAAAAGGCTGTCTTCTAAGATATGTACATCTGAGTAATTAATCAACATGTCGACCTAAATTAGAAAACAATAACAGTTAATTTTGTTTTATTTTTATATGCTTCTCAAACATTAACGTATGCCACAATTTAACAGTCAGAAATATATTTACAATCTGTACAGTAATTAAAATAGGGCAATATTTTGTTTACACCGAACTGAAAAGGAAAAACTTAAAATAATAAAAATGTACAATATATTAGAAATATCGTTGACGAATAAGTTCGTAGCTTTTTTTTAGTTGTAAGATGAAAGTGATTTGAAGAAAACGTGTATCGCAATTATTTTAATGTTATTTGCTATTTTTTAATTGAATAATTTTTGAATTTGTCCAAATTGCTTTATTTATTGACAAAGGAATATAGAATGTTAAGTAGAAAAAAGAACAACCATTTCCGACATGTCCTCTGGTTTAAGTTCAACAGACGACTGCATCGGAAGCTAGTAGAACCATTTGTACCTTTTACGGAGAAGACAGAATTGAGGAGAGTACAGAACGGAAATGGTTTTCTCGATTTAAGGGCAGCCTAATGTAAATGTTTCTCAACGTACAGTTCCATCGGCATTCGGTCTCGACGTGTTAATTCATTGGGCGAAAATCTATAATATAATCTAATAATGGATGAAAATATATTTTTGATTAGTTCATGTATTTTGTTTTTAAAAGAAATGATATATTTTAAGTTGAATATAAAAACGCTACCAACTTATCCATCAATCCAATATTGATACGTGCAGTTATTAAGAAGCCTGAACCTAGTTGTTATTTTCAATAATATTCAAATAGGGTACTAAAATTTTATACTAATTTTCAGCCAACTTTACCGCTAATGATTACCTTTTGTATAATAATAGCTTAGAGGTATACCTACATTTACTGCAAAGTTTCTGATTCATCCAGCAATCCGATCCAAAAGCACTTTTTTTAAATTTTTCCATATATGACAAAGATGACGGCTGTGCTTCGAAACATTATCTTTCTACAATGTTCAATTACGTATTTGCTAGAACTATTTATGTATGTAGATGGTAATACAGGTTTTTGATGCAATCCATGATAACCTTTTTTTCTCACACAGTGCAAAATCTTGTCTTCCTCTAATGTTCAACTACGTATTTGTTCCAACCATTTACGTACAGATGACAGCAGTCTTTTAACACAGCCCATGGTCACCCTTTTTTTAATCTTTCCTCATAGTGCAAAATAATGTTCGATTACGCGTTTGTTCAAACCATTTACGTACAGATGGTAGCAGGTTTTGATGCAATTTAGTCATTTTCTGTGTATCTAAATTTTTAAAAAAAATACTCAAGGAACTATTTTCTCGCACATTAAAACATTCCCAAATTCAACCTTTCTTAGTAAGATGTTTTAGAATTCTTTCAACAAAACAATCACGTAAGACCCAATAGTTAAGTAGAAAAACAATATTGAACCAATACCACCCGATGATATAAGTCCACTCGTGTTCCTTTTGACAATGTATATCAGAGAGTGCTTTTATGCTTACATTTCCTTTCTCTTAGGTAACCCTGTAAACTCTTACCACAATGTTAGGTCAGGCTTTCCTTGAAAGAAACAAAGAATTTTCTGCTTTGTCATACCTAGCTGCTATATGGCGAAGACTTCCTAGATCTAGGATAGTGTCTAATATTTTTCCGTTTTACAATATTCTATGCAGGTTCGTACACACCGTCGAGAGAAAAATATTAGACAGCCACAACTATAGTCATTATATTAAGTCCATTCGTATGATGACACAAAAATACGGTTTGAAATTGTTTACTTATCTTGACTGATGCAATAATAAATTCTAATTTACTTCTCGGAAAATTTAACTGTACCGGTGAAGATAAGTAAACGAGGATCGGATAGTGAGTGTGGACAATGAGGTGCAAGGCAGGGTAGAATACACCATGTAATTTTACTATGTACATATCTAGGCATGACATAATGAAGCGAATGCGTTTGAAATAAAATAAACAAATCAACACAAATCAAAATGCAACACATCTATTTTTAAGATATTTGTTCGTTTTCATGTTCTACTAACTAAATTTACTAGAGCTATAATTGCTAATGCGGCACAGCTTCGAACGATTTTCTTCCCCACTCGCACTTAGTCTGTAGCGTACGCTGCTGTCACCGGCACAATTTAATTTGTTGAGGTGTACATTACGTATTAGTGCGATAGTTCATCTCCTCGCATCCACCCGACTTTTGTTATTTCTAATAAATCACCCTCTTTCAAATTGCTGTACAAATTACAGATGTGAAATAAATTACTTAAATATTCGTACTTACATCGTAAGTTTTCAAAATTCCTTCCAATATATTGTGTCGATCGTTTTCACATTGTTTATATATTTCAAACCAAGAATCAAAAGTAAACTGCTCTTTCATCTGCAACAATATAAACATGATCGGCTGCGATTATAAATGTAAGTGTACAATACCTGCATATAAAGTTCTATTTTCTTAGACCAACTCTTCAAATTTACAACTCGATCATCGGTTTCGTCAATGGAACATTCAAAATTTATTACATCAATACAAAAATGATCAGGCCAATAATATAATTCTTCAGAAATAATTTGAAGACGTATGTCTCTATTTTTGATAAACCGTATATACTTATAAAATTCATCAGTTTCCCTACTTTTTACTAAATTACACAGAATTAAATCACGCAATTTCAAAATTCTGCTATCAATTTTTGTTTCATTAATACTTGATATTAGTTCATATAAATGTTTCCAATCCGTAGATTTCGGCAGCTCCAACAAAATTGGACCAAAATTTTCGTCATTAGATGTGTATTGTCGTTCATCAGTTTCAAAAGTACAAAAATCTTTCTGCAAGACGGTTAATATTTCGTTGTCGTTAAATAAGGATTTCAAGTTCTGAATATCTTTTAGCTGCATTAAATTGCCAAGGGTTCTGACACGAACTTCATTGGAATCGATTTTTTCATCTTGAATTCCGTGTATTATATTAATCATAAATGCCAACAGCCAATTTCTTTTTCGGATGTAAGCTACGACGTCTTTTCTGGGTTTAAATAGATGTGTACTTTCTGAATTCACATTGTTTCTGTTTAAATTCACTTTTGGGAAGGAACAGGCAGCAATGTGATAAGTTAGATCTAGTTTTATTTTTCCAAAAATATAATCAAAGTCTACACCGTCTACGTTCCTTTCATATATTAATCTGCTCATAAGCTCAACACGATTATATTTCAATATTTCAAATAATGATACTTCAAGCCCGTTAGAAATTAAATCTGTATTATTTTTGTGGAATAATACCCTGTAAAACGCTTTTAAATATTTTAGTAACTTCTGCATGTACTGTACTTGCTCTTTTGTATTAACTTTGAAAGCTATACATTCTTCTTGAATTTCCATGAACAATTTATGAAGTGGGTGGGTATAATTTAGTATACCAATATCTACACTATTCAAGCAAACTTGAAAATTATTATAAGCTTCTTCTAATTTTGAATACTGTTTAAAATTTTCATCAAATTCACTTATATCCACTGAGTTGCAAGATAATAGAATCTGACTTACAGACCAATTATAATTTTCTACGTGTTTTAGGACATGAAAAAATGATGGCAATAGAACTTTGTCTTGAAATTCATCATCAACTATTTGAATAAGCTCTTTTAAAGTATGGTGTTTTAAAGACACTGCCACTAAAATATCAAAAGTATCTATGGCCTTTTGGCTAAGATACTGCGTTTGATTTTCAGAAGTTTCAAAGGTAAACAAGCCTGTGCAAGTAGCTACATGATTTTCGATTATTGCCGCAGGGGACTGGTGCATACTTTGGTTGTTTAGTGATTCCAAATTATGTCTTAAATTTATAATTGCCATTAAATACTGTATTTCACTTGCTAATGGTGACTGCTCCAAACCAAATATCTGAAAAATTTAGATGAATGCTATATATTATATAGATTATGGAAATATATACATATGAAGACATACATTTTAAATTTTTATTTATTAGGGTACTTTATAAAATATCTCTATATGACTTTACTTAAACAATTACTACTCGTGTAATCTCGCCTTAAGGACAATTTGTGGGCAATGTGGGTTAGTATATTAAGGACAGTTTGTGGGCAATGTGGGTTAGTATATCACTGGATTTCGAAGAGTAGTTGAATTATTGTATTCTGAATCATAGGGACTTGTTCATTTTATTACAAGTACCAATAAACACTTTTCTGATACTGTAACGCGATACTGTAAATAATAAATCATTAATTTATTCTACCATTCGTATTTTGATTAGATTTCTCGAACCAGTAGTGAAATGCCTAGAATATCTGGCAAAAGCCCCGACCGGGTAGTGTTTTTTTATCAACAGGAGTTAATTCAGTGACAAATTGCAGAAGGAAATATAAGTTCTAAGTTCGAGTTTTAAAATTATCAAAAAGCTGGAGGTAGCTGGTTTGGTGGCTCACAAAATAAGGACGAAAAGGCCAAGAAAAGTAACCGAAGGTCATGATCAATATTTGCGATTGACATCCTTGCGAAATAAGACAAAATGATCTAAAGAATTAACAGATCTTCGTAGATCGACAAACGTTGTGGATCCCTCTACCGGAATATAGAGGTCGTGTTGCAAGAAGGAAGCTATTACTGTGAAGGAGTAATAAACAGAGACGGTTGAAATATGCACGAATTTATTCCCACTGAACATTGTATGAGAAGCAACGTGTACTGTGAACAAATGAATCCAAATCTGAAATATTTGGATTAAAACAGAAACAGTATATTCGGAGAGGAGATAGAGAAGCGTATAAACCATCATGTATAGTATCAATAATAAAACATAGAGGTGAGTATGTGTGAGGGTTGCATATCTACACAAGCATTACTAAAAAATTAACGTCAGAGAAATATTTAGAGATTTTTCAGCATGATGGCGATCAAAAGCTTACCACTAAGATCGATAAAAATTATTTAAATGAACAACAAGAAATTGCACAAACTTTAGTCTGGCCACCGCAAATTTCAGATTAAAATATTGTCGAACATGTGTAGGATTATTTAAATCGTACGAAGCAGAATAGATCGCTAACTAATGCCAATCAACTTGTTGATATTTATTTATTATACATGGAACAAGCACAGGTTATAAATACAACATATAGTTCATTATAAATTCTAACTATTAATAAGCAAAAATACATATCAAGATAAATTAAGAAATGAAAAAGTGACATTAAATTTTAAACTTTAAGAGTGACACAATAGTTGTACTTGTTCTTAAACACTAGAAGCTTAGTAGCGAATATTTTCACATTGGTACATACGAGGTTTGTTCAAAAGAAAATGTGAATTTTGAATTTTTTTGAAACGTATTTATTTATTCATCAATATCCATTTTGTTCCCTTCAAAGTAATCCCCTCCGATATAATGCATTTATACTAGCGCTTCTTCCAATCCTCGAAGCACTTCTGAAATGCGCTTTTCGGTATGGCCATCATCTCGTTCTTAGATTCTGACGTTATCTCATCAATTGTGGCAAAACGCTTTCCTTTCATTGGTCTCTTCAAACAGGAAAAAGTCGCGGGGAGCTAAATCTGGTAAATAAGGTGGTTGAGGCATGATTAGGGTGTTGTTTTGGCCAAATAAATCACGAACAAGCTTTGATGTGTGAGCTGGTGCATTATCGTGATACAGAATCCATGATTTTTTTTCCCACAATTTCGATAGTTTGAGCCGTATTACTTCACGCAAACGTTGCATAATTTCCTTGTAGTATTCCTTATTAACCGTACGACCTGTTGGCAAGAACCCATGATGCACCACACCATTGTAATCGAAGAAAATAGTGAGCAAAACCTTCACATTTGATCGAACTTGGCGTGCATTTTTTCGGCCTTGTAAAGCGCTTGTACCACTTATAAACACTTTTTTGAGACAAAGTGGACTCGCCGAATGCCACAGTCAACATTTCAAATGCCTTGGAGCACTTTATTCCATTTTTAATGCAAAATTTAATACATATTCTTTGATCGATTTTTTTCGAAAGTCAAAAATCGAAGAACACAAACGTGACTAAGCTTTTCAGTTGTTAACGACAAATTACTAATCCAAATTGGCTGATAATGCCAACATATGACTAACACATGTGTACCAACATAACAAAAAAAAATTCGATAATCGAATGTACACAGCGGGCGAAAATTCAAAATTCATTTTTCTTTTGAACAAACTTCGTATACTATTAAAAGTATGCATCGTTCTAAGCACAGGAGAGTTGTAACTAATATATAATTTGAAAGAGCAATGGTGTCCGTACCGTTCGAGAAGGTACATAAAACGTGCTTATGCTTAAGATATTGGGGCAAAATACGAGGGAGCGTTTTTATATTCGCCGAATGGGGGACAAGGGGTGGAAATAAAAAAACCAAATTATTTTTCTTTTTCAATATATTCACCAGCAAGACGGATACATTTTTCACATCTTTCAATTATTTATTTATACCCTCATAAAAAAATGATTTCTCTTTATCTGCAAAATACGCCGAAACTGCCTCCTTGACTTCATCATCGGCAGTAAATTTTTTACCCCGCAGCTCTTTTTTCATTTTCGGAAACAGGTAATAATCACTCGGGGCCAGGTCTGGGCTGTAGGGTGGGTGATTCACAATTTCGAAGCCCACCTTATGCAGGGCAGCTAACGCAACGCGGCTATTGTGGACGGGCGCTTTGCCGTGCAAAAGCAGAACACCTTTTGTCAATTTTCCCCGTCTTTTCTCTTTAATGGCTTCTTTTAGTCGCTCTAATATTGAAGCGTAATATTCTCCGGTTATAGAAACACCTTTATCTTTATAATCAATCAACAATATTCCTTCCGAGTCCCAAAATACCGTTGCCATGAGCTTCCCAGCTGATTGTGACACTTTAAATTTCTTGGCAGGTACTGTGCCCTTTTTATGCCACTGCATGGAGTCTTGTTTGGACTCAGGTTCATAATGATGAACCCAAGTTTCGTCTCCAGTAACAATTTCACTTAATACACCATCCTTGTCTTCATTACAGAGGTCCAAAAATGCACGCGAACACTCTACGCGCTGTTGTTTTTGCGGCGGCGTGAGCATTCTCGGCACCCATCTTGCCCTGACCTTAGACATGCCGAGATGATCGTGTAGGATTTTAAAAATTGTTGTATCGGATACTCCAACCATTTCTGCGAGTTGTTTCTTCTTTAGTCGAGCATCTTCGAGTACAATTTGTTCAACTTTTTGGATAAGTGCTGGCGTGGTCACCTCAATGCTCCTGCCCGGCCTCGGGTCGTCTTCAAGGGATTCCCTTCCTTGTTTAAATAAACTATGCCACTTGTACACCATGGTTTTTCCTGGACAAGAGTCGCCGTAAACCAATGACATCTCATTCATTATGGTCGCGACTGATTTTCCTTGCCTGGTAAGGAACTTTATAACGGCACGATATTCGATTTTTTCCATATTTAACTTTTCACTCCTGATTATGTTACTTGGTTGACGATAGCTCAAAGACTAACTGTCTAATAACAATGAAACTTCGTATTTATACTAATCATGAGTCGCTGCACAGGCCACGCCCCCAATGCGCCTACTCACCCCTCTACTACCCGCTCATTCCGCGAATATAAAAACGCTCCCTCGTAAATGACCACTAACGATTTTATAGTGTTAATATGTGGTTCACTTTCCTTTTGTTAATTAAAGTGTGTACTCAATATTACGTGTCGTTCCGACGAACCTCACAAATGTTTCTGAATGGCCTCTATAGGATATACATTACAATCATACAGTGGGTTCCAGATTGTCGATACATTGTTTAATATAGAACACATATAGGCATGATACACGCAGTAGATTGGATCAGTATTTGAAAAATATTTACATGTCCTTATTATGAATCCTTATTTGCTATGTTGACTATATAATTTACGTGATCGTCAAATGTAAGTTTACTATGTATTATTAATCCAAGATCCTTATGATTTTTTAGTAATAACTGTACCGAAGAAGATGTAATCATAAGATATAGTAAAAATATTCCAAGGATATATAGTGGCATTTGACGAAATTTAATTGGAGTTTTTTTGCCAGTCATCCTAGAAACAACCGAGTACTTTGGAGAACCCTGGACTGTACGTCAACGATAGATGAATAAAAACAATTTATCTTAATCGTTTGTGATTTGTTTAATACATATGATGTAAGCCAACGAAGCAGGTCGCCATGAACTCCGACCTCAGCAAACCGAGTAAACAATAAATGATGGTCAACTCTCGAAGACCGTATCAACCTGAATACGTTGACCCATAGCACCATGAATATATTCTGGATAAACTATTAGATTTATTATGACAGACCTGCCAGAGCAAAACCCATGCTGTTCTAGTGGTCCTGTGTATTTCAGAAACCAAAATAAAATCATATAAACAATTGATACAAAGACCTTGGTTAGTGTGTGCAAAACACCTGGTTAGTTAACACAGTTTTAAAAATTGGCACCACATATGCCTTCTTCCACTCCTGTGGAAATTCGACCTTAGTGATTGATATATTAAATATAATACGAAGAGGGAACATTTTACTAGAAATATAGGTGGAATTACATCAAGTCCTGAACTTTTATCTATCTTTAGACTTAACAAAGCATCTAGTACTTCAGCCTCCGAAAAAGTGGTAGTAAAGAGATCACTCAGTCTGAATATTGTTAACTCCAGCAAATTGATCTTACATATCACATAAATTTGATGCAAACAACTCGGAAAACAATTCAACAATTTTTTGTCCATCTATTGCAACTTTGTTATTGAAACTAATTGTATTCGGCATATATGGTATTGATTTTTTTATTAAGAGTAAAGCTCCACACTCGCTTCGGATTAATACTGATATCTTTTTCACGGAAGATAAGTAATTTTGAGTCTTTTTGAATTAGTGTTTTCGAATGAGCGAGAAGCAAACCGAATGTAAGATAATCCACGTTGCTTTTGAATTGCTTCCACCATGTGTGATACTTCTTCTCTTTAAGTGCTATGACTGTTGAAAAAGAACATCAAATTTGGCGATGATACGTAGCCATCTATCGCCGAAAGTAAACTAGTATGAATTGTATTGGCAGTCCCATGTCCACTCAAGCAATAAAATTCATTTCACCAATCTTCTCTACTCAATTTTACAGTAATAACAAGAATTTCTAACAAAATCGTTCGACAGTTTACCCAAAAGCATGAAAAGTGCAATATCTGCTACAGATAGTCATATATTTTTTTAAATGATGCAGAACGATAAACTTTCTATGGTGATCACTTATTTATGTACACTACTGTATGTCGATAATTATTTTGACGTTGAATAATATTTAAGTAAAAGTAAAAAAGTAAGTAAAAGCTAGAAACGAAATTATTTTAAGAGCCTGATTTTTTGTTACCGCATTGCTACAATGCATAAAGTTGTTCAAACAATATACATAGGTTAAAATATGAAACAAAAATTCATTAGTAACAACACACTAACGAATGTTAGAGTTTGCGTATTTCTTGGAATAAAATTAGGAAATTAATATCAAAATACATATCGGTTACTAAGGTGTTGATCTACTTCATTATACCTATAGTACATGTGACATTTACTTCAAAAAAGGGAATGGCATTAATCAATGTTTTAATAACGTTGATTTACGCTAAGTACGTTGTAATGATATGGCCTCCCCCATACAAAATCCATTTAAATCATACTGAAGACTTCGTTATCTTTGAAACATTTGGAAGTGATGATTTAAATGACATTTATTCAGAAGATGACGAAATGATAAAGAGCGTTGATATTAAAAGCTTCAACATAAATAAAGATTCCGCTAAATATTCCAGAATACATAGATTAGCTATTAGGCAAGCATACAAAGGAAAACCTACTCTCAAAGGAAAGAACAGAATCAAATGGCCTGAATATAATTATATGGACGAAGAAAATACACCCTGGATTGCTGGTTACTTTGCGAATAATCAAAGCAATGTTTTTGCTGTAAGTTGTATTGCGTAAAATGTATTTTGCTAATTCTTATATTTGAAATTTTGTACTACACATGACATCACTACTTTTACACAATATGTACTGTAAGATCAGTGAGCATAAAACAGTAAAGACACTATTGTTCAAACGCTCCTCAGTTTAGTTTTGTTATATTTACGAATATTTTCGTAAGTAAGCTTGTCATTTGTCTCAACGCGATAGATTAGGATCCACTATATGAAATACGTGCCCATGTGCCTACATATGTACATACAGAGACAAAGACGAACCAATGAAGTGAATATTTCCGTGAATTGTCTATAGTTCCGAGCAGTGTTTGTGCATATCATTGTGTTATTGGTTGGCATCGGTACTTGTCTTGGCGATGTTATTTGTTTAACATTTTATATAAATATAAAATTAAGAATATCAGAAAAAAATGACCACTGGTTGACAGGATCAAGAAGTATATCAGTGAATTTACTGATTCATTTCATAGTGATTCTACGGTAATGTGTAAAATTTGTGATAAACCGCTGATGTGCTGGGACAAACACGACTGTAGAGAACATGTTAACAGTAGAAAGCACAGAAATAAAAGAATGGCGTGCCATCGATGGGTAAATTCATGCTATACTTACTTTTAATTATCACAACATATGGTTTATCGCTAAACTTACTGAATAAAGAACAGTTTCATTCCTTATGGCGTAAATAAGATGTCAACTGGAAGCTATCATCTCGGACAGCGTTGCATAACTATCATCTCTACGCAAAGAAATTGAAACTAGTAGTAAATGACAAACAGCTGATGGTATTGGTTGACAAACTGACAGATCGTAAAAAAATTCTATTATAAATATAATATGTTTACAAATGAATCATTCAAAATATTGTCCATCGCTAGCGACATCTTTTTCCCATCTTTCTGGCAGAGCTCGAATACCGTCACGGTAGAAGTGTTCGTCTTTTGAGGTATCCACGAATCAAGCCATTTTGAGATGTCTTCATATGAGCGTAATTGCTGATTAGCTAGACCATGTGCCATCGAACGGAACAAGTAATAATCGGACGGCGCAATATCGGGGAATATGGCGGCTGGGGTAGGACCTCCAAATTGAACATTTATAAGTAGGTTTTAACGGGTTTGGCAACGTGAGGTCGAGCGTTGTCATGCTGTAGAATCAAATTTTCATGCCTCTGCTCGTATTGGGGCCGCTTTTCGCGCAATGCTCCGCTCAATCGCATCAATTGAGTTCGATACCGTTCCCCAGTGATGGTTTCGTTTGATTTCAACAGCTCATAATAAATAACACCGCCCTGGTCCCACCAAATACACAGCAAAACCTTCGCAGCGTGAATATTCGTCCGAACCGACGACGTAGAAGCATGACCGGGCAGTCCCCATGATTTTGTTCTCTTTGGGTTGCTGTAATGAATCCATTTTTCATCACCCGTAACGATGCGATGAAGAAAACCCTTCCTTTTTTGCCGCTGGAGCAGTTGTTCACAGGCGAAAAAACGACGCTCAGCGTCTTTTGGCTTCAAATCACAAGGAAGTTCCTTGTTTTTGAATCATTTCCAACGCATGCAATCGCTGGGAAATGGCTTGGCGGGTAACTCCCAATGCTGAAGCAAGCTCTTTTTGCGTTTGGCACGGATCCTCATCGAGCAATGCCTCCAATTCAGCGTCTTCGAAGGTTTTTGGTCTTCCTTCACGCGAACGGTCAACATCGAAATCACCGTCTTTGAAGCGACGGAACCAATCACGGCACGTTGTTTCACTTAGAGCAGCATCCCCGTAAACTTTTTGGAGTTCTCGATCCGCTTCATGCAGCGTTTTCTTCGAATGAAAGAAGAAAAGCAACACTTCCCGCAAATGACGATTATTTGGCACAAAATCAGACATTTTCACACAATCAAAAGTATATGACGCAAAAATTAAATCACTAATGTGTCAAAGCGGTTTGTTTACCATATGTCTAAGCTTGAAAAATCTCGAAATCACCGTCTTTGAAGCGACGGAACAAATCACGGCACGTTGTTTCACTTAGAGCAGCATCCCCGTAAACTTTTTGGAGTTCTCGATGCGCTTCATGCAGCGTTTTCTTCGAATGAAAGAAGAAAAGCAACACTTCCCGCAAATGACGATTATTTGGCACAAAATCAGACATTTTCACACAACCAAAAATATATGACGCAAAAATTAAATCACTAATGTGTCAAAGCGGTTTGTTTACCATATGTCTAAGCTTGGTTCATGACGTTTTGGTTATGTCACAATCGACCAGCACTTACTACTGGAGCCATCTCTTGAAAAACAGCGACAACTTAGTTGCGCACCTAATAGCACCTATACTAACTAGGACCCTTTAAACCAACACTTCCAATTTTATTAGCAAAAATTTGAACTTTCAACCAATCAAGTATTGATGTTTATGAGTAACAATGTTCTATAGACCAATCTTTTAAAGAAGACTGTCAAAAGACTTTTACATGCGTTGTATAAAGTTCAATGTTTACAACGTGACAGAAACTATTCGAGAATGTTTTCCAAATATGGATGCATTAACAGCAATTACTAAACGTCTTTCCCAAATCTCCCAAACGAATTCAAGAATTTCACAAACGGTGCCCCCGTATCCCTAAACCACCACATCCAATCCATATATGGTTAACATGGTTTAAGGCGGCTTTTTATTATTCTGAGAATTTCCAACAAATTATATCTGATTCTACGATTCAATTCTGACAAAGCTCCAACTATTAAGGAGAGTCCGATAAGATTATTTTAATTGTGCATGTCATCAGTAGATCACTAGTCGGTACATAGATACGTACTTACTACAACTGATCCTAACCTGTCGCGCGGAGGGAAGATGATAAGTCTAGATATAAAATAACACCATATTTTTATGTGACCAAGGATATAAATAGTTCCTGTATATTGCCATGGAAGTATTTATATTTGTACAATAAACAAATATTTAGATCATCTAATTCCAAATATTGATTTCATATCAATATTACTTATTTTATGTATATTGATAAGTACTATTTACATTGAAGTGAGTTTGATAGTAACTGAACCACTAATTTGGCATTATTAAACACAAAACTAATTGCCCACGTATTACAAATAACAAACCTTCTCAATTTCAATCTTGTAATTGAAAAGTAAGAGGATAAATCCATTTTAATGACTACATAATTACCTTGCTATCTGCTTCTGGGTTTCCGGGCTGGAACCGCGTCACTAGTATATCTGCCGACGTTTCGTACCCATTTGTATGGGACATCTTCAGGGCTGAACTACTGCACTGAAACTCAGTTTCAGTGACGCGGTTCCAGCCCGGAAACCCAGAAGCAGATAGCATGGACCACGACCGCGGAAGTCTACGTACCAAATTTACATAATTACCATTAAGAATCATTTTAATGTTATTAATATTTTAACAGAAACTATATTTTCTGTTTATAAGAGTTGGAGTAAGTTAAAACATTCAAAGTTTTATGTACAAACAGGGTGTTACTCTAAGCAATTGCTGAATATTTTTACCATAAACTATGCACAATGTGTACCTTTCAGAATGTGATTGTTTTAGTGAGGTCTTTACTTCGAACTACAGAAGTGCTTCGATTTAAGAAGGCATCCGTTGTACAGAGAAATATTATATCATTAGCGACTTTAGCCAAAATATCCACCTTTAGACTTAATAGCTTCTTTAGAAATTAGTCTCAACACAAGATTTTGAAGAATTTCAACAGGAATAATGTCCCAAGCATTTGTAACACACAACTATTGCTGCTATTTTGGACAGTGTTCCCTCACTTTTCTGTCTATCTCATCTTACAGCAACCCGATAAGATTCATATCGAGCAATTGTGCGGGCCAAACCATATTTTCAAAAAGTTCTTGTTCTTTTTGTTTCGCATAGTCCTTACAAAGTTTATCACTATGTTTGGGGTCATTATCTTGTTGGAAATAAAAACCTTCTTCTATCAATTTAATTTCGGACGGAATAACGTGTTCCTTTAAAATTTTTAAATATCCTTCTTTCTTAAAATTCCATCAATTCTATGCAAATCTCCAACACCATTAAAAGAAAATGCTCTCCAAACAAGAACTGAATCTCACCGTGTTTAATTGTTGTCACGAAACATTCTGGTATCGTCTTTCCGCCAACCCGTCAGCGAACAAAAACGCGCCGATTACTTCCAAACACTTACAACTTGAATTCGTCCGTTCACAAAATCCGCTCCCACATTTCTACATTCCAATGTTTTTGCTCCTTGGCCCATCGTAAACGTCTTTTACGATTTTGTGATCATAGCAAGTTTACGAATAGCAAATCGCACTTTTATTCCTGACTTTGATAAACGTCTTTTTATGGTAGTCAGCGACATCCGATTTTCACGATTTTTATTTAATTTTGCGCGAAGCTGTGGAGCTGTTAACCGTCTATTCCGTTTGGATAACAGTTCCAGCCGCAAATCTTGTCTAGTGGTCATCTCTGGTCGTCCGACACGTTTTTTTGGTTACATTGCACCCATTGTTATGTATCTTTTCACTGTACCTTGCACTGCATGATGTTAATTTTATGTTTTGCACTATTATCCGCAGTGACAATTTGTGTAATGTTATTTAAGCACTACGAATTTCTGCACTCAATTCCTTTCTTGTTAGCATTTTGTATATTTGTTCACGAATAATCGTATTTCAACTTACTCGGGCAGATTCTAGATCAATTCTAAATTTTTCTTATATTGCAACATTCTGTGTGGTACCACAAATTCCTACAAATTGTTTCTTAGAAACATTATAATCTTGTAATATAAAAAAAGTCCTTCAAAATAAATTTCAGGAAAAATATTAATATTGATTACAGGTCTTAAAAGGATTAAACGAAATTATAATATTTTACACTAACAAATATGATTATATAATTTACATAATGATACGGATATTATTGGTAAGCCTCCCAGAAACGTACTCACATCCGTTATCTCAATTGTCCTTACCAAAATCCAGGTATAAAGACAGAGCGATTCTATCGATAGCATGTGATCTCTCATTTATGGCCGGTAGTGTTGTGCTATCCTAATTTCCACTCTGTCAAGTGGACAAAATGAATCGCTTTACTTATAATGGACTTAAACCAAGAGTTAAAAAAAAAAGAAATGTTCACATACTCTTAACGGCTTAACATTATTTATAAGAGACATTGAGAGTGTTATGTGTTGCTATTACACTCTCGTTTTGCAGTTAGTGAACAATGTGCACATATATATGAATCCGAGAACCCGGCGTGATAACCCAGTCATTCACAATTAAGTTATTAGCTGGCTATCACTACTGTAAACATCTTTAGTTAAAAAGAAACACAACTAAGTATATATATAGTTGCCCAGGTGACGTCAAAGAACTAAAGAAGCGACTTCCTATCAACGCCATTCCAAATCACAAGGAGCGTGATAAGATTACAATTTTTTAAATTCATAATAGGTACCTCATAACAAAGAACTTACAAAGTAAAACATTGCATAGATTATCCTGTTATCTTATATATAAGTAATATTATTTAATATCAACAGTGGCTACCAAACTGAAAAAAAAAATTTAATCTTCTCTAGGAAAACGCAAATGTGTATTATTTGAATGAGATGGCAAAATCTCAAATGGATTTCAAATTTGACAAGAAGCGATCTGAACCAGTAGCTAGAGATTACGATTACACTTTATTCAAAAATGAATACGAAAGCGATATGAAAATTGCTCGACATAAGAACGAAACCTTTGATGTTGTGAATGGCACTGAAGAAGAAAACTTCAAGGATACTATTAAAAATTTAGTCAACTTCACGAGTCCTACCAAAAATTGTACTAAAGAAGAAATGAAAGGAATTGGTACGTCGTATTCAATTTATTTATTTATCTCACACGTATATGTACATTAGGAATGGCAGCTGTTAAATGTTTTTGGAATGACTATAACAAGGCAAATACTAAGAATAAGAAAATGAATCTGTTCAAGAAAATTATGAAATTTGTTCTTGTATGGATAATTATATATATTATTATAGCAGTACCGTGCTGGTGTCAAAAAGGTAAACTAAGTGTTCATTATGAGAGTTTAACTATCGATCTGCAGAAAAAATAAAGAAATAGCAAGCACATACATGACATTTAACCTTAAGTACAAGTACGGACTCCTGTGTTGTGCAGTCTAGTTTAATATTTCTAAAATATTATATTTATATATACATACATACATATTTATAAAAAGTAAGCCATTAATTTTATAAAAATTTCCCCATAATTAATATAGAACTACATAAATCATTTAATGTGAGAAAACATGGTAGAGTACTAGTATATTTACCAGGTGTACCAGAAAGTCATTACCGGTTTTTTCGAAAAAAAGAACTATAATTTTCAAGAAAATGGAGAAATTTATTTATTCAAAGTATTGGCCGTTTGATTCTACACATCTCGCCCATCTTTCAGGCAATTTATGGATGCCATCCTAAAGAAACTGTTTGTCCTTTGAGCAAAACCATTCGTCGAGCCATTTTCTAACTTCTTCGAAATTGACGAAGTACTGCTCTGCAAGCGCGTGTCCCATTGATGCGAAAAGGTGATGGACGAGGCAATGTCTGGAGAGTACGACGGGTGCGATATTATGCCCCATCCAAGTGCTCCAAACGCTTCCTTGACCGGTTTTGCTGTATGAGACGGCGCATTATCCTGCTGTAAAATCACTTTACCGTGTCTTCGGGCCCATTCTGGACGTTTTTCTGTTCAACTTGATAATTTGTTATTGGTAGTGATCAGTATTCATTGTTTCACCAGGTTTCAACAGTTCGTAATACACCACACCACTCTGGTCCCACCAAACACAAAGCAATGTCTTGCGACCAAAACAATTTGGCCTTGGAGTCGATGAGCTGGCTTCGCCAGGTGATAACCATGATTTTTTGCGCTTAGGGTTTTCGAAATAAATCCATTTTTCATCACCCGTCACTATTCGATACAGAAATGACTTCTGATCATACCTTTGAAGCAGCATTTCACAGATGATTTTTCGATTTTCCATTTGCCTGTCATTCAATTAATGTGCCACCCATTTTTCTATCTTTTAGATTTTTACATTGCTCGTAATCGGCCACTAATCGTTTCTTGGACCACGTTTAACGCTTCTGCAAATTGTTTTTGAGTTTCGGTAGGGTCTTCATCCAATAACTCCTGCACTTTCGCATCTTCAAAATTTTTTGGTTTACCAGAGCGTCCTTTGTCTTGCACATTGAAATCACCACTTTTGAATTGTCGAAACCATGCCTCACATATTTTTATGGTTGGAGCATGCTTATCGTAAGTTTTTACCAGCAAACAATGACTTTCAGCGGCTTTTTTCTTTTAATTAAACAAGAACAGTAATGCGTGCCGCTAATGCATTTTTTTCAGGCACGAAACTCGACATTTGCAAAGATGTATAAATCTATGACAGTGTCACTTTCGCAAAATGTATTTGTTTGAAACTTGATGTCAGTAGAATAAAATGACATGTGTCAAATCATAACATTACATACTTAAGTCTAGCGACATCTGTTAGGAAGACTGGTAATGACTGTCCGGTACACCTTGTTTTTATTAACACGAAAAGAAGCTATTTTGTAACGATTTATTAAGGCAGCAAATTAAAATTATTCCGGTCCTCAAAAATCAAGACGTACATATGCTAGGGGTTACTTTGCAAACAAAAAACAAAGACAATATTACTCCTAGACTACCTACGAGTTCATAAGCATCATTACATGAGTCTTGTATTTTTACTTAAAATTAAAGTGAACTACAGCATTCAGAAGAGAACAAAATACTAAAAACTTGTTTCAGGTTGGTGTTGCTGCTGTTTTCGATGCCGCTTTTGTAAGCCAAAATTGCGAATCGATTCTGTAAAGAAATTTATTGCTGACAATCCACCTGGAGTTTATGAAAAGGACGGAAAAGTGCTAAAATATAAACCAACTCATTATGAAAAATATACACATAAAAGACTGGAAAAAGCTCTATCAAAACTATAAAGAAAAAAAGTATTAGTTCATGTATTTTCTTCGTCAATTTGGTATTATTATAATCAATAGTATTATTCTTGAGGTACAGGGCTATTGAATAATATCCACATATTCTTTTTACTGACATGTGAATTGAAATATATTTTCATTCTTTTATATAAACAAAACCTAGACGAATTAAAGTTTTTAGAATTTGTAATACAAGAAAAGAGTATACCTAATGAGGGCATACAGTAATATTTGAAAAAGTTTACACTACTTTTCAAAAACATATTTTTATGGTAATGCCTACTTAAATTTGAGTCTTTTTTGTTCTTGGTATGATTAGTCACACTATACACATACACTTACAAATTAATAATTATCAGAAAAGTGTTATATTAGAATAAAAATAAGTGTGAATATAGTTTTAGTAATTTTATAATACCAATATACCAAAATTTTGATTACCCCTTTATGTATGTAAGTATAAGATTAACATACATAATTCCCACTGCATAATTTTTATTCTCAAATATGTGATTGTCTTTGCACTTATTGTTTACTTTTGCCTATATTATACAATCCCTATCAAAGGCTTATGTACTTCATAGCACATAATTTAAAGTAATAACCAAAATTGATTTAACATTTACAGCAATCTTATCTTGTACTAATAGCACACAAAAATATAAAATTCAAGCATTAGTTAATGATTGACTAAATTGTATATTTCTTACTGAAGAATGTTTTATATATTTTACTCCTTAAATAAACCACTTATGTAATAACACAAAGAAATATAATGGAAAATGTGAGCTAAGTTCAAGTCATTATAATACTAACCTTTACTACCTCTATTGCTTTCTCAATGTTATTTTTCTTTAAACAAATATTGATGAGACCTTCTGCAGAAGATAACATGTACAGCAAAACGCTCTTCCCTTTTCCATAACACTTGCCCTCCAAAGAACAATCCTTACTAATGCAGTTAAGTAATTCCAATCTCCAATATCCATCAGTAACATGTTTATTTAGGTTCACGAACCGTTTAAACTCATTAGATGTTCTGTCATTGTATTGCTTCTTTAGGTCTTCGAATATAGACTTGAGCAAGGATAATATTAACCTTATTTCACATTCTCCACAGAAGAAACACTCTGTTGTACTATTTTCAAAATCATCATCTCGTAAAAACATTAAAGCAAATATATTTTCTAAGAGTTCAATTTGTAAAGTTCTATTTCTTAAATTAAGCATCATTTCCTTTAATTCAGTAAAAATGCATGTCACTGTATCTTTCTTTACATTATTTAAGGTTATACTTTGTGAAAGCTTAAGACAGTTAATCATAGTACATAATATCTTAAATGCTAAAAATATTTCAACCTCAGTATAACCTAATTGTGTTCGATTCAGATGTACAAAATATTTTGCATTAAATTCTTCATTTTGCACTAATAAATTAAAAATATCATCCCAAATATTTGTATTACGTATACAAATAAAATGTGACAAAGTATCCAGAAAAGTAGATTTGCTTAAAATTTTGAATACCTCTATATCATCATTCAATTCAATTTCATCCTTGACTAATTTTATTACTCTAGAAAGAATTTGGTTATTTTCAACATATATCCTAAAAAACAAATCTAAGTTATTGTAATCCTTCTCCAGATAATGGTTTATTTCTTCAATATTAATTGAGTTTGAATTTGAAATAAACACAAGCTTTAAGAAGAAAAACAGACTATGAATGTTTGGTAAAATACCAACTAAATGCTCATCAATAGCATCAACAAATTCAAACAACCAATGTCTGCTTTTGTAATAAACGTAATTAAATACAGAATCTGGTTTTTTCAAATCTAATTTCACTAGAGTTTCTTCATATTTAAAAAATATTTTTAAAATCTTGGGATTTGTCAATAGGCTAATAAATAGTATATTTTTATCCATTGTCCCATTTTTCACTAAATCATAAATTCGAGGTATAACTTCTTGTTCAAATATAGTTCTCTTCTCTGTGGGTAGTTTAAGATTAGCTATGCAGGAATAAATTTCTCTTAATTTTATAACTTCTATATTCATGACTTCACTTAATGTATCTATATACACTTCTAAACACTCCATTGTACTTGATTTCTTTGTTTAAATTCTAACCACACATATTTCACAAATCTTCACACACACATGATACACTGCATTGATTTGAAATTATGTTGTAAAATTTAGGTTAACAGATATCAGCTGATACTGTTTCATTGTTGATTTCTCAGAATTAATGTTAAAATAAGGATAGTGTAAATATTACATTATCATTAGTACGTGCTCAGGAAGAATTGAACATTCTATGATTTATGTTAGATATTTATATGTTTGGTTATCAGTTTGATAATTTTATTCATGCACGGGTACATTTTCAACGATTTGTAAATAGAAACATATTTCCTACTCCTTCAATAGAGGGCAGCATATATACAATTCCTAATTTTTTCCAAAAAATTTTAAAAGATTTTAAACATAAACAAAATAGAAATATGTCCTTAAATAAATCTTCGAATACTTGCAAAATGCAATAAATTTAAAACTGAATTCAATTGAATCAAAACATTTAAAATATTTGCTAAATTGTACTTAGTATGTACATTGCTCTTATATTCTTATCACAGGTACTTTTCAAAGAAAATGTATTTTTGCTAATAGTTTGATTTATATATCTTATATACTTACAACAATAAACGACTCTCTACAAGAAAAATTTTATTTATTAAATCTACTTTTATAGAAGTTATTTGTACAATATAATTAAAATTATGAGGAGGGATTATTTCACTTTTATTTCTTTTTGATTAGTTGCTGTTGATTTGAAGAAGCAGTTTCATAGAACTTAAAGTTTTATTCGAAATTTAAAATACATACGAGGCATGCTCAAGAAAAATTCCTTTAAACCGTAAAGAAGCTGTACATTACTCGCATTGTATGGTCATCATTGGCCCACCTATTTTTTGTAATGTTTGTAAACTATAATGAAAGGTTGATAGCTGGTAATTATAATTTTATTAATATAATGATAACTACAATGCTCTAGTAAAGTATACAGATATATAAAAAATATGAGCTTTTGAAAGTATGTATTGCCTAGCCATTGTTCAGGGTAAAGGCTTTTGTTGCAAATTACACACGTCGTTCGTCTTTTTCAGTGTTTTTGTCTTAAGCAAAAAGAGCAATTTCCAGAACGTGGAACCGCAGTAGTAGTAGCTGTTGATGTACCATTGTTGATATATATTCCTCTTAATTGCCAACGTTGCCTGTACAGAAATCCTCATTTCTTGCGGAATCGTTGCTGCGGCCTTATTTTCATACGTTCATCTATTAAAAATAAGACAATCTGCTTTAGATAGTGTGCTCTTTTAGGTACTGTCACCTTCTTATTACTTCTACAAATCACAATGTGTTTACACCTTGTGTATTTAACATACTATAAAATACTCTTAGCGGTCGTATTCGTGTTTTTCTGGTTACCGTCTCATATGAAATGATCTCTGATTTATTCACTTCCTCAACTACTCCTTGATCTTCTATAATGGACAGACAATCGCACTTTTGTTACTTCTAGAAACATAAAAACCAATGTTGTTAGTCCATCAAATACAAATTCCAATTATAATACAGTTCTACATTTGTACTGTTTGCTCTGTACTATATTCCTGAGCACAGTTCTAACCACAGTCAGCCTATTACTTGCTAATTCTTTGGCCAACTGACAAACCTTATCCATGGTGAAATTTCGATTGCTTCCATGAATAAATTTGTTTGATTGTAGTTCATACTTTACAGGCTTTGATAGAATGTGTCCTCTGTTTACTTGCATATAGAATCCTTGAGCAGACGTATGCTATTTTTGAGTCACACATAAGAATTATTTCTAAAATATACTTTTGTAGTTTACTTGGATATATTTTTAGAGAAACTAAAAACCTAAAACAAAGTAAGTGTTCGTCAATCGTAACATATTCATGAGCAAAATTTGATTTGCAGTTCTCAGTAAAGACATTTTATATCTCTCTAATTGGTGAGAAGTTAGCAATGCTAATCCTCACTGGAGACGTGTGATCTTGTCGTCAAATCTAATACAATTTAGGAAAAATTCGCAACGATTTTTACTCATTTCACCTTTGAATTGCTGTGACCTCAATATTTTGAATTATACGTACATATATATATATATATATATATATATATATATATATATATATATATATTATATATATATGGTAATATAAATTAAAATAAGATAAATTTTGGACTCATTACTGTTTCTAACAAAGATAACAGTAAAGGACTTGTTAAACAAGACGAACCAGCAATGTAATGATGAAGATGATAATTCCTTAGACAATTTGAATAGAGATATTTAAGAGCTATTACTCGATTGCCATAACCATCTATTAAGTTCTTCCTTGTAACCTCTACAAGGTCCGAAATGACTAGAAAAATAGGTTTAAATGGCTAGATAAAAAGAGCTGTTCAGAAAAGAACATATTGCAAAGATTGTAGTAAAGTTATAACTGGTGTCATTACGACATTAAATCATATTTTGGTGGTGAAATGGAGAAAGATACAATTTTATAAAAACTACAGGATTAAAGCTCATAATGCCATGAGCATATTCCACCATTCGTTATAATGGATCACTTGCCAGATTAATCTATGACCAGACTCTAAAATTGTAAGAGGGTTTAAATGTGCCTAGTAAAAAGCTGTTATTTAATTAAAGAAGTCAGCAAAATATCAGTTAATTGAAGTGGCTTAGAAACTGAAAGAAAATAAATTTTCATTAATAGTAGAAGAAGCCACTAACATTGGTACTGAAACATCTTTAGCCTTAGATGTTTTGATTACGATGAATGTAAAATCTAAAAAAGTGTTTTATACAAAACACTATTTAATTTGGTACGTATACTTCCGCGGTCGTGGTCCATGCTATCTGCTTCTGGGTTTCCGGGCTGAAACCGCGTCACTAGTATATCTGCCGACGTTTCGTACCCATTTGTATGGGACATCTTCAGGGCTGAATTACTGCACTGAAACTCAGTTTCAGTGCAGTAGTTTTTATGTAACTCGACGATTTTTTTCGTCACTTGAGGCATTCAACTCTAAGACTTCATTAAGCATTTAAACCAATTCTTGGATATTGATGCTGTACGGTTTAAATGTATTTTTTACACGTAAATTTATTATTGGACAACAAGGGTTTATTGCAAACTGTACATATTGTTTTTGTACCATTGTACTTTATACCTGGAAACTCTTTTATGAATTTCCTTACATTTCGTTTTCTACTGACTGTAGCACTATCAGAACCTTCTGACGTTAGTGCGCTATACACAAAAACAGCAATTTAACAAATATCAGAAGTGTTCACACCGCGATGATATGATGTACCAAATTCACTCTGTGAATTAACTAGGCGCACACGTGTTGACTCCAGGCGACTCTGATATGCCGTCGAGAATGAGCAGCTTTATTAGTAAATGACAATCGATTAATTGCATGGCAATAAATTTTAACCTCGTAAAGTGTATTCCATTACATAAACCATTGTATCTATGTTAGATCGATAACATTTTTCTTTACCGTCGTATGTAGGATGAAAATACGAAGATGGTATCATAAGTACCCGGCCTGACCTACTGATGGCGGTAGTTGTTTGAACAATATCACTGTATTAGAAAGTACACAATCTTTATAGCATATGTTTCAAGTTTGAAGATTCCACGTTGTTTAGTATTTGTTTAGCAGCCATCAGTACTGAACGTTTTCAGTGAATTCGTAAAAATGAAGAAACTTGGCCATCTTTACGTGATACAATACTTTTATTTGAAAGGCCTCAGCACAACCGATATAAAAGCTGAACTGGATTCTGCTCTGAGTGAGTCTGCTCCTTCGTTTACAATAGTGAGATTTTGAGTAGCAGAGTTTAAACGAGGCCTTACGAGCTGTTAAGACGAGCATCGCGGTGGTCGACCAAATGAGGTGACGACTCCAGAAATGGTGAAGAAAATCCACAAAGCGGTACTGAATAAACGTCGACTGAGAGTGCGTGAGCTAGCAGATGTAGTAGGCATTTCAAAAAGTGTGATACATCGCATATTATATGAAAATTTTGACATGAGAGAGCTGTGTGCTAGATGGGTGCCGCTTTTGCTCACACACGAGCAAAAATAGTGTCGTGAAAATGTTTCAATTGAGTGTTTTGAGAAGTTTCACAGCAACAAAGCAGAATTTTTCGCCGTTTCATAACCATTGATGAAATGTGTGTCCACCACTGCACACCCGAGATAAACGAACAATCAAAACAATGGACTCAAAAGGGAGAACCGGCTCCAAAAAAGGCAAAGACGGTTTCATCTGCAGGCCGGTTCATGGTATTGGTTTTTTGGGACACGCGTGAAATAATTTTCATCGACTATCTTGAAAAAGGAAAAACTATTAACGTTGAGTATTATGCGAAATTATTGCAACGTTTGAGCGAAGAAATCTAGCAAAAACGGCCCCATTTGGCTAAGAAAAAAGCATTGTTACACCAAGACAATGCACCAGCTCAGAAATCCGTTATTGCAATGGCCAAAATTAATGAATTAAAGTTTGAATTGCTACCTCATGCATATTCGCCAGATTTAGGCCCTCGGATAATTTTTGTTCCCAAACTTGGAAAAATAGCTCAGTGTCAAAGATTTTCCAAAGATGAAGAAGATATGTCGTCAGTTAATGGCTATTTTGAAGAGCAAGGCAGTTCTTATTGTAAAAAGGGTATCGAACTTACTGGGAAAATTGTATACAGCTGAAGGGAGATTATATTGAAAAATAAATATATTTCTTTCCAAAATGGTTGTGTTTTCTCTCTTGGGTCGAGTACTTTTCGGACCATCCTCATATATTATAATGAAGTGATTATAAAATGCATTGGGGACGTTTGGTGACTAAAGCTACTTAAAACATGTAACTTTATATGTTAAAACAAGCAATAAATAAAATAAGCATTTATCGCTTGAAATCTTTTAGTAGACCGTACATATTTAGTACTTACTTTAATGCCGTACATACATATTTAATAATTTTCATGAATTTTGTTTTGCTTGGAATTTTAAAATTTCTTATCGTGGTAAATGCTATTGCTCTTATCAGTGCATTAACGAAGCCAATGCTAAGTACATCGTATTATAAACAAAACATTCTCTGGAATTTGATGTATTAATAACTAATTGACTTACTACATCTTGGACATTAATTGATCGTAATACATTGTTTCATAATTTATGTCTATTTTGATATCCTTCACTAAAATAACTTCCGCATATTCAATATTTTACCACAAAGATTTCTAAGAATTCAATAAATAATATGTCAGTGCAATTGTTCTATATATTTAATGATTTTATTATTGATATATTTCCAAAATAAAATCACTTTTTCGTTATCCCTTTTTTGTTTTTCATTAGTCAAACACTATTTTCTCACATTGACTCATTTTATAATTTCCTAGATTACGTTTACAAAAACAATGACAGTTAACTATCACTGTTTTAATGAAAATACTTAAAATAATACAATTATAATCACAAAAATTGATTCTACCTAATTTACTAATGCATATTAGTTGATTAATTAGGACTGTGTCTATTATATGTAGAGGATAAGAGAAGAGAGGAAATCGAAAGCACCTTTAATGTTTTGATAGCTGCTTTTGGTGACTTGCTTTGATTTTGAATGTTTCTAGTCTACAAACATTACCTAATATTAAATAAAATGAATAAATTAAAAATTTTCAAATATTCGAACTCTCCGTGGAAGATTTAATTGAATCATCTCTATATTACTTTTGATGAAGGCAAAGCCATTATTAAAAATGTCACTTATTTATTATGGTTTAAGTGGGGCTTTCAATGCAGTCATATGATATTCTACTACACAAATTGCACCATTATGGCGCCAGGGAATGGCCATTACAACTGCTCGAATCTTTCTTCGCAAACTGGAAACAGAAACAAAATAAAACCCAAAATTTACAAATACGGAGCTACAACAATAGGAATGCCATAGGTGTCTCTGTTAGGACCTATGCTTTTTTTAATTTACTTAAAGGACCAAGAAATACAAATTATTTTAAAAAAATTTGACATATTTGCAGATGATATTAGATTTTTAACAAAATCTGAGAATAGAGAAACGTTATTTCATGAAACTGAAACTACATTGAAAGAAGTCGTTCGATTGCAATAACTTATAACTAAACATAAGTAAACCTATGTGTCTCCTCATAGCTACGTATTCAACACAGAACCCATAGAGATAGTAGGGCTATACGTGACTAGTAGTTTCAAATGGAGCAGCCACCCAGAACATCTGCTGAAAAGCTATCTTCAGCAATATACTGAGTAAGGGGAATTCTCGTTTAGTGAATTACGCTCCTAAACCGGCCTACTACAACTATATCTATCTGTAGACAATATACGATATTGTCGCAACTGGATCGTTCGGGGAACCACTTGAAGAAGAGCTTTTCCGAGGCCTCAATACAGAGCAAGCTATAGTGGTATATTTTTAAGAATATCACTGTATTAGAAAGTACACCATCTATAAAGCACACGTTTCAAGTTTGAAGACGCCACGTTGTTTGGTATTTGTTTGGCAGCCATAAATAATGAACATTTTCAGTGAATTCGTAAAAATGGAGAAAATTGATCATCGTTACGTGATGCAATACTTTTATTTGAAAAGCCTCAGCCTAACCGATATAAAAGCTAAACTGGGTGAGTCTGCTCCGTTTACAACAGTGAAATATTGGGTAGCAAGGTTTAAATGAGGCTGTACGAGTTGTTAGGTTAATATTTGCCTTACCATTAGTCTACATTCTATCTTACTTGAAAGATTAGGTTTTCCAATAAGGATATAGCAATTTCGTCTTTTAATATGAACGTTTTGCATAATCCGTCAAAGTTAACATTTTTATTATGGTGAAATTCCCAAACGAGCAGCGTTTGGAAATTATTAAAAATTACATACTACCGCAATTCTGTGTCGTTGTTGTAACTTTAAGAACTCCTGTTCCAATTTTCGGTCGTAATAATCACACCACCAAACAGGCTATGTGTACAATAGTGGATAATTTCGAGTCAAAATATTTTTCATTGAATGTGCCTGTGTCAGTGAGACAACGCGTCTGTCCAACTACCAAAAATATTACAGCCGTAAGTGCTTCAGTTCAAAATGAACCAAATTAATCGATTCCACGCTGTTCAAAGGAATTGGAAATCTATGAAACCACATCCTGGCGTATTTTGTGTAAAGATCTTGGCCTACACCCTTAAGAGATCAATCTAACTCAAGAACTGAAGTTTCTTGATCATTCGAAGCGCCGAAATTTTTCCGATACATTTTTGTTAACATTTTCTGCATATCAGTGGCAAAAATTTCATTTGGTATACTAAATATTACGCTAATTTTTTGATCAATCAAACTAGGCATTACGAAAATCATAGAAAACATTTTTTTGGTATCCGAAAAGCTGTCATATGTTTACTCATTAATAAGAGTAATGACATGAAATTTTTTACAAATGTCAAAAACAATACGAAAAACCAAGAAACAACTAACAATATAAGAAAGAATCATTCCGTTTGAATTAATCTACGTGGTTTACATCAGCCAGTCCCAATACCTATTGATCACAGTGGCATGAAGTTTATTGATTTATTGATTTTACTCGTATGTATGTCTTTTGTTTCATATTTTACGTCCTTTGATTATACATGTCAATCTGTTAAATAAATAAGTTATAAATATTCTTTCTTATCTAGAAACTAATGGAACACAGTTCGAGCATTATATTTTATTATTGGTCAAATTTTTAGTAACTAAAGTTATATTAGTAACATCGATGTATATAATATTGTCTTTATATTTGATTATCTTTTCATATTTAATATCAACGAAATAGAGTACCAATGACATTGTTTCAAAACTAAAACCAGCTAATATGTTATAATTTATATAAACTATAGATTGATGCTAGACAATACTGAGAAGCTTTTTAATGCAAATAATACTCCTTCTGGTGTCCGAGCCTGGTGAGGTTTCCCGTCTTGAATCAAATTAAGCCGCAGGCTCCACTAATGTCCATCAATTCCTTTAAGTTTCAGCTTTGCAATGATAATTCCCTCGGTACACAAAAGCTTTGGTTTCCAGGAGCTGCCCGACGAGTCGTCGGAGGAATGTCGGCGGATCGCTAGCTGGAATCGTTTATGGTTAGAACCAGAACGGTATCTGGTCGGCTTCGAACCTCTAACTTTCGTTCTTGATCAATAAAAGCATTTTAGCAAATGCTTTCGCTTCTGTCCGTCCTGCGACGATCCAAGAATTTTACGCTAAGTGTCGATAACTGCCGGGGTATAGAAGTAGTAAAACAAATTTTTCTTTTTGCCAGAAGCTATTGGTAAATTACGTAACACAAACCGAAATCGTCTTATTCTTCATCATGATAAGGCGAACAACGAAGTGTCAACTTCTTACGATGTGATTTCTTTGCCCCAGTTTATCAAAAATAAAATACGTGGAAATAATTTTTCAGCACCTGAATCTGATGTACTAATACAGCACGTTTCTGAGATACTCGTTTTTGTCTGGAAAAAACATTTCAAAACTTGGTTCGCATAAGTGCAAAAGTATTTACATTTTAAGGGCGATTACTAATAAAGTTTTTTTAGACTTTTTCTAAAAACCTTCAGAGCAATTATTTTCAAATTAAGGACATCGAATATTGCTTAATACTGAGTATTTGTGGTTGAATTGCCTCAGATTTTCTAATATATATGAGTATATATATCTTTATGAATATATACATCAGTCTTCTTGATATGGATTATCTTTTAGAGATGATTGATGATGGTATTTACTGCTTGCTATTGTTTTTACTACTTTTGTTTTCCTCACCAATGGAACTCGAATATATATATAATATTATTATTATTAATTCTTCTGTGCATACATATTTGTCCTAAAATATGGAACTAATCGCTAACCAAAAATTTTATTATTAAAATAAGTAGGCGGCATCAGCAATTAATCCAAAAATCACTAATTTTATACGCACACGACTTTTTATTTATATGCCCTATGGTTTAGAAAATAAAGAATTTCGCAAAGCGACATGCGAAGCGTGATTATATTCACATAATATAAGGAAAAATTTAAACAGTTTTCATCATTAATTTGATGTTTTGACGAAGGTAAATCTTATTCAAAACGGAAAACAGATGTTAAATAAAGGGAACGATATGGAACCTGTCAAGACTTCCCGCTTCCGTAATAATTATCTACCACAACGTTATCGTCATCCCAACTCACAAGCAAGAACTTCATAATTTACATCAGAGTTAAGTGCTGATATAAATTACTAACCAAAAGGGTGATGTTTGAGAATAATTGAGTGAACTCGACAGGCAACAACATTGAAGTATTTAAATACAAAATTTACACAACGCAGTGTGCAGTTAATTAGTTTCTTCTCCCGATTAATATAATATTATGAAGTTCATGATCAACAATTGCCCCACGTTAGGGGTGCCAAAATTATTATGATGTGCATTTAATCTTTGTTCTAAGTAACCGAAGAAAGATCAAATAATTTATTTAAATACGAAAACGAAATGATAGTTTTTTAAGAAATTGCTCACTCTCATAATTTAATTTTTTTCCAAAATTATTATATTTAAAAGTTTATAAATAATATTTCATAAAAAATACTTTTCTTAACTTAAAATTTCTAGGCTGAATACAAGGTTATTAGCATTATAATTGTTGAAAAATTTTAATTTTGAACTAGTAAATACTATGAGATTAGAAATTTTTCTAATCAATAAAATTTATTTGCTTTTAACTACTTTAATAACTTGATGACTAATTTAATTAGACAGGTTTTTATGTTAAAAGAAAATTTATTACCATGTTAAAATTTAGAAAATTAGAAATAAGAAACAATTTTGTATATATCCCCTTATTAACTACATTAATTTACAAATTATACACAAATGCATGAATAATTAAATAAACATATCGTTATATGTTTACAGCTTCTTTTTAATTCTTCTATAAATACCTTAATTTAAAGTTTCCTCAATAGATGTCTTTTCTGTTATCGATTAAGGAATACTTTTACTCATATTTTAATTCTATTTTTGGCCTTGGATAGAAGTTCATTAGCTAATAAACTATAATACTAAATATATATTTCAACCAAATTAATTGTTATTTACATAATACTATTTATTAATTGTTTATAACTTGTTACCGGTAACTTGAGCAAATATCGTTTTACATTTATTAATAATTATTGGTGGAATAGTTTTATCTAAACATGATACTCGTATATGTGTTTTTTGTAAAACCTTCTTCGAAGCGGATCGTTGTGTAACAGCGACGATTTCGAAATCATTTTAATGTTTGTGTTCCTAGGTTCAGGAATGAAGTATTGAAAAGGTGCAACAAGTGCTGGAAACTTCGTCGTTCGGCGGTACTTCACAGACATGCTCTTTGAATGTCAAGTAGGTCAATTCGAAGGACCTTACGCTTGGACTTTCAATTTCATTTGTATAAGATTATGTTGTTTTAGAACAACGGCAAAACAACTTCGTGAGAGGACATAAGTTCCCAGAGACCATATTGAAAATGTTGGCTGACAGACTATACCGTTTTGATCACGAATAACTAGACCCATTTTAATTTATATGAGATGGTAAGCAAACAAAATTTTCGCACCTCTGCACTGCCAGAGAGTATTCGCGTGTGGCGTATCTTGAACCTGCATCTACCCTTTTCATGAAAACGGATGAACGGTGACCTTGCCAGATTGAATAATCTTCTACCAGTATTAAAAATATATGACATTAACCCTAGCACAATTGATCTGTCATCTTATGATTACTTTTATAGGGATACGTAAAATTTCAGCTTTACATTGACAAACCACGTACACTTGAAGCCTCTTCTGAAACGACAACGAGTGTAAGGATATCGCGCGAAATACGTCAATAGAATATGAAAATTTCGCTACCCCTTTACAAGGATGCGTCAACAAAGCCTATCTGATGTGATTGTTTGCAGTTGATAATTTTTTTTCTTATTCGTTTCCTTATGTATTCTGACATGGCAATGTACCAGTAAAGTATGAAAAAACAGCTTTTAAATTCGTTCGAAAATAAATGTGTGACAATCTTTTCAAGAACATCATACTTTCTTGCCAGACACTCCATTTTGCTTATAACAGGTTTTCCAATAGAGACATAGGAATTTTTTCTATTAATACGAACATTTTCCTTGATCGGTCAACATCAAAACATCAGACAAGATTAATATTTTTATCATGGAGAAATCACGAACGAACAACAAATTATTTAAAAATACCGTCGGTAGTCACAAATTTAGAAGCGTTTGCTCTAATTTTTGATCGTAATCGTCGTCCCACCAGACTAGTTCACTATTGGATGCTCCTGTGCTAGTGACGCTAGCATGCCGGTCAAAGTACCGAAAATATCGCAACCGAAGTGCTTCAGTTCAAAATGAGTCAAATCAGTTTATTCCACACAAGAGAATTCGTAATCTCTCAAACCACATTGTGGCGAATTTTGCGTAAAAGTCTTGGTTTGCACTCTTGTAAGTTCAAATTAACTCAAAAACTGAAGTCTCTTGACCATTTGAAGCGTCAAAATTGGGCTCTGCTAAAGTCTGAAGTTTCATCGAAAGATCATCTTCAGCGATGAAGCTAATTATTGGCCTAATGACTTTGTCGATAAGCAAAATATGCATTACTGGACACCAACAAAATCACATGTGCTTCAAGAGACTTCATGGCAACCACAGAAAGTGACCGTGTGGTGTGCATTTCATACCGGAGGTGTGATTAGATCATATTTTTTCGTCGATGAAATTGATAACAATGTTACAGTCAATGGAGTTCGCTGTTGTGCTATGCTTAAACACTATTTTTGGCCAGAATTCTATGTACTTGAAATTAGTGATATGTGGTTCCAATAAGATGATATCACATTCCACAATTGATCAAACAACTGATCTATTGAAGGGGAAGTTCGATAACCGTGTAATCACAAGAAACGGACCGTCGTGTGGCTACTTCGCTCATGCGATTAATGCCATTGGATTTCTTTTTATGAGATTATGTTAAGTCGTTGGTTCATACCAAGAAGCGAGCTACGTTGTAGGAGATCAGGGACAATATCAAACGCGAAACTGCCAACGTTCCCGTCGATATGTGTGAAAGAATGGTGGAAAATTGGCTCCAAAGAATCGATCTCTGCGAACGTGCTCGCGGTCATATGGTCATAACTGTAACATGTATGCTGATCGGGAATAAATTTTAGCCCAATTTTATTATTATTTATACAAAATTGTTATATCCTTAATGAAAAAGCCCATATATTTATTATGATTTAAACAAAACACCTTCTCCACTATCTGAATCTAGATAACCTAATTTCATTGATTACACCTTTATCTTATATATAAAATTATTTCTTTTTAGAACATTGAAAACATTTATTATTAAAATTCTCGGAAAATTTTGATTTTGTCAAACATGTATATATGTATATATATATATATATATATATATATATATATATATATATATGTACATATTATATATGTATATATATATATATATATATATATATATATATATATGCATATATTTAACAAAAAACAATTTACAATTACGAATAATTGATACCGACGAAACTGTATTATTTTAAAATTCGATATTATCATAAATGCTTTCAATAATTGATTTAACCTCGTTCAATTCTATTTACAAAGTTATTAACCTTTGAACATTAAAGTCTTTAAACTTTTCTATTCAGCAATTCTTAATAGTTTAAACTTTCATTCGATTTGCAAATTTTTCTTGTTGGAAAAGTTTTTCCTGAAACTTTTAGAAGTTTCGCTGCAAATTAAATAGTTGGTGGTTTAAATACAGTGCCGTTGATGTTTACAAACTCTTCAGGACTTTGTGCATTTACTAAATACTTCAATAACTTGAAAGAAAATTGATAATATATTATACTGTTTGTTATGATTTCAAATAACGAAAAGAAACTAATAATTCCCTTGATTGATGTACAAGAAACTAGAAAAAATTAATTACAATTAAAAGTGGAAAATATGTGTTACAATGGATTTTGACTTCTTCTAAAAAAATGAAATATAAACTTAGTATCTGGTGAAATTTTATTTTTTTCATTATAATGTAATGTACATATGTACATAATTTAATATTGCAATGTTTTTTCATTGTTTTCTAAAATTTATAAATATATTTCAGTGTCTTTTCTTTTCGTTAAATTATATATAATATATTTTTTTCATAGAATCGAACGAACGTAGTAGTAGGACGTAGAACATAGCAAGAACATAGCAGATGCTGTGACTATCCAAATTTCTTCAATTTTTGATGTCCTACTACTCCGTCCGTTTGATTTTATTATATAGCCTGAGTACTTACTCATGCTATCATTAATTGTTGTTTATTAATTTTAAGAGTCTTATTTTTTATATCAAGAGAGTGTAACACTCTCGAGGAATCAACTGTATAAAGGAAGGCGAAAGCTCGGCAATGAAGCTTTAATTTTCCAGATTTATCGAACTACTTTGCATTTTCCTATTTTTCAAACTAACTTCTTGTCTCCTCCGAAAACTTTGCACACTATTCCACGTTCGAAAAATATTTTAATCTTTAGAAAACTTTTCTTGTAGTTTATTCTTTACATGGAAAACTAGCTGGAAGTCATATGACGCAAGATCTGGGCTGTAGGGTTGATATTACAAATACGTGTATTCAGTACAGACTTTGGGGCGGTGAGAAGAAAGGTAATCGTTGTAGAAAAGTCAGATGGAATGTGGCAAAAGATGTAAAACGCAGAAAAGCACATAATAATATTGCTTTGTTTTTCTATGTGATCGTGAAATTCTAATGAACAAACGGACAAAGTCGATACAATAGATCTGTAACCACAGTGGAGTAGGGCACAGGAGAGTCATAAACCAATCCAGTTGTATAATGAAATTAGACCAATAAAGAGTCAGGATTGAATTGTTACCCAGAAATCATATATAAATAGTAGAGTATGTTTTCCGTGCCTATAGAACAATATTGCTACTTCTAATTACTATCTCAAACAAAACTGCGAACAACGGAAAATATATGAATCGGGTGAAAGTAGTGTTCGAGCAGTTCCATTAGTTGATTCAAACAAAATATTTCTTCCACATCTTCACAAAAAAACTTGAATTAATAAGAAACTTTGTTAAGACTAAAAAAACAAAAAATATCAATATTTAGTATCAACTCAGAGAAAAGATTAGAATATTAAATAGAATGTTTTTGTTTAGAAAACAATATTCGATTTGAATTCAAGAGGCCACCCCGTGTGATATATTAAAAAAAATGTATCTTGCAATTGATTGCTAAAGATGTGCATATACTGGTGAAGTGATTTTCTAATATTCGAAGTCGTTGGAAAGTTACAGCGGGTAGAAAACCAGGTGTTCGGAGGGCTTAATCGAGCGCTCGGCGGGGCGAAGCACCGGGACTTTTGTGACGCTCGGTTTCTTATCTGAGACCTTTCAATACACATGTACACTCATATAAAAATGTATACAAAGAGATTTAGAAAGTCACTTCCCGAACTTACTTTCAAATATAACGATTAGTTTAGTTTTGATTTGGCACCGAAGAGCGTAACTACGAATCGGTTCGAAATCAGATCAGTTTATAAGTTGCTCGTTTCTGCAATGAGTGATAGAAAAGGTAGCAAGTCAAGTGATATTCATTCTGGTACGTCTAAGAAACGAAAGTTTTGTGGAAGTCGTCATAGAGTGCAAAGTTATACGGAGATTACATTAGCTTCAGCTAAGAAACTCAAAGACAGTATGAAGAGATTGCAACATTTTTGGCTGTAGTTATCTTCAACGAAGGATTTCAAAGGGTAATAAGAACATTGACAACAATGAGATGTTTAATTGGCTACGAAGCGCATGCTTACGTGCACCGTCGTGATAGAGCACGTATCGCTCGCTCTGAACGGCCCGTGAGCGATGCCGTGAAACAACCCAAGATTGGAACAAGAGCAGAAGAAGCAACTTTAAGGGGCTTCCAAGAGATAGAAGTAGTAATTCTCTATGGATCAGGCATAACAGATTAATGGTGAGTAAAGATTTCATAGTTTAAATCGAATTTGAACTTCTAAAGTCGTTTTTTTTTAAATTGCGTTTTTCTAAATGGCCTGCACGATATCTAAGAAACAGTTTGACCGATTGCTTTGAAATTCTAATGGTAGATTCGGCACATGTGTAGTCATCGTCTAAACTAAGAGAATCCAAAAATTTCTAACTGTTTTTTTTTTCGTAACAAAATAATCGAAAAAATCATATAATGTGAAAATTAATTTTCAGAAATACATATGTCAATTATTCAATTTTCAAGCTAATCAATCGATATCATAGAGACCGTCGACAAACTTTTTTTCGACATTGGTGCCTTTGGAGTGATGCAACACACATCGTGAGGAAGATTTTTGTCTGAAAATATTCTAGCTTACTGTAGAAATGTCAATAAATATATAGTAGAAAGTTCAAACTTCCATATTTTTGTCGTTCGTCCAAAAAAATCTAAAGCTAAAAAGACCGGTCGTTACACGGGGTGACTGTCTTAATTACGAACGAACTTACAAAAACGATGTTGGGCACAAACAATATTCGTTGCGTGTAACATACTGGAACAGTGATTAAAAAATTTTCAGATTGTACAGACACATAAGTTGCTGTTTCAGTTACAGAAATAAATGTTGTCTTCATAGGCTTGAACTTACTAATACTAAATAGTAACAGGATCACTTTTACGTTATTAAATTTAGTACTGATTTAATAATTGTGTACGCGTGATCAGGAGATACAATAGTTACTACACACTAACTTGTTTGTTTAACAAAAGTGTCATTAGAGGGAAATATTTTATTTATTTATGATGGACATACATGTTTTGAAACTTTTATACATATATATTTTGAAAAAGTTACTGTATAAACGATTATGTACTTATCAGTTTATTTAAAAAGGTTACAACAAAACATTACTTAAACATACATACATATACATACATAGGTATATGTAAGATGTACTATATACTTATGCATACATATTTAATGAATAATATCATATCTCCCTCTCTCGACCAATACATAAATGTATTGACCGACAAAGCAAGAACGCTTCTATCTTACAGATCGGAGACTATGTTTCCAGTGTATAATAGACAGAAAATTACATCTAGGCTTTATGCCAATTAAAGAATGTTAAAAAGAATCATTCTATTATTAATAACACCCTATCAACTACATATGTTTCAGATATGATCGTCAGGTTGATTTGTGTTATTAATTTGTATTATCATATTGTACAGAAAATAATGAATAATATCATATCTATGATATTATTCATTATTTATTTTCAGAAAATTGAATAAATCATATCTATGATATTATTCATTATTTTCTGATCGAAAAATATGATAATGTTCATTAATAACACAAATCAACCTGACGATCCGTGATATCGGTGAAACATATGTAGTTGATAGGGTGTTATTAATAATAAAATAACATACATATTTACTTAAAAGTAGAAAAGCCAAAATCGTCGCTATACTAAATTATTAAAAGTCTATTGTTTATTGAGTATGTAGGGTATTTTGCATTGTATTGATGTCATAATTTTTAATACTATGATTTTATTTGATCAAAAATAGTAATGTTCCAAACCAGAAAATATACCTAAGTGTATATATTGTATAAAGACTGATATAAAATATCTTGAAAAAAAGAACTTTATTTAGGGAGCTGTATTATCAAACACAAAATATGTAATTAAAAACTACTTTGAAAATGATCCAGGCATTGCTCGTTAAGTCTATCTCCTGCATTTTAATTATTACGTCTCAATTGGTTTCTTTAAATTAAAATAAATCGTTGATTGACGCGCGGTTATATCTACTATTGCGCCTTGGATATGAGCGTCTATATTAAAGATATTTAAAATAATAAAGTATTAGATTCCTTATTTTATTGTAGCAACATAACTGTAAATGGAGATGACATACACATAGAATAAATTCAGAGCGCATAATTTAACAATATATACAAAATTATCTGCCCTGTATAAAGATGAAATATAGAAAATTTTTGCTAGTTTATCTACGGGCTGTAAACTCTTTTTTGTATATTCCGCTGCATAATATAAATAAACGTTTTATAGACTTCTTTATTTATCCATACGCCCTATTCTATCGACTAGTTATCCTCAGGCGGAAAAAATCAATTATTATTTTTGTAGCTTACAGTAAAATGCGTGTAATTCATTTTGCAAATATAAAAATAGTCAATAGTCAAGCGAAATGTTTTTATTCTATATGCACACAGGTTGGTGAAACTGTTTATTCAGAAATTAAAAAGCTTTACAAAAATGTTGTAACAGTAGCAGTAATTACATAATATCACATACACAAAAAGTGATGTACACTCCCACTCATGGAAGTATGGACACTTGATTAAATTTTATATAACGATCACAAAAAATATATTAATGCCAATAAATAGCGATAGTATTGGTATACCTTATTCTTAAGGTTTATATTTCAAATAGGTATCGTATTTGTATATATTCTCCAAATAATATGATAGACACAATAACTATAATTACCTGATATTGGATCTCAATAGTATTGTACAATAATTCCACCTATGTATATATAATCAGAATTAATAGTACGGTCATTCAGAAGGGACTTAAGTCTATAAATTTACCTGAAATGAGTCGGTTACCCTATTACCACCTCCTTGTGCCTATCAGTAGATCACTGAACGTGCTTGTGTGAAGTTGTCTATTTCGTAAGCGAATACTGTAATTTCTGTTCTGTGGAACACGATCAGCGATACTTACTTTGTATCGTGAGGAGTATTCAGTTCGTGGTATTGACGAAAAATTAAAAGTGAAAAAATAGACAGTGAATCTCATAATTCGTCAATTTCAAGAAACTTGCAGTCTGGAAGACCGTAATCGGCCGGGATCATCGAGAGGTACTTCCAAATCTGACGACGAAAGAATTAAATTAATTAGAAAAAGAAATAGAAAGTTAAAACCTTAAATAACAGCCGAATTTTATCAGGGCTGTGCTAAAAAAAATTCTGTGAGTACAGTGAAACGACGATTGGTGGAAGCAAATTTACACGGTCGCGTTGCCTCACGGAAACCATTATTACGACGTGGAAATAAGCAGAAACGACTACAATAGGCAAGGTTACACCGTAATTGGACAGCTGATGAGCGGAAGACTGTACTGTGGGGTGACGAATCGAAATTTGAAATGTTCGGGCAAAGAGAAGAATTTTCGTCAGACGATCGGCGCGAGAAAAAATGTGGCTCCAACGGTGAAACATGGGGGTGGTTCTGTTGTAGTCTGGGGCTGTTTTTCATTAGCCGGAATGGGGGTTTGTTAAAAGTAGGTGGTATTATGAGAAAGGAAAATTACCCAGAAATTTTGGAAAATCACGTTTTATCGTCAGGCCTGGGATTAATTAGTAATAATTTTGAATTTTTGCATGTTAGTGACCCTAAACACACGTCGTTGTTCTCTAAAAATTACCTTGAAGCGGAGAAAAATGAAAATATTTTGAAAGTAGTGACATGGCTACCTCAGAGTCCGGACCTCAACCTCATTGAATTATTATGGGATGAACTCGATAGAAGAGTTAGAAAGGATGTCGAAGAAAGAACTTAATATTTTACAAAAAGAATTGAATAACATTACACCAGATGTAATATGAAAATTAATAAAAAGAATGCCCCTAATAACAAAAGCTGTAATTGCCGCGAACGGTGGTTTCTTCAATTAAAAGAAACTATAATTAATATGATATATAAGTACATTATAAATAAGTTTAATAAATTGTAATTTTAATTTTTATGATATAAAGAATCAATAAATATTAATTTTTGTTCAATTTCGTTGATGTTCTTTATTTTTTTTTCTTGTTATTGATTGATATAATTGCTGTCCATACTTCCGTGAGCGGTAGTATATGTATATATGAACGTCAATATTTAAAATTAAAAACTATTATCAATACACGAATTGAAAAATCAACCTGGTAAACCTCTCCAAAAGCATAATGTACGTGAGCTTCTCCCGCTAGTTCGTTACGCTATTCTCCTCAACTTATTTGCATTCCAAATCTGGTAAAGTACACGTCGCTCTATATAGTTGCATATAGGAATATCGGGTTATCTAATTATAATTATAGAATTATAATCTTTTAGCGTTATATTATAAAAGTGAGTAAATTGTTTTAAATTACATTACGAGAATCATAAAAAGCGTAATGAGATTATTAATAGATGTTTATTAAAATTTAGTGATGAACATATATGGAAATGAATGAAATAATAATTTATTCGAATATTTAATAAATTAGTAAATTAAATTCTGTTAATAAAGAACATGAAAAATTATCATAGAAAAGTGAATAAACATCGAATATAAGTTTAAAAAAATTTTTAAATTTAGATCAAAATAGTAAAAGAGAAAGTTTTTGTTCTCCTATGTAATGTTTATTAATGAATTTTAATCTACTCCAGTTACAAGATACGAAATCACAAAGCAGTCCAATTGTAAACATACCTGTTTGGAAAGTGAAAGATTGTGACCCTTGCGAGTTTGAACTATATTCAAATACAAATTTATATAAATTTACGAATTCTATGAATGATTAATTTGATTAAATGTAAGTATTATTTAAAAGTATTATTTAAAGTAGCAACGTATAACTCAGATAACTGAAGAGAAACCGAATGGAGTCAATCAAAATATTATAAATATTCGTCGATGCGTAAAAGGTCTTTCAATCAAAATTTATGTAATCGTCTTTTTAAATGCTTTGACATAACGTTTTCAAGAAATGCTGTCCCTCGTCGTTTGCATTTTCTTTTGTATGGAAAAGACAGAAAAATATATCGTAATCAATGAAAATAATGCAATGACCATGACGAAAGTTGCGTTGAATTTTAGAGCTCATTAGATTGTCTGGCTTCGTTGGCAGTTTTACAAATCTATATGTATCATTATCGAAACGATAATACAAAATACTGAGAGAGAACTGTGTATTCATCTCTCGGATTGTAATGAAAGAACTCATATCGTTTTGTTCGGAATCGAACGAAACATCTACTGATCATGCAAATAGCGGACGCGTGTACATAAACTGTAATTGCAAAATATAGTAATCAACGAAGCTATTGCCAAACACTACGATCGAAGATGGATATAGTTCTTTCTCATTATTTTGTATTATCGTTTGGCTAATGATACCAGCCAAGTGTAATAGATCTGTTAAGACGTATATACAATTCGTTTAGAGATTTCCTATTGAGGAATCGTTTTCATGATCAAGAATTAAATTGTCAACTAACCAAGATCATTTGGACATTTTCTGATTACATATTCGTCACCCCATTGCAATATTTGATTTTGTTCAGTTCTGTTATTCATCAAAAATTCGTTTGGTTGTAGATTTGATTCTTAACTGTTGAACAATATGGTCAAATAAGAAGCGAATATTGGTTTAATTTTTAACAGATAATTTTCTTATTTATCAACGATATTCTGAGAAGGTTTTAAATACCCTGTGTTTAGTTTATTTATGACGTGTTAATAATATTTTAGAGTGACTACGTGTTTAAATTTACACAATATTGAAATGACATATTTTGTTGGAGAAGGAATACTTTTATTTTTGTTTTTTTCTTTTTCAGCATCCAATAAATAAAAAAATAACTACTAGAAATATAGAAATTCTGCCTAACGTTTTGAGACGGAAATACAATAAGTATCGTTAGGCAATATAGAAAGTGATATATTTCTTAAATAGCGAGTCTTTATAGCGCATTATAACAAACGAATTTTTCTGATCACTAGCTTTAGGACACACATGTGTAGAGTATATATACATATTACATAAACATATTTCTTAACTACGTTCTACTATTACCCTGCTTAAAGTTTATACACAACTTATATACTGTGTATAATATTCTATACTAGATTCTTATCTACCTAGTAAATATACAAAATATTGTACTAAATTAAAAATATTTGTACATTTGGGTATATTTGCAAAAATAACCTTATTAGTTATAGTTATTGATGTACCATATGTTTGTAAGTAAATTCTCAAAGTGAGACATTATATACGAGGGTGGTCCCAGTAGTACCCGATCCAACAAAGAAAATACAGAAATTTTGGAAAGAAATATATTTATTTTTCAACATAATCTCCTTTCAGCTCTATACACTTCCCAGCGATGTTCAATAAGTTCGATACCCTTTTTATAATAAGAGCGGCCTTGCTCCTGAAAATAGCCATTAACTGCCGATATCACTTCTTCAGCGTTGGAAAATCTTTGGCCATTGTGACATTTTTTCAAGTTTGGGGACAGAAAATAATCCGATGGAGGCAAACCTGGTGAATAGGGTGCATGATGTAGCCATTCTAACTTTAATTCATTAATTTTGGCCATTGCAATAATGGATTCGTGAGCTGGTGCATTGTCTTTATGAAACAATACTTTCGTCTTAGCCAAATGCGGCCAGTTTTGATTGATTTCCTCGCCCAAACGTTACAATAAGTTCGCATAATACTCGGCGTTGAGAGTTTTTACTTTTTCAAGATAGTCAACGAAAATTATTCCACACGGAATGAAGCGGTCTTCGCCATTGTTTTGATTATTCTTTTGTCTCGGATGTGAAGTGATGGACCCATGTCTCATCCATGGTTATGAAACGGCGCAAAAATTCTGTTTCGTTGCTGTGAAACTTCGCCAAAACACTCAATTGAAACATCTTCACGACACTGTTTTTGCTCGAGTGTGAGCAAATGCGGCACCCATCTTGCACATAGCTTTCTCATCTCTAAATTTTCAGATAATATGCGATGTACCGCACTTTTTGAAATACCTACTATGTCTGCTAGCTCGCGCACATTCAGTCGACGATCATCCAGTACCGCCTTGTGAATTATTTTCACCATTTCTGAAGTCGTCACCGCATTTGATCGACCACTGCGATGCTGGTCTTGGCAGCTCGTACGGCCTCGTTTAAACTCTGCTACCCAATATTTCACTATTGTAAACGAAGGAGCAGATTCCCCAGAGTAGAATCCATGTATCCTATGTATTGCACTTTTTGAAATGCCTACTGTCTCTGCTAGCTTATACACCTTCAGCTGACGATCATCCAGTACCGCTTCGCGGATTTTCGTTACCATTTTAGGAGTTGTCACCTCATTTGGTGGACCACTGCGATGCTCGTGTTGGTAACCCTTACGGCTACACAATATTTCACTGTTGTAAACGAAGGAGCAGATTCACACAGAGTAGAATGCAGTTCAGCTTTTATATCGGTTGGGCTGAGGCCTTTCAAATAAAAGTATTGTACCACGTAACGATAACCAATTTTTTCCATTTTTACAAATTCACTAGAAGCGTTCACTATTGATGGCTGGCAAACAAATACTAAACAACGTGGCATCTTAAAACTTGAAACATATCCTTTATAAATTGTGTACTCTCTAATACAGTGATATCTTTCAAACAACTACCGCAATCTCTAGGTCAATTCGGGTACTTATGGGACCATTCTCGTAAAAGACATTATTTTGAAATAAGAGTTGCATAAATGTAAAAAATGTATCTTTATACTCAAAGAACTATTTTGCTTAATTTTAAAACGTTATCACCACCGAATGTTGTATCACCAGTCCATCCCTTTCAAATCCTATTATATAATATTTTCGTCATAGTTTCGTACATCTAAATTGGACAATTTCAGAGAATTTGTTTGAAAATATTTGGCTTTACACCATCATTATTATTATAACTTGTAGTTATTCTGCCTCGTAACATAAGTAGAAGATCCCTCAAACTGTACTGTGATGTTTTTATTTCTGAAGAATATTATACAGGCTGTTCAGACAGTAGCTACGAGTAGACGCATGTTTTCAAATATCGCATCTTTTTCCGTATTTAAATAGTGACTTTATTTATGCATCAACGTGTAATAGCATTTCCTATACAAATCTTCAATATTTGCGTATTATAATAAGTTTTATGTGGATTTTGTTAGAACGAGACAAAAATTGCAATGATTGTTAATAGGTAGTTATGGAAATGAGAGGTAATGTCAAAATTATTTAGTCAGATGCATAATATTCTACCATAAAATTATAAATTAATAAATAAAATAATCGAGTACTGTACATTCCAAATTTGCAAGTAATCGAGACAGTTGAACATATAAAAAAAAGTAATTCACAAATGTTCGATACGACCCTCTTGTGCAAGCGTCTTTCAATGTCCCCAGGCTTAAGTTTTTATTTTCTCGAAATTTCCTGCACTGCATAACACAATAAACCCAGATCACATTGAATCATGAGGATTGATATGAGAACTGAAATATGTCACTACATTAATTTTGCTCACTTTTTCATCTACGATAAGTCGAGTCGATCAAGCGCCAATAGATCCTACGTTCTCGAATCGTTAAAGTTTGATTCATTCATCTAAATGTTTACTTATATATGACAAGTTCTGTCAACAATCTCCATGAATATAAAATAAGTTCAAAATGTCCATATTTCAGAAATTCTTGTTGTCCATTTTGATTACTATAAGTAAACTATCCCAGACTAAAGTTGTAATAACTAATTGTTTACTTTATTTTTGATATTACCTGTAATTTACATAGATATCTATTAACAATCATTGCAATTCGTACTAGTTCATTGCAGTAAAATCTACAAAAAACTCTTTATAACAAGAAAAGAATTGAAAATGAATATAGCAATTACTATTTCGTGTTAATGTAAAAGTAAATTCTATAATTGAGTGCAAACAAAAATAAGGGGCGCTGTATTTGTAAAAAAAACTTTGGTGCTTTAAAGTTGCCCGTATTCGAAACCATTTTATGATCACTCACTGTACAAGATTTTTTAAAAACAAAAGCACCACAGTAAAGTTTGGGGCTTCTTCTGCTCTTTATTTAGGAAAACTTAACTAATTAACAATAATTATCCTAGAATCCGGTGCTCCGCCTGTGGCACTACACTGGAGAAGGGCTCTTCTGCTACATGAATATGCAGCGTTTTTAGAAATATCAGTGAACATTGTTAGCTTGTATTTTACAGTGTGCGATTAGCATTGATAAGGAAGTAGCAACTCTTTCTTCAAAACCGATCAAATATTTTATACACTAACATGCAACATAGTTAGGGACATGTAGTATAAGCTCTGGGTGAAGTGTTCGGTGAGTAAAAATGCACTACCAACCACCACGTTCTCCAAAAAGAAAGAAGTTGTGACTTTAATTTTAGTCTTAAAGTGAAACCATTCCTTTAAAGTAGTTTCACAAACTTCTTAGGAAATAAATAGCTTCCTTCTAAGAACCAATACGATAGATTCTGTTTTATTCTGCAACGGAAGGGTGGTAAAAAAATAAGGTGTTGTATCGGGCTTTCCAATAAGGACATAACAATTTTGTTTCTTACGTCTTGAACATTTTTCATTGTCTGCCAATGTCAAAACGTCAGTCAAGGTTAACATTTTTATCATGGTAAAGTTCACAAACAAGCAATATTTAGAAATTTTTAAAAGTTACTACTGCAATTCTAAATCGGTGGTGGCCACTAAAAGCGCTTACTCCAATTTTCGGTAGTAATAATCGACACACCAGAAAGGCTGCGTGTGCTATAGTGGATAAGTTCGAGTCAAAATATTCACTATTGTGTCAGTGAGACAACGCACCGGTCGAAATACTAAAAATATCGCCGCAATTCAAAATATCATCACTATGTTGTGACAACGCACCGGTCGACCGATATGTGTGAAAGAGTGGTGGAAAATTGGCTCCAAAGAATCGATCGCTGCAAACGTGTTCAAGATGGTCATATGAACGAAATCAAATTCCATAGTTAAATGTAACATGTGTACTGTACTCGAAATAAATTTCATCCCAGTATCTCAAGTATTCTGTATTTTATTTAAATATCAAATTGTTATGTCCTTATTGAAAAACATATTATATTTCTTATCAAGAAATAAATACCACTATTATAATACAAACTCTGGTAAGTAGAAAAATACTATAATGGAAGAAATGCAAGAAAAAATTCTTAATAACGTATTTGAAAGTTAATTTATAATTTGAAAATTTATAAACTTTTCATTTTATTTTTTTTTGAATTATAAACAGGTTATTTTCTGTTACATACACAATGTAGATGGTATTATGAATGAAGTCACGGTCGCGCTAAAGATTTAAATCAAGTGAGGAAAGTTTCTAATCGTCTATTTCTAATCATCTACTAAACGTACTATTGCTTGGATAATCTAAAATTAGTCTAAATTCTATAGATGCTTACCTAATAAAAATGAAAAAAATGTATATAATTTTTTCATTTCTGCTGAAATATTATGGATATGTAATAAATAACATTTAAGACTAAAACACACACTAAATAAAATTCCTTCATTATAAAAATAAAACTAATTTCACTGATTATTAGATCACTATGCTTTAATGTAAAATTTAATGTATTAAATCACAAAATACTTTATAGGTTTTCACTACATACATGTTTTTGGTAACAGTTTTGCTTGTTAAGGTTATTCATAGCTCTGAGTGAATATTCATTATTTATAGAGTCCTGCTTCAATCGCGCACTACTGGAATTAGTTCTGCTCATGGGAACTTCAACAGAAACCACCGTTGTTAACATAGATTCTCGATGATTTCCTCCAAATGTACTGTTGGTCTTAATTGTATCACCTCCTGTTCGTTTATATTGGGGTACAGCGCCATATGGCAGAGGTTTACCTCCAATTGCACCTTTGTGCCTTTCTGCTCTGTCTTTACACAATCCATATCTCCCCATTAATATAAAGAAGTCTCGCCTGTATTGTTGGGTGAGTAGAGCATATAAACAGGGATTTGCACATGAATTTAAAGGATAGAAGAAAACTAGTAGAATCTTTGTTTGAGTAACTGTTATGAGTGGATGACCTAGTAAAGCAGTTAATCCGAAGAAAGCAATGGGAGCCCAACAAGCGAAATCCGTAAATACTAATAATGCCATCCTCTTTGCAACTGTTAAGTCGGATCTTACAGATGTCACGGAACAGTTGATTCCTTCTTCTTTGATTGATCGATACATACTTCCATAACAAACGCATACAAGTACGAACGTAATTGCATTAAATGCTAATAAAGTTGACAGATATATGGCGTCTGCTTTTCCCTTGTTTTCGAGTGGTAGGCAAATACTTGTTTTTGAATAGCTGCTAATACCGACGAGAGGCAGAGTTGCCATAAATATAGCGCAAATCCATCCAGCTATCATGACCCGAACGGCGGTTCGCAATTTCAAACGCCTGTTAAGATGTATTGCCCAAGTTATTGTATACCAACGTTCAGTTGTTATGACAGCGAGTGTGTAAACTGACAATATATTCCCAAATATTGTGAGAAATCCTGCCACGTTACATCCGTTACCTGCAAAAGAAAATAAAAATTAGATAGAATAATAATATATGTATATATTTATAACAATTTAATATTATTTATTAAACTTTTTACAGTATTATCCGTTATTTTTAATTATCATTAATTTCAGTTCTCTCAACAGAAAACTGACCGAAATGAAAAATACGCTGCAGGTCCGTATTATCAATATTTTTTTCTAAATAATAGCATTAGAATATGATTCATAGTAATTGTTACATACTCTATGTGAAACACAAGAATACGTTTTTCATAGTAATTCGTTTTCGAAATTGTATCGGCGTTAATTTACAAATTAAGCATACATTAAAAAGGCGATGAAAACGTAAAACTTGCTATACAAAAATGTCTATATAGTCCTAAAACTCTGACATGATGGAATCTTCGTCACTATTTAAATTGTATCCTTGTATTTTGTTTCAGTTTTCGTAACATTGTACTATGCCTTTACAGATACGTTTTTTAGTTCTTCTTTTATTAGTTCTATAACACTCTCACTGAATTTCGGTGAGTTGTGTTCAAATAAATTCAATAGGATTAAAGATTCAGTGATACGACTGCAACCGTAATACAAGATGTGGTAATTAAATAACGAGACTGGTGTGACAAATGCTATTTATTTATTGCCAATAAACTTACAGTTAACTTTTATCTGCTTCAACATACTCTCTTCCTCTAATTATACACAGCTGGACTTCTTTGTAGAATTTCTGTTTAACGGTTAGACCCTCAGGCATCCATTTAGTCATGATAACACCTTAGATATCGAAGAAACGATCAGCATTAGCTTCAATTTCGACTTGCTCGTTAGTGTTTTTTCTTGGCGATTCGGCGACCTTCCAGTGCAATGACGCTCTGTTTCCAAGTCATGTTGGAAAATCCAAGTTCACATGTGATAATTTTTGTAAGCAAGTCTGATTTTTCTGAGTGGTTCCATGATGGTACACCAAATGTTCATTCGATTGTTTTTTTGTGAGTGAGGTTTTTCGGCCCAGTTTTTGCACAAACTTTGTCTTATTGTTTCATTGTTAATGTTTATCATATCGGCAATCATCAACATACTTAGACGTCGGTCTTTCCGCACAATTTCATTAATTTTCTGAATGTTTTCTTTAGTTCTTGCAGTCACAGGTCGACCAGGACGTTCGTCATCTTCAACCACTTCTTGACCTTCAGAAAACCGTTTGCGCATTTTAAAAGCTCGCATACGTTCCATAACATTATCACCAAACACCACTTTTAACATTTGTAAACATTCTGTTGGCGATTTTTTTAATACGACAAGATACTTTAGGTTAATTTATTGCTCGATTTTTATTCCAACCATTATTAAAGCACTATTAAGTAAGTGTCCTGTACAATTAAAGCTTGAAAATAAACTAAAGCAGACAGAGACAAAACTACGAGTTGTTGTTTGGGAAGTAACAAAGTCAGTGGTATTCCAATTACAACCTCGCCCGACGCGGCTGCGCGATCGAAGGAGCGCAGTAACGTAATTTAATTACCATACCTTGTATATCGTGGTTTTTCTTTTCTTTCGATGTTATTTACTGCATATTCCTTTGAGAATTCAAATGACTTTATACGTAAACGTAGTTAGTTTTTTGTATAAGAATTTAAAGAAAATGTTATGGTTATATAAAAATTGTTGTATAGTTCCCTTAGCACTGTTGCTATTATTATATATTTTGTATAGTTTTGTATTAAACTACGTGTATACTCAAACCAATCTTCGAATATTGATGTTAACATGTCTTCGTGGTAATTTAGGGAACAACTTTTTATGTTTTTTACAGACAAGATCACAATTCCTTCATCCCAGCCATTTGTAGATCTGTTGTTATTTTTTGATCATTTTTTTTCTCCAGATGTATGAACATCTAACTGGCACCGATCTGAGTTATCACTCCAGCTCACTTTGACTATATCATGCGTATCAAACAACGTTTTATCAATATAATAAATATTTATTGCTTGTTGTCTATACTTGTCGATAGCAAGTAAATCATACCTCTTTCAGAAACACCAACATTCACCATATTCCTAATAGTCGATTCCGATATTTTAGTAAGTTGTGAAGCTTTTAGGTTAGCTTTCGCATAAATAATCTATCAGTTTCCATTAAGCGATAGATATTTAAGGTAATTTATCATACCTCCATGGATAAATGTTGTCTTTGTGTTCTATTACACATTTCGTCACCGTCGCTAACGGTCACATCTTCTGGTGGAACACCATCTGTTAAAGTAATTGCAATACTATTTTTCCAAGGTTCGAATATGTATACATTCGAATATTGTAAACTTTTAATATATAAAGCTCTATCGCCAAACTTGAATGCTTCATTAATTTAGTTAAGGTGGGATAAATTTCAAATTTTCTGTACAGTGTATGTAGTTTAGTATACAGTATTAAAACCTTTTGTTATTATTGTGTTATTACTTCATAATACCGTTTCTTCTTGATATTACTACGAAATAACATAATGAAAGAAATTAATTACATTAACTACTTTATTTCCCTAATATTCTTAAATCGGCTAATTTTGGTTTGCCATCACGATAGTGGAACCATCATGGGATAATTTATAATTCCGCACTGTACTTTTAAACGGATTATAATAATATTATTTTCTATTTATATTATTAACTTTATACGGTGTACGTTATATAAATAGATCATAATTATTATTTACTAGTATAGCTTTATAGGTATTTCGTTTTATAACATTCTTCGATATAAATATAATATTTAAGAATATGGATATACTACCGATGCTGTTATTTCTGAAGAGAAGTTATTACTAGCTTTAAATTTCAAGTAAGATTTCAAGTTTTTGATAGTAGCACATATAGAATGCTTAAAAGCGAAAGTCAAGTGTGCGGAAATTTCTAAAATGGGTAATTGGAAACTATTAATATATAGTTATAGTGCTATGAGTGTGACTAATTTAATTAGTAGAATACATGGACGGAAATTAAGAAAAGAGAAAAGTAGATGCGTTGTATACTGAAGACCAGAGCAGATTACAGCTTATTATTCTATTTGAATAAAAAACCGACAAATGCGAAACTTTTGCCATGGACTGAATATTGATTGAAATTCTTCTGCTAAAAAATTATTTTGACATGGTACGACCATATTCAAAGGAATTTCAGGCCAGAAATTTCGCTTCTTCAAGATTAAGATATTCTACTTCATCCGCTACTGATGAGAACATTGATTCTGATAGAAAAGTGTTCGAGTCTGACAAACATATAAGTTATTACGAAGAAGAAGTATGTCTGCACAAACGTTTTTGCGTGAGTAAGAGTTGTTCCATTTGGGTATTTTATGGAACTGGCAAGCAAATGGCACACTTTCTTCCATGGTGCTGAAAGGCATTCAAGAAGTTGAAAGTCTCATTATGTTAACAGCATCTTGCCAAGTGACGGAACTTGGTTCTACTAATATATCGTGTCCCAACCCAACCCAAAACAAGGAATAATTCTGTGAAGATGACGACATGCCCATATCTGGTCGAACATTTCCATTAGTCTTTGTGATTGTGAGAGGCGTTATGGAGATGTGCAGCTGCTACATTGTGGAGTGTATGGCCAGAATTGTTTTTTCTATCACAACGCTCTGGTCCATCGGTCTAATATCTGTACTTAGGATTTAGTAAAAATCGGACTGAAGGTGCTAAACACTTATTCTGCAGCCCAGGTTGGAAAGAAGGGAATGGAATAACGAGCGTGCCCTACTTTTAGGAGAAGCATGGAAGAGTTGCCACCATACTTCACTCTGAAGAATGGATAAGTGCAAGAAATATGGTTGAGATTGTTTTTAAAGATAAAAATTAAAGCTCCTGTAATACTTTTGTTGTTTCTTTTACATTGTGTCAACTCAACGAGAGATTGAATACACTAAAGTTTAAAGTTACTAATACTAGTGAAAAAGATTTACATTCGTTAAGGACGTGTAGTACACATAATGACTTACTGGGAATCAGTTTAATAATTTACATATCTCAAACGTTACTAGAACAATATTTACAGTTACAGTGGAGAATGCAAGAAATGACAAGATAGGGAATTACATTATTTCAAGTACACCTAGTCCCATTTATAATAAGAACATGGACATGAGAACCGGTGAAAGTTAAGCTTTACAAAACCATCTTCGTCAATATAATAAGTTTTGTAAAGGTAAATTTCGAATTTATCTAATACTGTGTACATGCTTTAAACGGATTCTAAATGGCTAAACAATGAACCAATTTCTACAAATGAGTTCTGTAGACACAAAAGCTGAACATTAAAAAATAGAAATTAATTATATTGTTAGCTTTTCTATAACTTTAGTATCACTGATAACAAGTTCATTGTTATAAAGAATTTATTGATATTTTATTACTAGAGAGCTGTCGTCTTTGCTCGACAGTAGCTAGTAGTATGTGTGTGCGATTCAGTAGCATATACAATATTTGCTCGTACCCATTGCCTCTACACGACCACCTGCTCCTGTTGGGCGGACATAATTATGCAGACCTATTTATCTCTAACTGAACTTATATAGCATAAAATATGAGTTTATTTTTAAAATTGTTTTGTTATAAAAATATTAGCACCCTCAACGTTAATATTTACTTCTGCATTTCGTAATATTACTTGTATGAGTTGAATTCTTTAGTTCAATTTGTTTCTCAAACAAATATATTATAGAGAAAATAATTATTAATTATTAATTAAATAGGGCTACAATTATGATTACAATCGTTTCAAAAGAAATGTTTATATATGAAAAGACCCCTAAGAGAAATTGCGTTATAAATTCCAGATTTGTACACCATTACCCAGGCATTCCATTATTTCGTGGGGGTGGATGAAGCGTATTACTTGTGCTGACTTGTGTAATCTATTAAAGTGATTATGGTAAACCTGGTGCTTAGTTTAAGGTTAACTTAAAAGCATCGTCTCTTGCAATCTGTTTTCAGAGCTGACGGCGATGATATTATGTGGCAAGACAATTTGTTCCACAAAATATAAGTGTTCATCTAACAATAAAATTAGGTGTATTTCTATCAAAGACGAAATCGCTTTTTACTACTCTTTCTTGAATTTTCTTTTTAGTTTTAGAAGTTGCTTTAAAAAAATTTCTTACTAAATAGTAATGCAAGAATTAACGATATTGTGTCTAATAAGTTAATTACGTAATCTAAGAAGAGTATGTAGTACTATGCGAGAGTAAACCTTTAGGTTTACATATAATTTTTTTTTTAAATGTAATATTTTGAAAAAATACCTTCTGTAACTCTTAGATAAAGTAAACATGCCTGACATCCTTGAATTTGATTAATTATACACGTTCTTAATCAATTGTAAATAATCGGCGTTAACGCTATGATTACAATCCAACAGTCTTGCTAGACTATCTATCTGCTGATGATGACAACTTAGTTGTCGAAATGCGTATACAGAATTACAAAAGTTAATGTGGAAAGGGGTTATATATCAACCTTAGTGATTAAATACATGACATCAAAAAGTTGTAATGCAACAAATCACTCAAAAGAATTGGAAAGAGAGAAAGAGATCTTCAGTAAAGTAAAAATGACATCCCAGTGATGTTTCTTCAATTAGCGGAAGAGATAATTTTTGCGGAATGCTAAATTAGGACTATATAGTGGACATTTCAGCTTTAACAGACCATGGTTTCAATTATCTTCTTGAATTTAACATTTTACCTTGGAAGCAATAAAATATTTTGGAAAACGTCAAATTTTTATTAGCTTAGTATGCTGCATTGGAGTAGTACATGAAAAAGTTAAATGAAATAAATACAGCAAGTTTAATAACGTATTGTTTAGTTTTACGTTATTTATAACAAAATTTCAATAACTGTTTATATAAATCTACGAAATCGCATTAAAGTAGCCTATTCGAGAGCCTTCTCTTTTAAACAATATTTCATGCTTTACAACAGACGAATAAGTCGAAAATATATACGAGGGGTTACCCAAAAATAACCGTAATTTCTCTATATAAACTTGTATTGTATTTTTTTGACAAAATAACCTTAATACCTTCAATATACTCACTAGTTAACTTTATATACTTGTCTAATCAATGAATTCGTTATTGGAAACATTGTTCGAACTTGTTCCTCTGTATGACTGGGAGCTGCCACGTCGTTTTTCCTTCACCTTTTCCACGTCGTTAAAACGATGTATTTTCATGTTCCTCTTTATTCGTGTAAACAAAAGAAATCGATCACGGCCAGATCAGGTGAATAGGGGACGTGGGACAAAGGTTCTTAGCCAAGAACTGTTGAACTGATTAGGCTGTGTGAGCAGGTGCATTGTCATGGCGGCAAAACCCATCCCCCCGTCTGCCACAAATCGGCTTTCTTTCGTTACTGAGCCTTCTCAGAACCTCCAAATCGAATAGCCGTATGCTGTTCACTTAAATCAGACATTACAAAAACCGATGGGCAAACGAAAATACTTTTACAAAAAATGCACCGTAACAAGACACAACCTCATTCGGCGCAAGAAGCGACTGCACCGAACGCAGAGCAAGTTGCGTTACGCACATCTAGCGTCAGGAATGTTGCCATTTTCGTTATTTTTGGGTACCCCTCGTACATGTTAATTTATATACAAAAATTATGTGAAAACGATGCCTTTTGTAAGAGTAGCCATGGGTTTTTGAATGTTAATAATCAAACTACAACTTTTTCTACATTATCTTGGGAAAGTATCTTTCCAACATCTATACCGACTATTTAGCAGACTTTCATGATGAAGGAGCTGAATATTCTACTTTTCTATAACTGCGAGGAACAAGGTGAAAGATAGAAAATCTTCCAACGATGAGAATCTACTTAAAGCCTAGGATGACAGGTGTGGAAATTGTTTTGAAGACTTTATGAAACTAGAAAATTAAGCAGCAAGTACTTTTTTAATATCGCAAATATCTGTTTCGTGTAAATGCTGAAGAAATTTCATCTTATGTTATAATAATAAATATACTTTATTGCCTAATTACAGAGCCACCTAAAAGTAGTAATATTCACAAAAATCGTATACATACAAAACTAAAATTGAAACAATGATCTTAAGGAATGAACACCATAATCATTGTAGAATAATATAAAATAATAAAGACACAATTAATTATAAGAGATGGATTGCGGCACTTGCCGATGAACACATCACTATATTACTATCCACTATTTAGCACATAAAAGTTTATACGAGGCACCAATTAAGAACAAATCATAGCGTTATATATCAATTTATATAAAAACTGGCAATGTATTTATACATTTTTATTCTTGAGAAAGCCATTCTGTATTTACTCAGCAACTCTTCATAAGAAAAACTGCCAGGGTAAGTTCCAATATTCTTAAAAGAAATCAATTTCGAAAAGCTACGCTGAACACGATCCAAATAATGCTATTACACATACAATGGATGCCAGATGAAAGATCCATACTCTGATTTACTCATACAAAAGTAGTGCAATAGTTTTAAAATACGTGTACTTTAGTAAAACATCTACATTCTAATTATAAAATCTAGCACCTTGAAGACCTGATTACAGATAGAGTCGTTATATTTTTTAAAAAATTTATTAAAGCCAAAAGTAATTCCTAGATCTTTCACAGAAATGGTAAGTCTAAGAACTTGTTCTTCCTTGATTTTTTTATGGTATTTCCTAACAAAATACTTATCAAAATCTAGATAAAGTTAATAATAGTATCAAACATGTAGCTGTAGTTCAGGGAGTAAAACTATATTTGAAGTTACTACGTCTACTTGCGATACATGATACAATACTACGATAATACCGAATTCATGTATTGTCTTACTATGTTGTGATGTTTCATCATCTAATGTTTTAGCGAGACTTTTTCACACACTTTAATTGGTTATTTCGTCTAAATTCACCAAAAAATTTTAAAAAGCACATTTTTTTCACTATTTCTCACTTATGCTCCACAGACAATACGAAAATTCCGTTCTCGGCCTATTGTGTTTGTCGGATATATAGAATTCTCTAAATTAATGTAGCAAGCCTCGTATATTTTTATTATAAACAAGGGAAAAACCAGAAAATAAAAATAGATACGTCTCATAAAATAGCACAATAAATTTTTCCGGTTCATCGCAAAATATATTTTCTTTATTGTTTGCGATTTATATCAACACTGGTGAAATAAAAATAGAATGTTAGAACATAACATTGAATTTGGGAAGTCATTATATTCTTGCAGCAGAAACTACGATAATTATAGCTTTTGTTATGACGTTGTATTTCGCTTTGTCACATTTCACTTTATAACACTTCGTACTTGTTACTGCAATGCAATAAATCGTGTTCCAATCCTTGTTTATTGACTGAGTTATTTGTTATTGAATTTTTATTCAGTATTTACATGTTTTTATAGTTTGTTGGGCGCCTTAAATGATAGTTAATATTGGGAATTATATAAAAAACACAAGAACATGGCGATGTAACAATTTATTGTATTTCAACAGAATGCACCGGCTAGCAAACTGAAATAAACATGTGACTATATAAATAAATGTCAGGATGCTACTCCAACTACAAATAGTTCCAAGTGTGAGTGGAATTACGAAGGAGAATGCACATACCGCATAAGTTTAATCGCCAGAAGGAAATAAAATATTTAAGTTAATATATTGAAATTTTTTCCAAACTAAAATCATTTTACATATTTTTCATAAACGAATGAACGCTTTAAAATTTAACGAGAGTGCCATGGACATTATCCCTTACTCGAAATTGTTTATTGTATAGTTTATTACGTGGACGTAATAGCTAGTCTTTACCTAATATTTGTGCGCTTGTAAGGGTATATTTTATGTCTATTACGCAGTGAATACTCTGTATTCACGTCGTTAATGAAGTGTCAGCAAGTGTTATCGAGTGAGCGTTTTATTTTAATTGTGTTTGACACATGGCAAGGAGAAAGCAACTAACTCTTGAACAAAGGGCAAGAATTATTGATTTGCACGAAACAAAGCTTCCTAATAGAGCAATCGTCCGAAAACTAAAAGTTTCCGAGTATTGTGTTCGTCAAACTATAAAGTGAATGGCAGAAACTGACCAACTTGGGGACAGAAAACGCAGTGGCCGGCCGAGGATAACTACTAAAAGTAAAGATGAATATTTGAAATTAATGTCCTTGCTCAATCGTCGCCTTACAGCCCCGAAAATAGCAGCACAATATAACGTACACCACGAAGCCACGGTTAGCGTAACAATAACCAAATGCCGTTTAGCTGAAGCTGGACTTAGAGGTCGAGTAGCAGTAAAAAAAACCACGTCTGTCAGCATAAGATAAATAAAAAAGCTAACGTATTATAATATTACTTAGATTAGTAAATGTCAATTTCTTGAATTGTATGTTAATTTAGTATTTTATAAATAAATTTGACATAAAAATAAGCAGTCTCTTTAATGTCATTGCGTAATTAAAATTATCTGTAGTGTGATTAAACTTATGGACGGTAGTGTATATAATTACGCCTTCAATTAGAATAACGGAAATATCTGATGCAGTATTTATGTATTCAATGATAGTCGGAATCATTTTAGGAGGATCTTTCTTATAAATAATAACAAAGAAGACACAGCAAAATTAACATACTTTTACAATTTAAAATACATATTTTTACCTTATATTGTCTTTTTATTTTTCGGTATAAGTACTTATCTTGTTTGCATGCAGGTGGTATCTAGTTTAAACCCTATTTCACCCAATTGATCCGTGTACTCATTGATTGTTTGCTCTTGAATAATAGTATACACTCTCTGTGGATTTCCACTTATAGGAATCGATATATATATATATATATATATTTCGCAATACTTACATTAATTCTTCTATGTAAAAAAATAAATGATACGTATTAGACGACACACGCCCTCTGGGCAGAATGACCTGTCGTCCAAATTTAACAGTTTGTGTCTTCTTTCTGAGCTCTTAGGCTCATGTTTTGATTAAAATTCTCTGACTATTTATATAAACACAAATTTTGTTACTCAGTCAAACACAAAGGGATTATGCCATTGTCCGCACATCTTTGTTATTCCTCTTAAGTGCAAATCATTAATGGAGACTATACACATATGTTAATAGATACAACAGCTATAGATAAAAGAATTATACTAAAGCATAAGTACAGAATTGTGCAAAATAAACACTCTCTCTAAATTAAACAGACAATATAGAAATGGGGAAATCTATAATCTAAAGGAAACAAATACAAATGCATTCCGACAACACAATGCAGTTATATTTTTTTGTATAATTAAAGCCTTTCTGAGAATTATAATAATGCGTTTACATTTGGAAGATATAAACTAAGTAGCATTTTTACTTAAATTAAATTAAAAACAAAAATATACAAAAATAAAGATGTACTTTTAAGAAATTATGCGTATCTAACCATTACAGTCAATCACTGAAATCCAAATTATATAAATTACATTTGATTGTGTTAGTCTCTGTTCGTACGATTAATTTGGATGTGAATTTCAAACCAATCTATTATCGCGTCAGTGCCTAACAACTACTGAAAGCTTTGTCTTAGCCTTTTTCGTTAATAATTAGAAATTCATTTGAATACAAATTGAGAGAAATGTTACTTACTTATTTGTTATACTAAATTAACACGGTATTGTAACAAAATTTTCTAATTTGTGACGAAATCTCTCCTTCTTGATTATATTTTCTAGATTATTCTCATTTTCTGATAACAAAGACTAGTTGTTTTATGAAAATTATAAAGTTAATATAAATTTCATTTTAAAAGATTGGAAATTTTCAACCATTTTCCAACGAAGGCGACCAAGAAGATCAAAAGACAGGTGACCTCTATTCCTCCGATTAGAAACAATAATGGACCATGGGCAAGAGACAACAAGCAAAAAGCAGAGTTGTTCGCAGAACACTTGGCCGAAATATTTATTCCCAACCCAGGACAAGACATCACGAATATCGAAAACAATAGAAATAGAAATATCACACCGGTTACTCCCAGAGAAGTAGCAGATGAGATAAAAACTAATCTGAACCCAAAGAAAGCTCCAGGATTCGACCTCATAACTGGAGAAATCTTAAAGCACCTGCCTAGAAAGGGTATAATCATGTTGACTTACCTATTCAATGCAGCGTTTAGATTAGAACATGTGCCTGCGTGCTGGAAAGTCGCAGAAGTGATCATGATACCAAAGCCAGGAAAACAACCCAATGATGTCAAATCATATAGGCCGATCTCACTCCTGCCCATAATATCAAAGCTCTTTGAGAAACTACTGATCAAGAGATTGCGACCACTAATAGAGAACAATAACCTGATTCCAGACTATCAGTTTGGATTTAGACAAAAACACTCGACAGTAGATCAAGTGCACAGAATAACTGACGTCATTGAACGTGCGCTAGAAGAAAAGCAAGTGTGCTCCGCGGTATTCCTAGATGTGGCACAAGCCTTCGACAAGGTATGGCACGAAGGACTGATCCATAAATTAAACAAACTACTACCGAAACTATATGCTGAAATACTGACATCATATATATCAGATAGATTATTCAGAATTAAACAAGAGGATGAATACTCGGACCTGAAAGAGATAAAAGCGGGAGTACCACAAGGCAGTGTACTTGGGCCCATCCTATACTTACTGTATACTAGTGACTTACCAGTGATAGAGGAAGCAGTCATCGCTACATTTGCTGATGACACTGCTCTTCTCGCAGTGGACCAAGATCAGGAAAGGTCTGTCAGAAAGCTCCAAATAGCCAGTAACGAGTTAGTTAATTGGACAAGACGATGGAGTGTCAAATTAAACGAACTTAAATCCGTACAGGTGAACTATACTAACAAGAAAATAGTAGACCCACATCTACTAGATGTGGGTCTACTATTCTACTCGGGTAATATGTTCTTTATCCATGGTTATTTCGTTACCTGCTTAAGAACAATTTGTGCGCAGTGTAAGTAAGAATATCACTAAATTTCGAAATATTTAGTTGAATTATTGTATTTTCAATCACAAAGTGCTTGGTAACTTTAGTAGAAGTGCCTGCAATAATTTTCTGATACTGTAAAGCGATACCGTAGGTAACAATTCATTTTATTCTATCATCCGTTTGCGACTAGGTTAATTTCTCGAAAGAATAATGAAATGCCTAAAATATCTAACGAAAATCGTCACAGGATAGCATTTTTCAGTCAGTGACAAATTGCAGTAAGAAGACAATGTTCTAGGTCTTTCATTTTTAAAATTATTAAAAAACGCAAAGCAATTGGCTGGCCTGTTAATAAAAAAGAACGGGAAGGTCAGGAAAAGTAAAAGAAGGTCATAATGGATATTTGTAAATGATATGCACAAGTTCATTCTCAATTGATATTGGGTAGTAGCGACGCGTACTTTAGACTGATAAGTCCAAATTTTAAATATTCGATTCCAAAAGAAAACAGTATGTTCAGAGAAGTATATATTCCATTATGTATGCAGTCAACAATAAAACATGGAGGTGAGTCCTTGCAAGTATGGGGTTAAATATCAATGCGATGTCAGCAAAATATTTACAGATCCTGCAGCAACACGCTTTACCAAGAGAAACACCATTAATTGGAAATAATTACATTTTCCAGCAAGATAACGATCCGAATCATACAGCTAGCGTCGCTAAAAATTATTTAAATGAGTAGCTCAAACTTTGGTCTGGCTACCATAAAGTCGAGATTTAAATGTTGGATTATTTAGATAGTGTGAAGCAGCAAATACCACCAAGCTAATGGCAATCAACTTCTTAATATATTTCTGGAAGAATAGAATAAGATTTCACAAGAACTTTTGACCAAATTGTTGGACAGTTTACTCAAATGCGAGGTATAGCCATATGAAGCATACGAAACCATGTCTATAAAAAAATTTTGTAACGATGCCCCAGCTGCAATCTTACGCATAGTGTTTGGTGATGGTAGTATAAAGCTTTGGGGAGGTATGAGTTTGGTGGGATGGGATGCACCGAATTCTTGGGCGTAATTGGATAAATGGATAGTAGATAGTTATATCAAGAACATCGTATAAGGAAATGCTGTGCCATATGTCGGCTATATTGAATATGAAAGATTCATATTACTGCACGACAAACTCGACCACATGTCGTTGGTATAGTGCCTAAATATCCTTAAATTTCATCAGATTTAGCATTAATTACTTTTCGCCAGCTTTTTCTCATAAACACTTAATATTGCACAATTAAAATTTAAGAAATAAACTGTTTTTCTCAGCACAAAGTACTTAAACAACTTAATTAATTAGATTTTATTCTTTTATGAATTATAGAAATTTAAAAGTATTCAATAATTTTTTTCATGGGTGTATGTCCTGATTGTTATTTGCGCCACTATTAGTTATAGCTCTTCGATTATTTTCTCTTACCCTATATATACATATCTTATGTCCAGACATTGTGAGAATTTTTCGTTTTATTTAATACATATAATACTACACCACAAGATTATTTTGAATGTCTTTAATGAGCTTTAGCGCATAGGTAAAGGAAGTCTTTTAATTAATGCTTAAGAGTATAGGATAGAAGTAATTAAAGGAGGCATATCATATGCATTCTGTTGCACTTACCTTCTTGCCAATTAATAGCGTAATTGAAGTAAACTCTAATTGAACAGGCGTCGACGATAGCTATGAGAAAGAGGTGAATTCCAATACACAAGTCGGCAATAGCCAAATTGCACATGAGAAACTTAGAGACAGTTAAACGAAAATGGGATGTGGCGATAACGATGACGACGAACAAGTTGCCAATTACAGCAGACAGGGATATGAACCATACTGGAATTCTCAGCACCCAATTACCCATTAAATCTTCACAGGGGTTGAATGCATCTGGAGCAGGATAACATTTCACCTAAAATTAAAAAAGAAAAATATTCATTATAACAAAATATTGAATATATTATCAATACATTCTGATATAATAAATCCTAAATTCAATAACTTGCTCTTATACGTATTGTTTTCATCTATGATATAATAAAAATATGCCATAGTGACGAATAATTCAGTATATATAGGACCTTATGCAATATACCAGGGCGAAGCAGATAAATTTGGTAATTTGTTTTCTAAAGTATTATACGAGATAGGTACATTTTGTTTATACAGCATAATAGGGAAAGGAATTACTTCCATTCTATTGCATGTAGAACAAGTTAGCAGTCTCGCTCTGATATACTGCTTGAAGTCTCGTACTTCTTAAAATACTCGCCAATACGGTACATTTCCCTTTGGGAAGGTACATTTGTTTCCATTTGATGTTATAAAAATAATGAAAAGTAAGCATTACAGATATGTACATACATAAAAAAATTATTAAAATATTATGTGAATTTGTTATGGTCGGCGCAGTTTTTTGCTTTTTTCATTTTTTCATAAACTTAAATGTATTGTGCTAATTCAGAACGGAGGTTTTAATTAATATAAATACATTATTTATTTAGTATTTATATGTATACAGATTGGCAACCTGAAAGCACAGAGGTATCTAGATGAAAGTTTGAGACACATTGTTCTTCCGTACGCTGGCGCTACGACTAAAAGATTAATTTTATTGGATGACGATGCTCATCCACATTGAGCAAAAATCTTGAATAACAGAATTGAACAATTAGGAATCAATAGAATTGACTGGCCAACAAATTCTCCTAATGGTAATCCTATCGAACATGCTTGGAATGTCTTAAGGAGACGTGCTGCACCAAGGAATATGCCATCGCGTACAATTTAGGAATTTCAAATTGCTCTGATAGAGGAATGGAAAAATATTAAACAACAATTTTTTGATGTACTGAATCAATCAATGCCGATGAGATGTCAAACCTTTATCGCTGTTCATGGAGATCATACGCATTATTAACAATCGATATTCCATCATTTTGTCAATAAAACTTCTTATAAATTCTCATAATCGTGTATTCTTTTAATAATATTTATTCGCTCTAGTGCTTTACTGGCTTTATAATGTATATAAACAAATTCATTAGATTTCTTATTTACAAACGTTGTAGTTAAACATAAAAATATTTGCGAGGTGCTACATTCTTTATTTATATATTCCATTACCATTTTTCCAAATATCTCCTAATTGTTTTGAGCAGTGTATATAGTATTGCATGGTCATGTAAATAATGATATTCACTGTAATTATTGACTAATTTAATATTCAAGGTGAAATTGATATAATACTTTGAATTTGTTAACATCCAATGACTGCAAAACACGTACGTTTTTTTATTAAGCTCTGTAAACAAAAGATTTAAATGTGGTACGTAGACTTGCGCGGTCGTGGTTCAACGTTAGAAAAAATACTATCTGTTTTTTATCTCCTACAGTGACATTAATGTTTTTCTTGTTGCTGAAAACATTTAATATTGTATTTCCGAAACAGTCGAAGATAGGTATAGGACATTGTACATAAAATATGGTAACACCTTGCATTTAAAATAAGAAAGGGCTCACACTGTATATACTGCTACTGTCTGTCGCACTGAAACTGATATAATGTATATAATATGTATAATGTTTCAGTAAATAATGCGACAGATTTAATATTCAAGGTGAAATTGATATAATACTTTGATTTGCGCTGAAGATTTCCCAAAAGATACAAATGGGTACGAAACCTCTGGTATAACTGTCAGTTACACCAGTGACGCTGTTCCTGATATAATGTATATAATGTGTATAATGTTTCAGTGCGACAGAAGTAGCAGAAGCGCTGCAGATATTAAAATATTTAAAATGTTCAAATTATATATTTTAATCAATACATCAATTATAACAGTTTTAACAATATAATTTAAATCTAAGTATTGAATTTAATTGAAACTTTAATCTGTTATTTTGTTTATTAATTAATAAATAAACATTAACACTATATACATTTTATAATCATCTTTATTGTTTCTCTAATTCTGTCCAACTTACGTACCTAATTAATTAATAGCTAATGTTTCGACTCTTTTTAAAAATAGAGTTATATTCTTCGATTGTAAAATTTACTTTCTAATCTTCCTTGTCATTTTGATTATTAGATGTCGATGTTTCCTTTATCCGGTTCTGTATATTTTCGGTTTGACCCCTTTGCTTATGCTACACATACGCCTTTAGGTTATTCCATGATACATTTATTTATCACCTTTATTAATTAAGATGTAAATATTTTGTATATTGTTTTCAAACTCTGATAAAAATTGTTTATGTACTGCACTCCGACAATACAATGCATTTATATCCTATGTAGCTTTAAGAAATCAATTTCCTTACTTCTCTTGAAAAGCATTTCAATTTATTTCAAAATTCAATTCTTTTAAAGCACAAATTGAAGTCAAATCATGTGTTCAAAATATTACTATTTTGTATGTACATTAAACTAAAAGCCGGTGTATATTAATATGTAATATAACTTAGCGTATACTCATATTAAGGATAAAATAAAAATTTGTATGAAAATTTTGTTAATAGCAATGAGGTCATAAAATAACAAAAAAGTAACTTTTAGGCCTTTTAAATTATATAGTTTGTTTATATGTAATAAGAACAGGCAGTGTATATAACGAAATAAATTTTATGTCAGAGTATAAACATTGGTAGCAGTAATAATTTGAGATAAATAAAATATAAGAGGTCAAATCGCTTAGGGTTTTATGTGCCGGAACAAGAGTGGGTGTATGTAATATATTTCTGGGAACTACTGCGCTATTTTACGTATATTACGCTCTTGGCCATGGCATAAAAACATAACCGCATACATACAAAATGTCACTTACGGAACGACCCTATATTAGAATACATCTTCCGAAAAATTATTTAAGGTACACCACAAAAGCGTGTCTGCGTTACAATTTACGATTACAAATTTATGAATTTATTAAATTAGTAAGCAGAATTTAGCATTTTTGTTTCATAAATTGATTTTAATATATTCTTTTTGTCAAGATAATTAAGTTAATTTTTTCTATATTACTGATCCTTTATAGTTGTATATACACTACCGGCCACAAATGAGGGATCACATACTATTGATAGAATCGCTCTGTCTTTATATCTGGGTTTCGGTAGGGACAGACGTAAGTGCGTTTCTGGGAAGTTTAACAATAATATCTGGATCATTATGTAAATTATATAATCATATTCGTCAGTGTGAAATATTATAATTTCCTTTAATCCTTTTATGATCTGTATTCAGTTTAATACCTTTAAGAAAATATTTATTTTAAAGTGTTTTCTTATATTACAAGATTATAATGGTTCTTAGAAACAATTTATAGGAATTCGTGGTACCACACAGAACGTTGCAATTTAAGAAAGATTTAGTATTTGTCTAGAATCAGTCCGAGTAAATTGTAATACGAGTATTCGTGAACAAAAATACAAAATGATAAAAAGAAAGAAATTCAGAGCAGAAATTCGTGATGCTATAATAACACTACATAAAGAAAAATTGTCACTGCGGACAATAGCGCAACAATTAAAATTAACACACCATGCAGTACAAGGTACAGTAAAAAGGTACATAACAATGGGTGGAATGTGAGAAAAAAAAGTGTTGAAAGACCGACGATGACCACTAGATAAGATTTCCGGCTGGAATTGTTATCTAAACGAAATAGACGGTTAACAGCTCCACAGCTTCGCGCAGAGTTAAATAAAAATCGTGAAAATTGGGTGTCGCTGACTACCATAAAAAGACGTTTATCAAAGTCAGGAATAAAAGTGCGATTTGCTGTTCGTAAACTATTGCTATGATCACAAAATCGTAAAAGACGATTACAATGGGCAAGGAGCAAAAACATTGGGATATGGAAATGTGAAAACGAGTTCTGTGGACGGACGAATTCAAGATCTAAGTGCCTGGAAGTAATCGGCGCGTTTTTGTTCGTAGACGAGTTGGTGAAAAGACGATACCAGATACCTTGTTTGGAGAGCATTTTCTTTTAATGGTGTTGGAGATTTGCACAGAATTAATGGCATTTTATGAAGAGAAAGTTTATTCGAAAATTTTAAAGGAACACGCAATTTCGTTAAGAATAAAATTGATAGGAAAGGGTTTTTATTTCCAACAAGAAAATGACTTCTTTTAAATAAGGTTTGGCTCACACAATCGCCCGATATGAATCCTGTCGAGTTGCTGTGCAATGAGCTAGACAGAATGGTGAAAACGCACTGTCTGTCCAAAATCGCAACAGGAGCTGTGAGAACACCTTCCAAATCCTTGAGACAATATTCCAATTGAAGCTCTTCAAAAACTACGCTTAAAATAAAAAGTGTCAATTTTTCTTTATATAACTAATACGAGGGTAGTTTGACAAGTAGTGAGAATGAAAAAAAAAACCAATTTTTTTATATACAAAATAATATTTATTTTTCAATATATTCTCTTAAAAGAGCAATACATTTATTCCAACGGTGATCCGATGCCCTTATGCCATCTTTAAAATGCGATTCCGGAAGGCTTGCAAAATACTCATTTACGAAGATGATAAGTTCGTCGTTAGACGAAAATTTCTTTCAACCTAGTGTCGTTTTCAATTTTGGAAAAAGATGGATGTCTGAAAGGGCTAGATCCGGCGAATAAGGCGTATGTGGTACTAATTGGAAATGCAGCTCGTGGACTTTGGACATCGCAACTGTGCTGGTATGCGAGGGAGCGTTGTCTTGGTGAAACAGAACTTTTTTCTTTGCCATTCCTGGCCGTTTAACACGAATATCAACATCTAATTTTTGTAGAAGTTCTGCATAATATTGTCATTTTATTGTGGCACTTTTCTGAAGGTAAAAATGCAAAATGCCCTTTGAATCCCAAAAAATTGATGCCATCACCTTGTTTGCCGATAAAGTGGTTTTCCCTTTCTTTGGAGGTGCAAAACTACGTTCTAACCATTGTTTCGACTGTTATTTAGTTTCGGGTGTACTGTAGTGTATCCATATTTCATCGCAAGTAACAAATCGCCTACAAAAATCAACCGGATTTCGCTTACAAAGATCCAAACATTCATTGGAAATGCACAAACGAGTGAACTTTTGATCAGTCGTAAGCAGTCGCGGTACCCATCTTGTCGAAAGCTTGGAAAGGCCCAATTCTTTCATTAAAATTAGGTTTACGCGTTCTGTTGAAATGTTTAGCATGTCTGTTATCTCACACTTTGAGTCGTAGATCTTGCGTAATAATATTATGGATTTTTATAATCATCACGATTTTGGGTGCTCCAGAGCGCGCTTCATCAACACAGCTTGTTCTACCACGTTTAAATTCATTTAGCCATCTGCTTATTGTGGCGGATGATGGAGCGGATTCACCTAATGTTTCCCGTAACTCATCTTTTATTTCGGTAGCTTTCATACCCTTAATTACGAAGTATTTAATCACCGCTACTCTGCTTTTTCCATTTTAACAAAACGACGTGTTGCTTCTTTTTCAATCGGCTATCAAAAATAAACTAATCAACCGATTTATCTAAATATCGGAATGTAAACATACAAATAGCCAACCTAAATTACAGTGCAATTGTTTTACCAATTAGAACGCCACGTATGTGTCATTCTCACTACTTGTCAAACTATCCTCGTATTATTTTATTTGGTAAGGATACCATATATAGTATATTTTTATAGTATTTACATTTTTATGCGTATATATATTATTTTACCAGAAGTGTACCATTTTTTTTTATATTTTAGCTATAGTGATCTCTCATTTATGGCTATATATATATCGTTGGGCACTTTAAATAGTAATAATAGGAATAACAATAATAAAATTACAAAGCAAATTGAAATATATATATATATATATATATATATATATATATATATATATATATATATATATATATATATATATTTAATTCAATTACAATTACATAAAGATGCTGCTTTCTTTATAAATAATAATCCTCAGCAATAAAAATTTGTGTGACCCGATAAAATCCAAACAGAAATTCTGCTAAATTGAAACATACATTGTATGTGTAAGCATTTTCGTCTAAACATTCTGGATGACATAAACGGTAACTGTAAGAGTAATACGTCATATTTTATGCTTGAAATACAATATTATTGTTAAAAATGGCCGGAGATGATTTTATATTTAGAATATAAACTCAAAATGTATAAATTTTTTACGTCATTTGGTATCTTTTTAAAGAAAAATATTTACGTATTTTTGCGTTCTTTAAAATTTTATTTAATACAAGAATTATGAATCTCGTACGGAAGTTTATTACAAATTTGTGTAGTTTTCATTTACAAATATCCATTTGATTGAAAATAGCATGTCAATCGTGATGTAAATACTTTTTAGAATGTCAAAATTTCGTATATTTTATTATATTAAGTATTGAAGACAGTTTTGATCGTGACAAATGAAAGTTATAAATAGATGTCTAACAGAGTTCAAAATCTGCTTAAAATAAAATATTTTGATTTAAATTGATTTTGATTTAAAAATAGGCCTTGCTATAAAATGTTTATATGGCAACAAAAAGCTTTAATTCGGAAATAATATTTACAACTGTCGAAAAGTAAAGAATTGAAAACAAATGATATGCTGTAAATTACAAGCAGTGAACGGAATGAGTTTAGAACTGAAAGTAACAAATATACAGAAATGTAATTTAGGGAGAGTTGGAGTATTTCGACGAATGAAATATCTACAAGTACATCTAATACAGGTAAAATATTATATCACAATATATAATGATCATTTCGAAATTACAAGTTCAGCCGAACTCTGTCAGGGTCTTCGTCTATCTTATTTGTACTGATTGTTGAATAGCATTAAGTGCTAGTTATCAATTTTTTTTCTTTAACTGGAAGGTGTTTGCCAACAACAATCTTCAAGGCACTGCAGCCTTATTGGCTTGTTTTTTATTCCCCCAATACAATTACTGCAGCTAATTCAACATTTCTATCCGTTGTACTAATCTATACAGTTACAGAGCAGATCAGATACTGTGTTTTATCTTCTTGTCATCAATTACCCACAGATGGCTTGATTCTTGTGACCTAATGCCTCACATAAGCGATCTTATTGTGCTATTGTATTTATTACTGGAATATTCTAGCATTTAAGCTTGAGTAATTGTTTTGTAAGACATTATTGTAAATGTAAAAGAGTCGACGTATTCCAGAAGCTTGGCTTGTGTGTGAAAACCGAAATTATAGCCCCCGAGGAACCCGAACTAAACCCAAATGTTAGGCAATGTATCAAAAGTTGCGTGACTGCATAAAACTGCGGTAGTTACCAAGTGTACCGGAAAGTCATTATCGGTTTTTTCGTAAAAGAACTACATAATTTTCAGGAAAATGAAAAATTTATTTGTTCAAAGTACTGGCCATTTGATTCTACACATCCTGCTCATCTTTCAGGTAATTTATGGATGCCATCTCAAAAAACTGTTTGTCCTTTGAGAAAAACCATTCTTTCATCACCGTTTCCTAACTTCTTCGAAATTGACGAAGTGCTGCTCTGCACTTATCCCATTGATGCGAAAAAGTGATAGTTGAACGGGATAAGGTCTGGAAAGAACGGTGGGTGCGATATTATGTCCAAGTGTTTTCAACGCTTCCTTGACCGGTTCTTCTGTATGAAATTGCGCGTTATCATGCTATAAACTTTACCGTGTCTTCGGGCTCATTCTAGACGTTTTTCTATTAATGCATGGTTCAAATTGACAACTTGTTGTCGGTAGTGATTAGTATTAACTGTTGGATCAGGTTGTAATAGTTCGTAATACATCACGCCACTCTGGTGTCACCAAACACAGAACATTGTCTTGCGACCAAAACGATTTGGCCTTGCAGTCGATGAGCTGGCTTACCCAGGTGTTAACCATGATTTTTTGCGCTTAGGATTTTCGAAATAAATCCATTTTTCATCACTCGTCACTATTCGATGCAGAAATGACTTCCCATCATACCTTTGAAGCAGCATTTCACAGACGATTTTTCGATTTTCCATTTGCCTGTCATTCAATTGATATAGCACCGATTTTCCCATTTTAGGATTTTCCCCATTGCTCGTAGTCAGTCGCTGATCATTTCTTGGACCACACGTTTAACGCTTTTGCTAATTATTTTTGAGTTTCGGTTGGGTCTTCATCGAATAACTCATGCAGTTTCGCATATTCAAACTTTTTCGATCTATCATAATGTTCTTCATTTTGCACATCGAAATCACAACTTTTGAATTGTCGAAGCCATGCCTCATATGTTTTTATGGTTGGAGCATACTCATCGTAAGTTTCTACCAGCATATGATGACTTTCGGCCGCTGTTTTCTTTTGATTAAATAAGAAAAGCAATGCGTGCCGCAAATGCACTTTTTTAGGCACCAAACATGACATCTGTAAAGAGGTATAAATCTATGACTGTGCTACTTTCGTAAAATATAACATGCATGGTTTTGAAGCTTGATGTCAGTAGAATAAAATAACATATGTGTCAAATCATAACAGTCCATATTTAAGCCTAGCGGTATCTGTTAAAAAAACTGGTAATGGTACAACTGATAGAGTTCCCCTGGGGAAGCCAGATTCAACACCTTGCAAATGTCAGGCGCTGAGTCTGGTTTCAGTGGCTTTAGCACTGATAGGGTGGACTGTTTTTTCCAATTCTATTCTTGGGAGTACTATAGAAAAAGGAAGTCCCAAAAATGAAAACTATGTGAAAAAGGACATGTGATACGTTCTTATGCTTCAGTTAGGTTTCCCAGCGTTAGGCTAAGAAATTGCGTGAAATGTATGCCATTATAATACTAATAATTTCAAATAGGTAACATCGAATTCACGTAAAATAATCTAAAGTATCATGAATCTGAAACAAAATTGTTTCCATTTATTCCAATACAATTTCTAATGAAGCAATGTGTAATTTAACTAGGTACTAAGTCTTCACTATATTTTGTAATATCTAAGAAAGTTATTAAATGACATAATACTGCACTATTTATTTAGAAAAATGCAATCAGAAATAATTTACTTACTTTAACTAAGGGAAACAAATTTGTTTGCCCCTTTTGGCATTCCTCTTTCGCTGGAGTATATTTATTAAATATAAACAACACAAAGATATTAAGTGACGATTTAATGATTCCAAAATTACATACATTTTCATGAAAATATAAAATTGTTTGCAGTTCGATTTTTATTAGTACTACTAGCAGTTTTCTAAAGCTTATTTACACTGTAAACTTTCTGGACACTGGGAAATATGTTGATCGATGACTTTGTTTGTTGCACTGAGTTTCCTGTCGTTCGATTACCCATCTGTGACAAAATTTCTCATATTACACTCCTAATATATATTTGGATTGATTCGTATTGGATGGCAATTTCCGCATACCTGATATTGGAAAAGAAATTCATCATTTTTGTTCAGATATCAGATTGTGATATCATAAGTTTACTAGAACACCGTTTTATAAGTTACAACAAAATTGGAAATTTTGATTTGAATATTTAAGGACCAATGATATAAATTTACTCATTCATTCTCTGCTGCAGAAGATAAGTCCGCACACGAAATCTAACTTAAATATTACTTTACAGAAACGCTTCAAATTCTATTCGTGTTTTTTGTTAACAATTTTTTCCCGAAAGTTATTTTGTTAGTTCTTTGCAATATAAATAAACAGAAGATAAAAAAAACATTTTTATAAGGGTCTCACCGAAACAAATATATTGATTGTGAATTATTATAAAATATTATGATGATAGAATTATTGTTGTAGAAAACTCTTTAAATAAATTAAAATAGATCTACATACAAAGAGTACTAGGAAAGTTTTGCAATACAACTTTGTTTATTTAATTTTATCAAAGTAATTTCCTCTACACTCAATACACCTCTCCATCCTCCGAAACCAATCTTCAAACCAGTTCTCTCAAGTTTCACTAGGGAGTAAAGCACACTCGTTGTGTCGAACCCACAGGAGGTCCTCATTATTGGAAAATCGCCTCCCTTTTAGCTTCATTTCCACATGCGGGAACAGTGCAAAGTCGCAGGGAGCAAGATCTGGACTGTATGAAGGGTGCTCGAGAAGTTTCAGTCCTGTCGTGGTCAAATATTCGGTGCAGGCTTTGGCGCGGTGAGCTGGAGTATTATCGTGATGGGGGAACCTTGTGCCCATTCTTGACCTTGGCCGCAGGTTCTTCAGGACTTTAGGCAGGCACTGTTCAGTATTCCACTTAGCTGTGACTGCCTTCTGTGTGCAAATGATCATGCGGAATCGAACGAATTGCTGGTGCATCTAGGCCTGAAGTACCCTCTATCTATTGGTAGGTCACTCGCCTGTCCTCGCCAAGCATTTTCCTCACATTAGTAACGTTTTCCTCCGTAACTGACGTTCGTGGCCTTCTCGGCCTCTCAGCATTCTTCGTAGTTGAATTTCCCCTTTCGAATTCTCTATACAACCTGAATATCGTTGTGAGATGTAGACAAACATCACCTAGTGCTAGTATCATTTCTTCGAAGCACTGGTCTATGTTTAAACCACGCACGAATTTGTAACGCAAAACTTCCCTTATCTCATTTTGTGATAACGATGCCATCGCAAGCACTTTACACTCTCACCGTTAATGAATAACTTAGCCCATCGACATGGCCCGGCAGTTACTATGCACGTATAAACATGTCTCAACATGCAGCAAGAAGCATCTTCCTACGATTCATTGTTGCGTCATATTGCAAAGCATTCCTAGTACCCTTTGTAGTTTTCGTAGGAAGCAGATCAAAATCAGTCGAATTTACTCGTTGCATAGAGGAAGCTTTGAATGTTAGACAACAATTTAGTGTTAGACGAGGGTAACTGTTTATATTGCGGGAACTGGCAACAGTGTTGCCTGCGATCTGATGATTGCTTCGTGAAGTTTGTCATTTTTGACAATGTATTTACGTGCAACTATTTTTCATAACTTTCGTCGTGGATTATCTCAAGAAGAATGCATTGATGACGTTCTTTGGACGATGAATTTTGTGAAGGTCATCTCACAAACATTAATACAGTGTCTGAATTGATAATACAAGGACGTAACGTGATATTCCGTGAGATCGAGGGATCTCTAGGTATCAGAAACACCAGCGTGTATAAGATCTTGTATGAACATTTAGCCTTTAAGAAGCTACGTTCACGTTGGGTACCACGTAATTTGACGACCACTCAAAAAACACCCGCGTCGATTGGTGCCAAGAAATGCACTAAAAATACAATGGCGATACTTCAAAGAACATTTACAAAGTCGTTACAGGTGATGAATCTTGTATCTATACGTATGAGCCCGATAGTAAACAGCAGTCGACTCTGTGGGCATTCCCAGATGAGTCTAAATCAACAAAATTCGTTCTCACTCGAAGCACATCAAAACAAATGGTCGCCTGTTTTTTCGGAAAAACCGGTCACGTTGCAACCGTGCATTTAGAGAGTTGTAGAATGGCCAATTCCCAATGGTACACAACTATTTGTCTGCCAAAAGTTTTTGAAGGAATGAGGAAAACAAACCGAAAATGACATCATTCTCCACCATGACAATGAATTGAATGTTTGACCGGGCAAAACATTGAATTGATGAACCATCCGCCGTACAGCCCTAATCTGCACCCTGTAATTTATTTTCGTTCTCACGCGAGAAGAATAAACTTCGCAGTCAACGGTTTTCTACGCCGGAAGAGGCAGTTGAGGCATTCAAAACTCATATTTTGGAGATACCGCCTTTACAGTGACAGCAATGTTTTTCGGATTGGTTTGAACGAATACAAAAGTGCATTGATTTTCAAGGAGAGTATTTTTTCGATAATAAAAAATTGTTTTTTGTTTGCTATTCCCGAAATATAAACGGCTACCCTCGTGTACACTGATTTATGTAAAGTATTTGATGTAATTGACGATAGTCTAAGTCATAATCTATATGTACTGCATCGAGAACAGTATCTTTTTTCAAATCCTATCTATTGAATCGACTCTCTTATGTCTACTATAATGAATATACTTCAAATTTATTTACTGCTAATTTGAATCCACTATTGTTAAATGTGTATATTAATATCCCCTCTTGCTTCTGCAAATTACTTAAAAATTTTAATCGCATTATTTCTCCTCACCTTCTCAAATATGTTTCAAGTGCGTTTAAATGTCAGTGAATGAATTGAACTTAATTTTTCTAAACGTTCGACTATTACTTCTTTTCATTATACAGTTCCTCGAGATCAGATTATTACATCATAATTTCGATCATAGGTTAACCATCTTCAATTCGCATCTATCTTTTAGCTCACGCATTATTAACGTTTGTTTTTTCGGTTTTCTGATAAGATCTTGCTTGCCGTGAATTCAGAAATTTATGCACTTGGATAGTTTATTTTTATTTCTTTGTTCGAGCAACCAAGTTGAAGCAAGCACCTGTGGCTTGGTATCTTATATTTATAACAACTGCTACTCGAGCTATACTGAAACGATTTCTGAATTTTATATAGTTTAAATTGGATGGTGTATATCCACAACCTGGCAACGAATATGAGTTTGTTTATAAGAACGACTACACTGCTCTCAGCCAAAGAAGAGGGAATGCTAGTGGCAAGTTTCTTGTAGAACTTCTTAAAAACTATTGATTCACCTCCAGTGCTGTAGTAAATTTGTTTGGTAATGCTGAAATATAACATAAGAGCGAAGGATAATTTCTACGTACTCGAAACCTGAACTTTTTATTTGCTTCAATTTTATATAAATAATTTAAGCCAATTTCTACTATTTTGACTTACCATGTAAATAGATTAGATCGATTTCTTGGGTGAATTATTATTATTGTTATTAAAATAGATTGAGTATTGCTATTAGTAAACTCTTAATTATTACAAAAAAATATTATTTTCTATTATGCCATCGTTAATTAAAATAACAGTTATTAATTAAAAGCTTCTGCGCTGGAGAAGGATACGAACCTCTACCTGACATTTGCTAGATGGATGCCTTACCAATTAGGTCACCAAGCAATATAACTTCGAGTCCTTCAACATGCCATAAATGATATTATGAAAACAGATTCAATATTTTTTAAACTAACGTTTGTAATTACATATAAATATATATATATATATATATATATAGTATACAAGATAATATATAGTATTAATTGTTTGGCTATTTCGTACAAGCTTTTTGTGCACTATACCTTTCGATTCATAAAAACAACATTATCTTTACCTTTGATTTCTTCAAACAGCTTTTTTTCGGTCTTTCTTGGCTTGGATATTTCCATTCAGAGTTTTGACGTTCGGTCTATGGATCATATTGAAAACACCACGTCTTATCGCCAGTTGCAATAGAATACCTGAAGTTTTCGTCCTTTTTCGAGTCTTTAATCAAGTCCGTATATTCAGTTAGTTTATGTGGTACAAACCTTATACAATTCTTTCTCAGTCTCAAATGCTGTGTTAAAATGCATTGAATTGAATCTTTGGAAATATCTAGTTCTATTACCACGTATCGCAATGAAGATTTCGGCTCATTTCTGATAAATTAAGTTCGATGTTACTTTTCGTAACCACAGATATTTTTTGCACCAGGATGTTCGTCATTTATGTCCGTACGATCGTCTTTAAATAGTTTATACCACACTAGTACGTGATAAACACGCATCACTATACATTTGCTTCATCAAATTAAACGTTTCAGTAAACGATTCACTTAGTTTAAAATAGAATTCGATATTTGCTGTTGGTTAGAAATTCATTTCTCGACCAATAGCAAATACACACTGTTACTTTATGCTTCTAATGATGCAAACATCATGATATTTTGACATAACATTGGCGAAAGGTCTACCTAATCGACGCATACTTTTTTTAATAGATGGCACCACCAAGAATTACTATTTTAAAAAATTCGGTTCTCTCTGTGACAAACTGTGTATATTAAGATGTATGTAAAAGTTCAACTCACTTTATTTCTTCTAGTAGTAGTTGAAAACTAAAGGCAAATAGAATATTTTTAAAATAAAATAAAAATATTGCAAAAGCTACTATTAAAAGAGAGGTTTTTTTTCTTCCATAACTTCTAGAAGTATACGTACTGCTTTTCTAAACGAATCCTTAAAAAGTGTTTGGCTACTTCCATTATAAATGGCCCCCAGATGTTAGATAGATATGTATTACTTTGTAAGCGACGCAAGCAAGTAACCACTTTTATGAACTTGAAGGGATACAATCTCTTTTGTAGTATCTATTCACTTCTATTCGTACATTTCGATCGGCGTTTTACAAAATTTTTGCTTCATCCAGACCGTTTAAGTTTATCGAATCGTAAATAACGATATTTCATCTAAAAATATTTTCAAGCGATTTCCTTAGAACGTCAAAATAATTAATAATAAACGTCAGAATAATCTCAGCTCCGACCTATTTAATATTTCCATATAAACCGAATTAACATCTTTCATGCCTAGACGAATCAAATCACAAATCACTCTCTCTCTTACGTGTATCCTTAGCAAATTTTCTCTTTATTGAACCTCCTTTATTGAATTCGTTATCGAAATATTTATTTATTAACTTTGCAATATGTACACGAACAGAAGAGATGTTCATATACTGTTGCTACTACAATATCCAACGCAAGAAAGTTACTCTGTTTTCATTGGAAATTAATCGCTACCCAGATGTGAATTTATATATCTTGTATTTGAGTGTATTTGAAAACAATCTATATCGGGTGTTCCATGACATGATTACCACAGCTTCAGGATATAATATTGAAGCAATTTCAAGTTAAAAATATGTAGTAAACGTATGCCCAAAACTCTCTCGTAACTGAGCAACAAGCATTTGATGTTTCAGATAACCCAACTACTGCTAATGTCTGTCGCACTGAAACTGACAGACAGTAGCAGTAGTTGAGCCCTGAAGATATCCTATATTATTGGGTACGAAACGTCATCAGTTATACCAGTGATACCAGGCGGAGCTGTTAGCCATAAACGCAGCAATTAAATATTGCAAGGAAATAATTGGGCAGGCAATATTGTTTACGGACAGCCTGTCTGCTCTGCAGGCGTTAAAAAGTATGCGGAAACACACGGAATTGTTGTTAGAAACATAGAAAATGATACGAGATGGGAACGTGCAGCTCAAATGGACACGCGCTCACGTAGGAACCGCAGGGAACGAAAGGGCAGACGAAATCGCTAAGGAGGCAGCTGCAACGCAGAATGTGGAGATTTCATACAGGCTGGCATTGGAAAAGATGGTAAAGAACGCGATAGCGCGGAAATGTGAAAACGAATGGCAACGAAGATGGGAGGACGCAGAGAACGGACGCTGGACCAAGAGATTCATAGGCAACGTTGAGAAGTTTAAAGAAATGAAGGTCGCCTTGTCGTACCAAGCAGTGCAGTTGATAACCGGGCACGGGAATTTCAAAGCGTACCTGCATAAGATCGGAAAGAGAGACGACCCAAATTGTCATTGTGGTGCGATCGATACGGCGGAACACGTCCTCTTCGAGTGCCCAGACACCAAAGACTAGCGCGAAGTCACAGCGAGGGCCGCTACTGTGGCCTGTCACAGGTGGCCGCTTCGTGCCGGAGATATAAAGGACGAGGAACACGAAGGATGGTAGCGATTTTTCAGCATTGCGGCTGAAAAACTTCAGCGGCTTAAGCATGACCACCGTTAGAAGAAAATAAAATGATAATGAGTTTGCGAACGCGGGGTGGGCGAACGAACTTATTTTGTAAGGCGTCACGGGTGGTTCTCCGGAAGTAAGGATCGAAACGTTCGTGCATGAATACACATCACGAGCGCGCCAGCACATAATATACACAGAGGCGCGCCCGCACTTACACTAAAACACGGACATGCAAACAATACACACCTACAGGTTTGCCCGCATGGATACAAAGCCACAATTGCTGGAAGGATTAGAACGACGACCACGGAGGAAGTTGCATAGAGAATTCGGCATTTTAACTTTTTAAGCGTGATGGCGGCGAGATCCCACAGTACGAGCAAGCCAACACACATTATACACAGGGCACGCAAGTCATGAGTCCTTTTTATTTTTTTTCTTTGGGCGAGCACAAATGAATGGGAGAGATGCCCAGAAGACCGTTGGTCTTCCAAAAGCTTTTGTTTTTCCAAATACAGAACGAATCTTGGGGATAAATATCATAGAATAACTAGACTGGATGGGAATAAAAAATGAATAGGTAGAACCTCTCGGGTATACAGATGGCTCGAAGCCAGAATAAAGCGTAGGAGCCGGAATAATTAATAAGTCAGGGTGTGTTAAGTCTTACAGTAGCTACTTGTTCCGTTAGCAAAATAGTATTATAGTTTACTAAATTCGGTCCAAGTGAAATATAAGCTTCTGTGGCGTTATGTACGCCTCTTAAATGAGCTTAATGGTCGTATAGAATTGACACTATCTTGAATTTTGGGACACAAAGGCTATAAGGTAAATAAAAAGGCTCACCAACTAGCACGATAAGCCTCGTCGATGGCTTTTATAAAACTAAATCCATTCTGTGGACTTGCAAAAAGAACAAGTATCGAAATTACCATAAATAATGCACTTAAAGCTTGTTTCGGCATGGATCGTCAATATCGGGTAAAACATCTCTTTGGTAAGCGGCCAAATTTACTAAGTGAGAATAGAAAGTTTGCTAAAATAATAGTGGGTCTATTAGGAACTATAAGCCCAAGACATAAAGTTGGCGGACAATATTACACGTGTATTTTGCCAGGAAGAAGATCCACTTACTACGTAAATGCGAGGGTTTAACAAGAATACGGTTTCTACATAAATTGTAACTGTTCATGCAGAATGGTCAATTAACAGCAAACACAAACAAAAAAATTAGCATAATTGCCTTTTAACTGATGGTATTAATTTATATTTGAGTGGCGATTGAGAGTTACTCTTTTTATTTTTTCTACTTTGTAGAATCGGAGAGTTTTAGACTCGGAGTAATGACCCCAATAATAATACAACATAATATACAAATGAAAAAGTTTATCATTGTCCTTAAAAAAGATTTTTAATAAGGTGCACAAGTGAAAGCTCGATTTTATTTACGACCGCCTGACAATCTTGGTACCCATTCTGATTCAACTTTTCATGTTAAATTTATTCGATAGACAATAGACATGTTTACCAAGAGATTTGGGTAGGTGATGTCATGAGTTTAGTGTATGTGGTTTTCTAAGATAATTGGAGTTTGTTTATTTATATATTTTTTAAATTAAGGAAAATGATTAACGTACTCAGGAAAGGGATCAAGTTCCTCGTTGGTTGGGCTTGCACCCACAAAAAATTCGTTTTCGCAAGGTCCACCCGGAACCGCTATTTGCATTAATTCAGCATGGCACCTTATAATTAGTCGTAATTAGCTACTGCCGTTGCTTCGGTCTCACTTTTCTTCATTTTAAACATCCTTTTCATGAACCTAGTTATTTACTCCAGCCATCGCTTTCAGACAACACCATTTGCACAGCGTTGTCCGGCGTCAAAGGACCTACTTTTGCAGCGCGTATCTGTACTCGGTCCACTTCTCGCACTCAAATAAGGTGTATTGAGTATCGTCCTCTGCAGAGTCATGATATTGACAAGATGCGTTCTCCACTTTATCCATTCTGGCCAAGTATGTATTGAAGAACCCATGTCCGCTCAAGAACTATGTATGTTTCGGATCAATCTCCTGGTTCATTATCCTCTCATTTCGTTTGGCCAACGTTCTTGCCACTTTAGTAGAGTGAGTGCTTTAGCTTCTGCCTTTGCCTGTTCTTCTCCAACTTCTTCTTGGATCTCGTAGCCTCCTTCCTTTCCTGAGTCATTAAATCGATTGGGGTTACTCCCGCAATCACCAGCACCGCTGATTCAGAGACCGTACTATATGAGCTTGCGATCCTGAGAATTCCCTATTTTTTTCACTAAAGCCATCCGCTTCCAGTACTTCTCCAGCCGCAAGGAATGGTCTCAAATCTTACACAGTAGTACTATGTATCGGATGATGTTTACTAGGAGTCAGCATTTCCTCTCTCTTGGTCCTTCTCTATAGTCCATTAGTCGGCTCATCGTTGTTACTCTAGCTGCTTTATTACTCGATGACCGGATTTATTCCCAAAAAGGGGACTCCAAAGCACTTTAGTTACTATTGTGCCCATCCCCACAATTATATCTATCTCCTGGGGACATCGATAGGTAATTGTACTTATATTTCTAAGAGATAATTAAACTATATTAGCTTAAACGTTTTATTTGCAGTTATTTGTTAATAAAAATAACTTATTTATACCTTATGATGTGCTTGAAAGTTGCGCCTTTGGTTTTGGACTACACTGTAAATACTCAATGGTAATATATTTCGTTCAGTTTAATAATATGTATTTCCGTTAATCAATTTTCTAATTATAAAATTAATCAAGTACACAGTTACTAATTTTGTATGTTATTTGTACAAGGTATGTTTGAATTAATAATAATTATATTAATAATAATCGTAGCCATTATTGTTGATCTTCCTGTTCGCATATAGATTTTTAACTCTGAGTTTACTTCAGTTCACAACATTAACTTTATCATTCATACATACATCTATGTTTATAAATTATTCTCTAGTTAACTCTTTACTTTCAGCAATTAGTCAAGCATTTACTGTATTCAGTATAATAACTTGCTTAGCAGTTTAGTTGGAGATGCATAATCAACTTTGAAGCGGTAAAGAAGAGGCCGTTCTACAGCTTCGGAGAAATTTCTGGTTGCAATTTGTATTATAAAGGTTTCTGGAAACTTTCAAATTGTTCGCTGCATACACAGAAATTTTGTTTAAACTCTTCTATATACATACATCGACTTCTTAGTAATAATAATTAGAATTATACTATACATACTTGCTTTTGAAACAAACAAATACAAGGATTTCGACATCCTTCAACTCAATTTTCAGTTATTTTGCAACTTGTAATTACAATAAATAAGTTTCATCTAATCGTATTTTATAAAATCAATTGTGAATACGGCTCCTATTAGCGATTTTCGAGTTATTCATTAAAAGAACTTTAATTTTTTTATGTTTCGATTGTAATATGTACATTTTGCATTTGGTTCAAATTTCTGTATTTGGCTGAACTTCACCTTAGTGTTCTGTGTTTGGTACATCTGTTCTCTCCGGTTATATGTGAAAAAAGAAGAAAATCTTTTTTGTTATTTGCTTTTCAATTAATGCGTCTTAAGTTAGAGATTATTAAGCTGCTCTTTCCTTATTGTGCGTTTGTGTTTTTAAATTCGGAACTTTATTTCTCTATTTGTGTTTCCTGTATATATTTGTTCGCAATCTCTATGATTTGTTGTTTTTTGCTGTAATTACTTATATATTTATCTCAGATGAGTTCGTATGTTACATTTTATACTATGATATTAAGAATTAATATAACTTCCTGTTTGCACAATATATAAATATATTTCCTTATATCAAGACACTATGTCCAGTATCGCATTTCAAAGAGTTTTCATATATTTCAGTAGTAACAATTGCTGAGTTGTGTTATTTATTTTTCTATTCTTTTAAATAAAATAACTATTTTTAATATTCTGAGGTTTACTTCTTTTATATTTAAATGAATAGTTTTTGGCGCATACGAATTTTGTTCCTATAATATACAACAGCAACTCTTCTCCTACAATTCATATGCTTCAGTATTGGCACACACTTAATTGCTGTGGCGCCCATTTGTAAGATCTTGTATTGAGGGAAACCTCCCCAACTTTATAGGTTTCTAGGCGAATCTCGTACATGCTCAATGGCTGCATGTGGGTTCTGTTGACCCCAAATTCGAACATTGTATTGAACACGATGCGTTGTGCGAAAGTGTTATTATTATCAATAGCATCATGGATCTCCATACAAAATGCCACACGTTTCCGTTTGTCATCAGGACGCAGAGCTTGTAACAACTGTTACTTGTACGGCTTCATAACTATCCGACGCCCAATTGTAGTTGTAGGCAGTTGTAACTCCCGACTAGCACAACGAATTGATTTTGAAGGATTACGTTGGAAAGCAGTTTGAATTCGTGCAACATTTTCATCAGAAACACGAGGGCGGCCAGGACTCTTTTCTTTACATACACATCCTGTATCTACAAATTGTCGATACCATCTGCAAATATTCCACCCATTCGAAGGATCAATTTGGTAGTGCGGAGTAGCCATTTTAAACATACGACGCTTACCAAGAAAAGCAAAAGATAAATGACATCTAGCAGCTATTAAATATATTAGACTATAGTTTGGACAAAATAATACCTTGTAATACGGATATTCTTTTTGAAACACGCTGTATATTAACAATGAATAGAAATAAAACGATTTACAGAAATTATTATATTCTCTTCATAACATTTTGTAAGGATATAAACACAAAACAGTACAATTATTATTATTAACTTTCTAAGAAAGATACCGACCGATGTTATTTCCATTACAGGTTGGCGAAGCAGATAAAGATCCGTTGTGACACATAAATGTACAATTGATTCCACACTTACAGCCGATAGTGCACACAGTAAATACAAGTTTCGATAAAACACGTAAAAGTTTCCCCATAACTCGGTGCGATTATAATGAACGACTGCTCTCCCGTTAAGGATAGACTGATACCGGTTAGTAGATTTAAATGAAGTTATTAAAGATACTACGTCACAACAGATATGCAATGACCATTGCTCTAAAGTAAGTATTTTTAACAGAAATAAATAAACAGGTAACTTAGTTGTTACTAATGACGTCGTTTATTATACATAGTAGTTTTATTTGCAAAAACTGTAAATATAGTTCAAGTAACGTTCTGTCACTTACGAGAAGATTTATTGCAATATGTGGGAAATGAAAATTTTTATAGCGGTGATACGTCAAATCAATATTTGATGCCATATACGACATAAAAGTATAAATACAGGCTAGATGTCTGCTTACTGAAATACACGACTTAAAGGGATGTACAAGATGTATATACACACATATACATGTAATATATATATATATAATTTGACTATATTGATAGTGTTGAGATTTAAAATATTATGTGTGTGTTTAAATTAACTTTTATGTATTGGGTCTGGGAAAAAGTTCGTGGCGTTTTTCCCGATAGATGGCATTGGTTGCCGATAACTAAAGAACAACAAGTCACAGCGACACCACCGACGGCTCGTTTTTTAGATGACCTTTCGAACGTTAGTTTGAGCGTAGAAACATTGTAATCGGTGCAGTGGTTGGAAAGTTATTCGCACTTGAAAATGGAGAAGAATAATGAGAAATTTCGCTATATTCTGCAATATTATTATGATAAGGGGAAGAACGCTGCGCAGGCTTGTGATAAAATTTGTGCTGTGTACGGTGAAGGTACTTTATCGAAATCTGTTGCGCGGAAATGGTTCGCTCGCTTTCGTTCTGGAAATTTCAATGTGAAAGATGAGTCACGCTCCGGTCGTCCAGTCACTGAAAAATCTGATGAAATTCTTGAAAAAGTCCAACAAGATAAGCATATCAGCAGTGTCGATATTGGCATGGAGCTAGGCATTGACCACAAAATTGTTTTGAACCATTTACACAAAGCTGGTTACAAAAAAAAGTTTGACGTATGGGTTCCTCATGAGTTGAGCGTGAAAAACATGATGGACCGAATTAACATCTGCGATGCGCTGCTGAAACGGAATGAAATCGAGCCGTTTCTGAAACGTTTAATAACCGGAGATGAAAAATGGATTACGTACGATAATCGGAAGCGTAAAAGATCGTGGATAAAGGATGGTGAGCCGTCACAAGCGTTCGCTAAGCCAACATTGACGCCAAAAAAAGTGATGCTGTGTGTATGGTGGGACTGGAGGGGAATCGTCCACTACGAGCTACTTCCAACTGGTCAGACGATTGATTCTCAACTCTACTGTGCACAACTAGAGAGATTACGCCAGGCGATTGAAAGAAAACGGCCCGAATTGATTAATAGGAAAGGTGTTGTCTTCCATCATGACAACGCCCGACCACACACTTCTTTGATGACCCGTCAAAAATTGAGAGAGTTTGGTTGGGAAGTTTTGATGCACCCACCTTACAGTCCGGATATAGCACCCTCTGACTATCATCTGTTTCGATCTCTGCAGAACTCTCTCAATGGAATTAAGTTGGTTTCAAAAGAAGCCTGTGAAAACTACTTGATTCAGTTTTTCGACCAGAAACCACAGAAGTTTTTCACCGATGGGATCATGGATCTACCAAAAAAATGGCGAAACATTGTCGATAATAATGGAGCATATTCGGTTTAAATGAATTCGTCCACGCGCCATGCGGGGACCAGTTGAATTTTACTGAAAAAACGCCACGAACTTTTTCCCAGACCCAATATTATAATTTGACTGTGTAAAAAATAGAATTGATAAATATGTAGTCAAGATGATTTAATACTTAATGTATTAATGGTTGTAAATCAACCTGCAACTAATCATAGGCAATTGTGTGTATAATAAAATGTATTAAAGAGTACATACTTCTTCAGTTCTTGTATATATTTTTAGCAGCTTATTTATTTCTTTTTACTCTGTCTCAAGGTCTTGGATTGTGCACCGCTTTGATGAGATATGGATTAAGATAAACTCAAACACTATATGTAGTGTCTCCAGTATAATATATTGACTTTCCTCATTGTATTTATGGCTTTTAAAAATATTTTGTATTAAAAATATTAAATTACTATTCAAACGAACAAAAAATTAATGTAATACTTTGAATCTCTCTATGTTCACTAACTGTGATATCAATTTTTATTACTGAGCTTGTTTAAATAAAAGATTCAGTCCTATATCTTCTACATTTACATCATTTTAAAGTTGTACAAGCGCATTAACTAATTTAGTCTTTGTTTACACATTTGATAATAATTGTCTTTAAAATAGTTAACTTAATTTAAGTAAATTCAATATTATATATTTATAATCTATTATCGTAGAATAAAGACTACAGTAAGGGATACTATTGGTAAAATTAAATCAATTTTTTTGAAAAGGTATGTAGAGTTTTTATAAAGAATTAAATATCCAGTATATGCATTTGAATTGCATTTTCGTCTAATTTCATAGCTTCAAGTATCTATGTAGTTTGACATTTCGGCAAATAGCCTACTGCCGATATCAGGGTAGCCATACTTACAAATCGTCAAAAACGATGGAAATAACCCAACTAGCATGTCAAAGAGTATTCCATTGTCAACAATTTCGCTTAATCAGTGTGGCTCGGTGGAAGAAAATGTAGAGAAATTCGTACTGGAAGATGCCTGAATAAAGATTAGAATGTTAGCAGAGATGAATAACCTATCCATTGTTACCATACACACTATTTTTCATGACTTTCTTAACTTAAGCCAGTGCAGAAAGGGTTCCGCGAATGCACACTATGCCTCAGAAACAAGTCCGAGTTTAGTGCTGAAGAGAATTTTTAGAACTCTGTAGTGAATATTCATCAATCGTTATTGGAGATGAAATGGGTTCATCAGTATCACCTTGAAAGAAGGCAAGGGTCCATACAGTATCAAAGATATTCAGTAACTCCGCCTGCTGGAAAAGTCATAGTTACAATGTCTTTGGGATTGAAATGGAATTTTGCTGGTCAATTACATGAAAAAAGATGAAACCATAAAAGCAGCATTCTGCAATATTGGATAATTTACGAGAAGCACTTAAAAAAGAGCGCTGTAAACTGATCGCTGGTGTGTTGCTTCTTGACGACAACGCTCCGATTCACAGGCCTTGTGTTTCCGAAGCTGCTGTGTGAGATTGTGGTTTTGAAGAAATGAACCATTCACTCTATATCTTCGACCTAGACGCTAGTAATTATTGTCTATTTCCTAATTTGAAAGAAAATCTTGCGAAAGCATTTTCTGACAATGATGAGCTAAATGCACATTTTTCAGACAGGGGGAAAGTAACTTTTTTCAGAATGTTGAAAAGATTTGAGTATTGAGGTTATGAGTGGTTATACTCAACAATAAAAATAAATTTGTCTTTGCGTTGTTCCAGTGTTACCGAGAATTAATTGAACGCTTCTCGTATTACTCTAGATTTAAAAATAATTGCTGCGATTTTTTTAAATACATTAATATTAAATAGTAATTTGAAAATAGTTTAAAACGATTCATACATCTTATTGTATTAATTAAAATATGTACCTCGTGATAATTCACATAAATGTTTCCACAAATTGCAGTCTTAATTGGTATGTCGTTGTTGGTCGGCAGGGAATAATTATGAAAGATTTCTTCGCCTCCATCCCAAGATTCGTCCGGTGTTTGTAAGTTTGTAACAAAAACTGGATTTTCTGGAATGTTTATACTATCACCGAACGTTGCGTTCGAACTTCGTGTGACGAAACGACTCAGATTGTTATTCCTGCACGTTTCCTGCAGTTGCTGTACAAATTGCCTGTGCCGCTCAAACTCCCAAGGATTATGCGTATGAGGAAATTTGAATGCACAGCAATGATAGGGATACGTTAACCAAGCTTCTTTAATAGCCTGCAAATAATGAAGTAACATTTATATAATAACATAATATCGTAATGAATTTGGTACAGAGGCTAAATATTTATATAAAACTACAAAGATAAATCATTTTGGTTATGTATATTTTAGTTACAGGAAGAAACATTGATTGAGAACGAGCGATATCAAATTAAGCATATCTTTACTACTTTTTCGTTTATTCTCCTGCTAAATGTGTGCGCGTTTGTTACAGCTTTATAATACCCTTTATAAGTAATCAAAAATTTCTCGTCATTAGTTTACTATGAAATTTTTGAAGCTGAAACTACCCAAACTTTTTTAAAATAGTCAAAAGACGTAAAGGTAATGCATTGGAGCTCTGAGAATAATGTATTAGTATTTAACTGTACAATTCATTCAACGCGTTTTTCATTCAATTGAACGACAGATATCCATGCGTTGCCACGAATGAGAATTGCACAATTTTTCAGGTACCAATTCCGAAAGATTTCTAGATTATTACGTACTTAGTAGGCATTACAAAATGCAATCTTTCTATCTGAGACCAGCTGTTCTTTGCCTTATTGGGTATTAGTAAAATTTTGAATAATAACAAATGACCTCAAGTTGCGAGGTTTAAGACAACAGAAGAGTTGACAACATGAATACCTTTCGCTTCTGAATGTTACAGTGAAGATACTAAGAGGTAATGAGCGTTCTCCAAAGAATGCCCGCACATTTTCCACAAACAAATACATGTATTTAGATTCTTTAAATATAGAGAGCTTGGAAAGAAAAGAAAAAACTGTATATAGAAAAACAATTAATCCAATAAGAACACATAGAACCAATTATCAAGCAGATCCATAACAACAGTTGAAGTACAACAGAAAAATTCAAGCCGAGCTTTGCTTACCGCAATGAAAGAAATAATTAGCGAGTTTAATATCAAATTTAGGAAATATATATTAGGAAGGCATAAAATGAAACCATCCCAACGAAGAAATATGTATTATCGCGAACGACATAACATTAGAAAGACAGATAGATACAGAAACTAAATTACAATATACTCTGGAGGTGTGGAATGAAGCGACAAAGAGGTTTGGATTAAATATAAACATACTATAAATACAAGAAATTAAAATGTAAAAAAAAGGAAGAAACGAATATATTAATAAATATAGTTATAGACATTAGAAAATAGAACAGATAGATAAATGCGGATAAATAATAGATTAATCAAACTGGAAGACTATTCCTTGCACCAAGCAAAGATTCTTTTAAATAATGAACTAGTATCGAACAAAGAGGCAATAATACATGGTTGTGAAAACGGAACACTAAGCGAGCGCATTAAAAGTAGATACTAAGCCGCATCAGAAAAGTGGAGAACATACGAGGGCTGTCTGAGAAGTTTAAAGCTTCAACACGACGATGGTATTTCTCGTCGAAAATATTCTGGTAGCATAATTGAGCATGCGAATACACTTCTGAAAATTTCAGGCATGTTAAACAGGCGTTTGTGTCAGTTACTATTTCTTTAAAAAGTTGTTTACGGGGACTCTACTGTTATTTGCCACAGTGAAATTTTGGGTATCTGAGTTTAAACGTGGCCGTGCCAGTTTTATTGACGATGAACGTTCGAGACAACAAAAAACTGCAAGCAGTATCGATAACTTCAGAAAAGTTTATGAAATTGTGCTAAAAGACAATGAAGGATGTGATCATCCCGAAAGTACGGAATTATCATTCATATATTTACTGAAGATTTGGGCAATAAAAAGCTGACCGCACGTTGGATGCCGAAGTTTGTTAACTCAGGATCTAAAACGCATTCGAATGAAAATTTTCAAAGACCTGTTGAAGAAGTTTAAGCGAAATAAGTCGGACCTTTGGCTTAGATTTAAGAACTGTAAATAAATTTGGAGACACCAATAAACTCCTAAAACTAAGACAGTCGAAACAGTGGAGTCTGAAAAATAAATCAGCTCTGAAAAAGCTGAAGACTATTCAATCGGCTGGGAAAGTAAAAATTGACAAACTTTAATAAGTACAAACAATAATGGGGGCTTACTACGCATCATTTCTTGACAAATCGAAGGCAGAAATTGAGATAAAACTGCCGCATTTGAAAAAAAAAGGATTTTTGTTCCATCAAGGCATCGCACTTTCTTACACTTCGATGTCCCCATATTCACCGGATCTGAACACCAGTTTTTTTCTTTTCCTAAGTTTAACGTTTCGCTTAGTTGACAGAGACTTTCACCGATTGATAAGGCTATCACATTTGCCAATGCCCATTTTTCTGCACAAGATGTCAACTAATTGATGTCAAATAATTTAATATATAGTATAAATAGTATTTACTATGTGAAATGAAGAATTTATTAAATCGACGCATAAGTCCGTTACGATTTTTCTTATTCAGGATAAGAGTGCCTTGAAAAGAAATTATTAGGCAAGTTATTTTAATGTCGAAATATTGCTAAATAGCATACTTTTTGAAATTGTTATTTGCTAACAAAAGAAAATATATTGTCAGGTAAACGCAACAAGCGTTAATGCATTGGACGCAGCCAGATTCTCGTGTGTCATTTACGGCAGAAAAATATGTGGGTAGAGCACAGAACGGAAATGGTTTTCTCGATTTCAAGAATCGCTTGATGATTTCTTTACTTTCAAATCACTGGATTTCTGCAAGCGAGAAATCGAAAATTTAATTAATTTTGAGTTTAATAAAAACTGTACGAAATTACGCATCAACTTGATATATCCATTATTAGAAAGCATATGTATGTACTTAAACTCAAAAATATTACTTACCTTGAAATTGTATATTGATGGAAAAACTATTAATGACTTTGTATCTTGTAGTTTAAGGATCTCAATTTCGCCCAAACCTTCAACTGGTAGAAATGTTATAGCTGTGCTTGATAAATCTCTGGAAATAAATTTGAATGTAAGTGCAAGAGAAATTCGCTTAAAACTTTGGCAATACCATCTCGACCCGTGAATACGGTTACTATAAATGAGTTGAAATATCGCAGTTCATTTTTGAACAATCCTCCTGGTAAAGGTGTATATATAATTTCACTCGTAAAAGCTCTCATATCTATATTTACATAGTGAAACGTAAAGTTTTAGTATACCGAGAACGCGAATGTATCTATTCTGGTGTAATTTCGAAGTAATTATACCAGAACCGTACTTCCGGGCATTGTTTGCGTAAACCTTTTAGAAATTACTTATACAATCGATTTGTTAGCAAATTACTTTAGGTATGATTTTAAACACTTCATGAACTTGTAAATAAATAGTAACATGAAATCGTGTCTTTCAATTAATCAATATGGTTTTGTTAAAAGCAGATCCACTCTTACTAAGTTAGTCGAACAATATGTAGGCGAAGCATTGACTGCTGGACGGTAAATTATATACGCTAACTTTAATAAAGAATTTGAAACAATCATTTACTTTTTACTACTGTCAAAGCTACAATCTGTAGGTGCTCCAACAAGAACTATATTCTTTTTATAATCTTGTCCATTAAATCGGCTGTATAATGTTCACTATAATAGATGTCTTTCCAACGTTTTTCTTACTTGCTCAAATGGTTTAGAAATCGCAGTATTTCTCCATTAGACTGTCAACTTTTGTAGAAAAATGTGATTCCTGAATGGTGTATAGATAAATGTTTATAAATGTACTATTCTGCTCTTCTCTAGGTGATCGACTATTAATTCTTTAATATACGAGGCCCGTTTTTCAGCAGGGGCCGTTCGAAAATAAAAACCAAAAGATAGAAAATTTTCAAAAACCAAATTTATTTTCAGATTCTACATACATTTATCTATTTTTTAACATAGCTGCCAAGTTTGTTTAAACACTAAATGAACCTTTCAACTAAATTTAATTTACCCTCTTCATAAAAACTTGCCATCTGCTCCGATAACCAAGAGGTCACGGCCTTGTTCACGTCTTCGTCGTCGTCAGTTGCCGTCGAGATAATGTACGAGATAGCGGCAAAGACAGAAATCGCTCGACGCAATATCGGGGCTGTAGGAGGAGAGGGTCCAAAACTTCTCAGCTAAAAGAATCTCATAAAGCTCGGATGTAAGCTGCGGTGTGAGGCTTTGCATTGTCAAGGAGTAGCAACATTTCCTCTGCCAGCATGTCGCGTCTTTTGTTTTGATTGCTCTACATAGATTTCGCAGGGTTTGACCGTCGGCTACCGCATTTATGATGGTTCCGCTTTGCGTGAAGTCGACCAATAAAACGCGATGTCTATCCCAAAACACGGATCTTCCGCTGGGATAGAGTCTGTTTGATCTTGACCCTTACAGGAGAGTGTGTGCGTCTTCGATTGGGGCGTGACATGTGAAACCTACGTTTCGTCTCTCGTTACAATACGACTCAACATGGCGTCACTTTCTTCGTTATAACGAGTCAAAAAATTCAGCAAACACTCAAATCTTTTGTTTTTGTGATCCTCCGTTAGGACTTTAGGGCCCAACGGGAGCACAATTTCTTAAACTTTAACTTTTCAGTAACAATCTTGTACAGTATTGACCGCGACACATCACGAAGTCGTTTGAAAGAGTGCTTATGGTGAAGCGTCTGTTCTGAGGCATTTTCTCTTCAACTGAACCGACTATATCGTCACAATTGGGCGACCGGACCGGGACTCATCGTGAACGTTGTCGAGGCCAACTTTGAAGTCTCTGACCCTCTTAAGCACATTGGCCTCACACATGGCAGTAGCTCTGTAAGCTTCACAAATCTGCCGGTGAGTGCCTGCAGCAGACAAAAAAACGTATCACTGATCGTACACCGCACGGGCCGGGGGATTCGATAAATTTGAACAATTTAAAGACACAGAACTTCCGCATAGGTTACATACATAGCTGTAACTGAGCATATCTGTTCACAAGGAATGCCGAGACACGACGCAAGTACTCGTTGCGGTTACCCATTAGCGCATACAACAAAACGACCCTTACTTAAAAAACACCTCTCGTATATGCTACCACACAGGATACACACGAAATAGTGCTATTCCTTTGCTGTTTACCAGATTATATCGTAACTTATAAAAATGAAACGTGACATGGTACCAAACGAAGTAAAGTAATTTACATATTCGTTTGCAATAAGGCGGGTCAGGGAAAACTAGCGATAATTGGTAAGAGACATAAACAACTATGCTTTCACAAAACTAAACCATTTTCTGTATAACATGAATCAAACCAAAAATCGGAGATGACAGGAAGTCTTTTATGTAAAATAAAAAAAATCGATCGAGTCTCGAAACATTTTATTATTTATTGGTAATTGTCCGGTTCACCCTTACAGTATACAACAGAGAGTAAACAACGTTCATTTGGTATTTCTCCATCCAAACATAATGTTTCATTGACAACCTTTAGACCAAGGCATTATCAGTACCTGACATTATCGTCGCTGAATTTTAACAAAAACTTTAGCAGAACTGGAGTCAAACAGGATTACAAAACTGACACCTAATTGTGCAGAAAATAGGAAATAAAGCTGAATTTGGACTGCAGCTCTTGTCGAATGAAGAAGACATCCATTTTGCAAGGATCACATTAAATCGAAAAATTGGATAAAGATGTGCTGAAAATTCAATATAATAAAGTAATTACAATGTGTAATATGAGATTTTTTTTAACAGTTTTATAGAAGTGGACGAAGCGTGGTAGTTTCCGAGGCGATAAATGGGAATGCTACTTTAGCAATAAACACATTAAAAAGAATTTGGAGACGCAATAAAATACTCCAGATGAAATGTATGGATATCTAAAGTTCATTAGACTTTTTTTTAATTAATAAACTAAACAATCACTTTCAAAAGATTTTTTAAGAAGTATTAAATTATGTTATTTTTATTAAATTGTTTTGATAAATAAGGTTGATATATAACCCCTTTCCACATTAGCTTTTATAAATTCTGTATACGCATTTCGACAACCAAATTGTCATCATCAGCAGATAATTTCAAAGTGTCGCACCTGGTAAAACACGGCGAAAAACAACCGCATGAAAATCATGCCGTGTTTTACCAGGTGCGACACTTTGAAATTATCTGCTGATGATGACAACTTGGTTGTCGAAATGCGTATACAGAATTTATAAAAGTTAATGTGGAAAGGGGTTATATATCAACCTTATTGATCAAGTCAATCAACCACAGGCTCCATCAAATTCAACTATTAAATTGTTTGTTGTAGTAAGTAGTAACAAAGAACATTTATTTTACAGTAATTAAGTCTTAGATTTCCAACTGCTACTCTTGTCCTCTATAACTGGAAGAATCAAGATCTCGAACTTTTTTGCTGCAATGTTCGATTTATGGTTTTGGACAGTATTTCAAATAATACATACGTTTTATTTGTCGAATCAAGTGCACATTTGTTCTCAAAACTTAGAATTTCCAAAATCAAATAAGAGGAGAACGGGAAAATATATTTTACGCTGTCGATTAATTCTATGAATAATAGTTATATTCCTTTATAGAGATATTTTTATAAAAGCAAACTTCCTTGTCCTACTGTAGTTTACCCTTCTTGAGATAGGGAATCTAATACACGATGTTAATTTCTAAATAACAAATACAGAAACAATATTCAAGCACATGCATTTTTTTATAATACTTCTGAAGCTCATAATAAATACATATGATATTTCAAACATATTTAGTTTTTTTCTCACGTATTCAAGATGTTAAAAATACTGAAATCAGGAAAAGGACTAATGAACTATTTCATGGTGTCCCGCAATTTTAGATTCTAGAATTTCTTCGGTGGCAAATAAGGAGCTTCTTGGCATCATAGATTACGTTATTGTTAAATTGAAAGCGAAAATATCATACATTTATTCAGGATTTCGCGCAAGAATTGGAGGCCCTGGATAAACGCGGCGCCTTTTTGCAGTGTTGAACATCTCATTTAAATAATGGTCTTGTTAGGAGAAACGTGTTTATGTCTATTGATCAATATATAAGGCAACACAACCTCTCTTCACGTCCGATGTAATTTGTATCAAATGGCTGTCAAATATTTTTTAAGTATAAATTTTAAAATGTATTTTTCATTTTCTACGTATGTATATTATAAAAGGCTAAGATCAAAAAGTCTGCAGTGTTATCCTATTACAACATTTTATATATTGAGAAAGGGGTTCTTATAATGACTTTAAATATCGGGAGACAAGAAACATAAGGCTCGAATCTCTCTGACAAATTAATTATTCTCTGATTTCGTTTAAAATATATGCTTTAAACAACTTTTGGACACAGCTAGTTATTTGAAAATACAATATTTGGATCTCTGGAATATGAACCACTAATATCGATAGAAATATTAAACACAAAGAAAATTTTAATTACCTTAATAATAAAATTAGTTTGAAATCCCGGGCTGTTTTAGGTGAAGATGAATAGAATAGAGAAAGATACAAATTATAACATTAGGATTTTCTGGAAGAAACGAAGGCATTTTGGAAATGAATGGTATGCTCACTCCTTCGTCACTGTTTACTAACATTACTACAAGGTTCTTTTAGAATACTCCAATATGGATATACATAGTTTAGTCGTAAATACTATTAGTATTTTAGTAGCGTATAATAACATATTTTATTCGAGTGAATGGAGAATCATTTTGTAATAAGTAGGACTTTTCAATCGTTGTTTATAAGAAATCGTGTAAATTTCATATTAGTAGCTTAAACTCATTACACTGGTTTACTGTGTTAGAAATTGGTTAATTAACTAATTAATTAGGTAATTCAGAATGTCAACATTTAGTTAGGAACTCGTAAATATATAATCTATCGAAACATCTGTTTCCTTCTGTCACACAATTGCAAATAACTGGGTCATTCTTCTGTAGATTTACCCGCACTGTTTCTATATTTTGGCTGCTGCAGCTTGAAAAATATGTAGTTTCAAAGGCATCAACTTTGAACTACGTTTCTTACAAATTATATATACGTAGGTATTACAATGGTGAGGGTTCAGACCAAAGCTACCGAACAACACTAATCGAAAAATTTAATGAAATGGACAATATATTCAAGCTATGAATGGATTGTTGTTGCTTTGAAAGCAGAAATCAACTCCTGTTGAACCACCCTTTTTGTCCACCCTCAAAACAGAGAATGTTTTACAATCAAGTCATTTTTCACCCCATTCTCACGAGAATGGATAGGAAGATACTATAACAAAACAGCGCGTAGAGTGACCACACTGAACAAGCATCACTGTCTCCTGGACATCTTGCATACACTCCATAATTCTGTCAGTTAAATTTTTCCTCTATCGTAAAAATTTACTCGTCCAAATACAAGATAACACAGTTAACAATTTTTTTCTTTCGATTACTAGGACCTTTAAAGTTGATTTAAACATTTATGTTTAAATCTTTCTCAACCAGGCGGGAAATTGTTCTGCATATGATGTTCAAAATGTCTATACCACTATGAAGAGGTAATATGAATCTAGAAAACAGGTAAAATCGCTTGGAACCAGATCTGGTGTAGGAGGTTGGTACCGATGTATTCTACTGTGTATACTTATTTTATTTCATTTTTTTTCGAGAACACTGTATAGTCCATATATTTAGTTATTTATGTATGTCCATATGTCGTTAATGTATCGCTTTATTTCAATTCAGCTTCCTCAAATGTAGAATTTGTATATTCCCATATATTTATTTATTTTATTGTAAATATTGCATCTAGTTTACGGATATTTGTTGATGTTAACTTCCTATTCGATTTAAGAGAGTCTTTTATGTAAGCCGCAAAAAGCATGTTTTATCATATTTTGAATTTTTATTATGTCTATATGTATGACGCAATGTGTCACACTGGTTATCTGTCTCATTCTCGCTTGCATTAATAGAGTAGCTGCTGGTGTGCGTGATTACTCTCTGTCTGCGTTAGAATCAGACTAAGGCGAATTATTTTCTCGAACCTTTTAAGAATATTTACGTATGTATCCATTTTGCACTTAGACGTGCATTTGGCGTTGACTATGTGAAACATAATTTATTAAGTATCGAACTTCCAAACTGGGTAGTCATGTACTCTTCCCTCCGAGTTGGGACTCTTGTGCTGAAAAATAATAAGCGACGTTTTGTTTGAATAATTTTGGACAAATTTAATCATCACTCTATTTTTCAGAGGCTTTTTAAAAACTTTTAAATATTTACATAAACAATATTGTTTATACTTTCCGTGGAATAAAAGGCTTTGTTTAAGTGAGAATTTACGAGCGTTGCATAAACTTTCAAGTTCTAATTTGAAGTAAATACATTCACTAATTAAACAGTTAACTGATGTGACACATTCCAAGTATGCTGTTATAAACTACATTTTTGGATCATGTTTAAACAGAATTTCTCACTTGTATGCTTTGCCCTAAAACTTTCAATAGATTATTTTAGCTTACGAGTATGTCACATTAAGTAAATTAGTTTACCTATTTTCTTCTTCTAAAATAGTCTAATTAAATTTCGAACTGTATTTAGCATGCGAAGTTCCATTTAAGTCGTCGATGGGATTTAGTTTTATAAATGCGACAAGAAGAATATTAATAAATAGAACGAACCATTATAGAAATTCCTATAAATAACATTTTCTCTAAAGTATAGTGTTTCAGAAATTTTTACTTTTTGTATATTATTACATACATATGTATATACAAAAGATAATCTTTTAACGTTAATAGGGACTTTGAACGTTAATATTAAAACATGATAATTTCCTCTAAAAGGCTTATTACATTTTATCAAAGTATTCTCAATTACAGTCAGTAAATAAATACCTTTGTCTTGAAAGACATTTTCCAATTTTTCCGGATTTCCGACATAGCCTTTTAATAATAATAATAAAAATAATAATAATAGCAAAAACAATAATAATAATAACAACAATAATTACAATAATAATGCAAACGGGTGTAATATGAAGAAACATGTGTTCAAATATCTTAGCATACCATGAAATCCTTTTATTAATCAAAAATTTAAAAAACGCTTACGCAAAGGTCGACAAAAATCGCACCATTAAATCTCAGTAATATAACTTTCAATCCAGAGGAAAATATAATAGCCAACAATAAAGGAAAAGGCCTGGAGAAACGAAATAATATATTGAGCACATTCTCACTAAATAGTGCACACACATATTGAGTATTGGTAACCAGTAAATGGCCGCAAATTGGAAATATTTACGCGGAAACTAAAGATCTTATGAGTACTGTACAAAAGCAAGTTGTAAAAAACTGGAACTATAATAAATATTTATAAATAAATAAATATATCATAAAACAAAACGACATGGCAGACATATGAAGAAAATTTTACAAAACACCAAAACAATTGAACATATCACAGACGTGTGCACAAACTTCGCACAAACAGAATATATAACGCGACATGACAATATTTGTAGAATAATATACACAGACCTTGTTAAACAAATGAAAATTAGTATACATAATTGATCAGTGGTTCAAATACGAATCACAAATAATTTTGGAAAATTTAAAACTTCAAAAACAATTGCAAATATTGCAGACGTGTGTACAGCCTTAGAATAAACAGAAAACACAGCACGACACGATAATATATATAAAATAGTACATCAAATGTCACTCACTGTTGACACAAAATTTCACTCTACTTGTTAAAGAATACGAATTAGTAGATACAATGGACTTCTGATAAAAATACGATCTACAAACAATTTTAGAAAATTTGGAAATTATATTATACTTGAAGGGAAATATTCCTACTGATCACACACAATAAGCCGGATATTACACTGACATAGAAATACTAAGGAGACATATCTAATTCACCTTTCAATACTTAACATCCGTAACCTTCAGTAATCGTCAGAAGATTTGCAAATACACAATAGACGAACGTCTAATTTCATTTTCATTTTAATACATACATTAATAATAGCGATAATAATAATAATAATACTAGGTACAAAACATCAAAAAGCTTGTATTAAGTACCAATTTACACTTTTTATTTAATAAACTAACAATTTCTTTATATTTTTTAATATTATAGTCCACAGTTATGTTCTGCTGCTTAAGTTCAGTAATTTTGCGATTGTCTATTACTTTTCCCAATATCATGATGAGACACAACAAAAGCACGTGTTTGAACCAATAGTTCTTTCCTATGCGGCATTATACAAAATAATGTATAAACACTACTTTTTACACTTCGAAAGTTGAATGAAAATTAAATTTTTATACGACTACGATACCTTTTATTACTTGATTTGTGGTGTAATGTAATTGCATTAGAATTTCCGGGAAAAGGTGTTCATTTGATCGCCTCTTCTGTGTTGTAGAATAGTTATTGTCGATAATTTAGTTTTCAAGTACTTAAATACATAAATGCCGAAGAATATGCATGTAATACGTTTAACTTTTATCCAAAATTTAATAACATATTGGCTTTAGTTAGGCTATAATATTATTTATTTGAATAATATGAAAATATGCACGCAAACTTTTCATGCAGTTTATTACCCCATAATTTGTCAGCTCCAGATTCTTTTGTTAATAATTTATTGTACCTTCCCTTCTGTTGCTTGTTCTACTTTATCTTAGTAAGTTATCCCCTGATCCTGTTCGCGGTCTCGTTCTCCTTTATTTGGTTGTATTACATTTGAAATTAACTTCAACGTTTGTTTTTTATACTATTCAAGTCTTATAGGTCTTATTTTGCTCACTGATTTTCTATGCTTTTATATTTATTAATTTTTCTATGAATTTTCTTACCCATTCGATTTTTTAAGTTTTTTCTAATCGTATTGTTACAACCATTTCTAATTTTTTTATATTTTTCTGTCTCTTATTTGATTTACTTTATTCCAGCAGTTGCCGATAATACTACTATCAATTCTGTGGTTTATCGCTGCTGTTTCTATACTTTCCTTTATGTTATTCCACTTAGTTTTTAGCACCTCCTCATTCCGTCAATATACTTGTAGAAGAGATTCTAATTTTATTATATTTTATATATGCATATTTACTTTTAAGTATCTCTTAGTTCCATTTTAAATTCATATTTCGTGCTCTGCATGCTTCCTTTACTTTTCGATCCACTGCAGATATGATTAATGACCAGAGCTTATACAAGCTTCTTTGTGGGGTCTTACATCTTTTATTAATGTTTTTCTAGCATTGTATGCATTGTTTCTTATCTAGAGATATTCATATAATTCTTTGGTCTTTAGGATGACTAAATCTAGTGGTGCTTATAATCATTCAGAAGTAAGCATACTGTAATTATCCAGGGCTATAGTTTCAACTACCTGGCAATACCGAAGAAATTAATGACCATCATTTGCTTAAGGGTAATTATTGGAGCTGATTCTTTTTAGAACTTTTAAAGTCCTTCATGATTGTACAAAATAATGTTGTCATTTTCACACCAATGACCACGATTGTTTGAAACGAGCAAACAGTGACGATAGATTTTGGACGTCATGTACGAAGTTAATCTTTCAAATATTCATTGCCAAAACGGAATTCACTCAGTAGGGATTTTGTTCTTAACTTATTGTATTTATTTCGTTTCCTTTTTTCAATAAGAAATAAAATTTGAATTTGTAGTGAAATGGATATTTTAAATAAACAAAAAAAATATATTTATGTGCTTCTGGATAGGGAGAAGATAGAAATTTTTTTAAATAAATATAGTGAAATATAAATAGGCTACTTTACGAAAAACATAAAATATACTAATAAAGCACGGCATATAAAATATGTAGCATAGAGCGAATACATGCGAAATTACATACTGAAATACTTACATGTTCAATAAACTTTGTAATCCCGAGAAAGCTCTTCTGTGGAGTTGATTTAAATGAGAGTTTCCTTTAAAGCTCCTGAAATGTATTGAAATAATTTTTCTCATGTTATTCCTTCAACGCGACCTCTCGTATTTTTATACTTACAATTTTCCAATTTCAGAACCGTAAAATGCCTCCTCTTCGACTACAGTCAACTGGTTGTAATTCAATAACCTGTAACGAGAATAGAGCAGGAGTAAATTGCAGTTTGAAGAAGAATGTTTAATCTTATTTAGTTTTTATTTTAATTGCAGCCTAGGGAAGAAGTACAAAATGAAAATAAATATCATATAACGTCATAATTATACATGGAACATAAATAAAAGGAAAGAGTAAGTAGCAAATAAAGTAAATCTTGTAATTCAGAAGTAAATTCCTAAATAACGTTTTGCTATATTTAAGGCTGTGTTTAGCTTTTCAATTTAGATGACATCCTTTTTTTAAATTTATCACAAATATTTGGTGATGTACATGTGTTGCCTTTACTACATTATAGTTTTAAATAAAATATTACGGTATGAAGGCGGATCACTAATTAGTCAGGCTGACGAAAGCGGATAGTATTAATAAAAAATCTTATTATTTAACTTCACAATCCTTCAAAATCTAGCTTATAAAACTTCTGTTTATTTCGGTAGTAACAAGGCCTTTGAATAGAAGGTAAATTGTCTTTAACACACTTCGAAATTCGGAAAAAGTAAAATACCGATCATCCCATTTTTAAACTACAAAATTAACGATGAAATCGAATCTGAGCTTGAATATGTTTACGAGGAACAACCAGAATCAACTGCAATCATAGCTCAGCGATACACGCTGGCTTATCACACCGGGCTTCTCGGGTTCGAGTCCGATGACCTACTGACCGAAAAGGTTTCTTGTGGTTTCCATTTTCCGTTTAAGCGAAAGCTGATAGATAAAGATCTTAAGTCGCCCCACGAGCACAGATGTAATAATAACTCATGATCTGCCAAAGCACTTTGTAATTGTCGTTAAGCTGTGACATGTGAATGTGAATTATTATTTTTAGTATTAGAAAATAATGGGTATTTAACTTTAAATGTGGACGCCTAAAAGACGTATGTAGATGATGCTAAATGACAGTCGAATAAAATTACGGATTTTATAACTGTGAACCACAAATACAAACGAGTACATATTTCGACCCTCAACTTAGAAAAGTGAAGACATGAAAGGTTTTTGGCACTAAACAATAATAATTGATCAAATCTGGATACATCATTATACACCCAAAATGAAGCAACACTTGAGTCAATGGACTGAGGCAGACACAAGTGCTCTGAAGAAGGCAAACTCGGTATACCCGGCCGAAAATGTTATACCTACTCTCTTTTGAGACTGCAGTGGAATTTTTCGTACAGATTATTTTCAAAAAACTTTGACGAATACTAGTCCATTTTCGATCAATTTCAAGATGCAATAAAACGCAAAGGTCTCCATTTTTTAAGAAGAAATGAATGCTTTTTATTAGATATAATGCATGCGTTCATAGTTCGACTGTTTCAATGGCAAAAAAATCATAACTACATTTTGAAATGCCACTCATCCAGCTTATTTACTAGATTTAGACACCTAAGATTTTTCATAGCCTGGAAACTGAATGGAGAGGGTAATCATTGAAATTCCGATGTAATTGAAGAGTGAAATGAAAAGCAAAACTAAGAAAAAGTCCACCTATTATGAATGACGACCGTAAAATATTGGAATGTATAATAATAAAACTACATTTCATTTATTTATATCAATAATTTGGTAATATTCCTCCACGTTTTCAGATCTTGAGCGTTGCTTCTCCAATTTTGGACGCCCTTTCCAGCGAAGCTTCTTCGAAGCACGTCATGCCATCTCTTCCTAGATTTTCATTTCTTTCATATCGTCACTAAATTTATAGCTATTAATTTCTTTAGTGCCCTGTCATTACACAGTCCAGGTGTCCTATCTACCTCAACCTAATTGTTTCTATATGCAGCAAAGCGTAGTCTTCTCATATAGGTTATTCGCTTCTTGGTTTGTTCACCTAATCCAGGTCTCTCTTCCATCCATGTATCCATTCTGCCTGTACGTTTGCTGAGGATTCACACTTCAATTTGATAACTGCTTTACAAAGGTGCAGATTCACCTTTCAAGATGCTTCTTTTGATTTTAATATTTTCTTTGATACCAGTTCTACTTATTTCCTTATCCTTCTTTTGATTTTAATATTCTCTTTGATACCAGACCTATTTTTTCCCTTTTTTTCTTAGTTTGCTTGTTCAGTGATAACTATCGTAAGTACATATAAATTTTAAGTTATTAAAATGCTACGCTTTCTTTTCTTGCTTTTAAATCTATAGTCATGTCCCCTTTTCCTAATGTTGTTCGAATGGGCTGAATTCCATATACTTCTATTAATCTTTCTTTATGGCTAAATTCGCAGTTTCCGCTGTTATCACAAATTTGTATCATATTTGTATTAACATCATTTTTATATGCTAGGATTTGACTTGAACTTTTTTCATGAAGAACCTCAGGTGTTTATTTCACCTATTCAAATTATTCATTTCAACAATATGGTGAAGAACTTTATTAGTGGACCCTCATATTTTAAAGTGCACTTGGAAATTACTCGAAGATTTGTTATTGAATTTTACTTTAATTTTTGTTAGTTTCAGGGCCATCTTTGTTAAATTTACTATTTATTTGTGATTTGAAGGTAATCAATTGCTTTACATATGTAGCTTCTTTCGATTTATAGAATTATAGGCTTATATAAAATACGAGGTTTGTTCAAAAGAAAAGGTGAATTTTGATTTTTTTTAAAAAGTATTTATTTATTCATCAATATCCATTTTGTCCCCTTCAAACTGATCCCCTTCAGATATAATGCACCTATGCCAGCGCTTCTTCCAATCCTCGAAACACTTCTGAAATGCGCTTTTTGATATGGCCATCAGCTCGTTCTTCGATTCTGACTTTATCTCATCAATTGTGGCAAAACGCTTTCTTCATTGGTCTCTTCAGTTTTGAGAATAGGAAAAAGTCGCAGGGAGCCAAATCTGGTGAATAAGGTGGTCGAGGCATGATTAGGGTATTGTTTTTGGACAAAAAGTCACGAACAAGCATCGATGTGTGAGCTGGTGCAATATTGTGATGCAGAATCCATGATTTTTTTTCTACAATTCCAACCGTTTGAGCCGTATTGCTTCACGCAAACGTTACATAACCTCCTTGTAGTATTCCTTGTTAACCTACGACCTGTTGGCAAGAACTCATGATGTACCACGCCATTGTAATCCAAGAAAATAGTGAGCAAAGCCTTCGCACTTGATCGAACTTGGCGTGCATTTTCTCGACCTTCTGTAAAGCGCTTGTATCACTTATACACACTTTTTTGAGACAAAGTGGACACGCCGAATGCCAGTCAATATTTCAAGTGCCTTGGAGCACTTTATTCCATTTTTAACGCAAAATTTAATACATATTCTTTGATCCATTTTTTTCAAAAGTCAAAAATCGAAGAACACACACAAACGTGACTAAGCTTTTCAGTTGTCAACAGCAAACTACTAATCCAAATTGGCTGATAATGCCAACATATGACTAGCACATGTGTACTAACATAACAAAAAAATTTTCGATAATCGAATGTACACAGCGTGCGAAAATTGAAAATTCACCTTTTCTTTTGAACAAACCTCGTATATGAAGTCGTATAAATTGGGACTTCTACCTCTTTGATATAATCTTTTAACTTCAGTTTAAAATACATATAAAATGTGTTTCGTATTAGTATACATATACGTAGAAAATTTGGAATATCCAAGAAGAGTCATTGTCAAAAATTTCCTGAACTAATAGTTTATAAATAAACTATTGTATTGTAATCTCTTTAGCAAATGCTTCCTGTTGATGATAGCTACATGCTGTCCTTGTCAACGAATGTAATTAAATGTTCATACAACCAAACATTAATTCTAGAATAACCACTTAAACGCCTATTGACTTGATTTGTATTCGGATATCCATTACGTTTACACTACGGGATTTATATTCCTAATTCTCATTTAATTAGCGATTGTGGAGAGGATTAACGTAGAATATTACCCTTATGAGATGTACGTTATTACACAACATATATTATTTTATAAATAAAGCAAATTTTTTAATAAATGCATCTATTAAAACTTTTTTCAAATTCAAATTTGATTAAGTTGGTTACATTTATCAATAAGAGATACTAATTAATTTAAGAAATGAACTAATTTGATAATTTACGCAAAAGGAAAATAAACCCGATTGTCAATTAAGCAAATATTGTGAAACCTAATCGCAAAGAAGGCAAGGAGGTTTAAGTTTACAATAAACTAGCAGCAACACTTACTTCGTTTAATATACTTTTCTTGAAGTGTGTTGTGATGAAGTAGTTGTTACGAAAAATGCAGTTGTCAATACAGTAGTCGACAGACGTATAAAAAATTATAATAATAATAATAATCTTTAATGCCCAACAGTTACAAAGATCATTTACAGGACATAATGCACTTAAGAATAAAATTAAAATTGAAACAAAAATAGGTGAAGTTAATGTAATACAAAGAAAAATAAGAATCCAATTAACAAAAACAAAATATACGCACTTATAATAATGTAATCCAAGTCATACAAAAAAAAAAAAAACTGAACGAACAATAATAGATGCAAATTAACGAAAGGAATTCTCGTATAATACATTGGCGTTTCTGGACATATGTACCAATAGAGCCTTGTAGAGAACAGTGGTTCTTCTCCTAGCTATCGAGAAGGTCGCTGATGATCTAATGTCAAAACTAGGCACGAGGAAATCAACCTGGGACAACAGCACAGAAGAATCAATAAAATTACTTATTAATTTTAAAGAGAACCGCCACTAGCTTTCTCCCTGCGTATACCAAGAGAATCAAAATTGTGCCTAGCAAGCACACCCTCATACGTCGAATCAAAGGCAGGATAATGATCATCAATCCTGTAGGATAAATATTTGAGAAACCTCTTTTGAACACGCTTCAGGTGTAACTGCTGGTAATGGTAAAGCGGGTACCACACAACTGAAGCATATTCCAATCTGGACCGAACAAGAGAATCATAAAGAAACTTCAAAGTGTGCAAACTACTAAAACCTATGCAAGAACGAATAAGGAATCCAAGACCTCCGGAAGGCGATGAAGTTATACTACTTATATGCATCGAAAAGCTAAGATGCGAGTTGAACAAGACTCCAAGATTCTTGAAGTTGTGTACTCTAGGTATAATGAATTGCCGAACATTGTAGTTATAGTAAAGCGGAGTATCACTTCTACTAAAAGAGAGAACAGCCCATTTGTCGATGTTGAGCTTTATCTGATTGTGGGTACACCAGTCGTCAATAATGCACAGATTAAATTGAAGATTAATACTATCGTCAAGGGAATTAATAAAGCTGAAGATCTTTAGATCGTCGGCGTAAGCTAACACTCTGCAGTCAAGACGTTCCAAGAGATCATTAACGTAAATATTGAACAAAAGGAGTCCCGAATGGGAACCCTGGAGGACTCCAGAGGAAATATTGAGGAGCTTAGACGAATACCCATTATACTGCACATAAGCGGAACGATTTTGCAGATAAGAAAAAAATAAGTTGGTAATATTGGGAGCAAAGCCAAAAGATGTCAACTTAGAAATCAAAATGCCATGATTGATGGTATCGAAAGCTTTGTTGTCCGTATATATGACGTCCACTTACTGACGTTTATCAAGTTCCCTGATAAAATGAGAGATATCGACCAGGTTGGTAACAGTAGATCTGCCTGGAATAAATCCATGTTGCCTAATGGATAAGAAGGATTTGACACACCTAAATAACTTGTCATAGAGAATCAGTTCAAATAGTTTAGCAAAATTCGACAAGATACTGACAGGTCTGTAATTATTGCCTTCAGAACGCTCTCCCTTCTTGAATACTGGTGTAATTCTGCTTATCTTCCAGCCAGCCGGGAAATTTGCAAATTATCTGAAAAATTAGCTTCTACTTATCGATATTCAAGCCTTTTTTACTGAAACTAATATTTCGTAAACATACTTATTGTATATACAACTTTATTATATAAACCTTCATCTCCTGCCGATTATTATACAGGAATGTTCTTACAGGATTTCTTTTATTTTTTGCGATCATGTGATAAGCTTTTTTAACGTCTTAAGCTCTCTGTCACTTCATCTCACATTCTCTTTGTATCATCTCATGCTTTTCATATTTGATTAAGCCTAGGATATAGATTCCAAAACAACCCTAACTTTTCTCTCTTTACCCCATTTCCCGCTGGTGCCAATGTTCGTTTTACTTCGGTGATATTCCTAATTCGATCTTCTTTAGTTACACCAAGTACCGCTTATAGGACTTTGATATTTCATGTCAGAACATTACTTTTTAATCTATCATCTAGAGCTTACGCTTCCCATCCGTAAATAAATTCAATCAATACCAAATGCAGTCATTGAAACTACTCTTTTTAACGAGCATGTTTACCAACATTTAAGAAATGTTAAAGATTACTTCGAGAGCTAATTAATTGAAAAAGAAAAGTATTTTGAATGAACACACAACACTTTCTTATTTCTTATTTATGTCATGAATAAAAGAAGTTTTTAACTAAATGAAATGATAACTGGTTAGTGTAAGATCTTCTTTGGTGCAAGGAAAAAAATCAACTTATTGAAACAACAAAATAATAATTGAATATACGTATATATATAAATATATGTGAAGAGAGAGCTATACATTGATCTCTCAGATAGAATTGAAATAACTTATATCGTTTTTACCGCCACTCAACAGTATCTGTTGACCAAGCAAACAGCGACGTGTGCATATAAACACGGTTAATTGCCAAGTACATCGTAATTAATAAAAACTGCTGCTAAAGAAGCTAGACAAACAGTCTGGCTTTGTCGGCAAGAGTCAATAACAGCAGAATAAGTTAGTCGACATATACATATTTTAGTGGGAAAATCAAGTAAAGGGAAACACTGTCCTACGATATTTAAAATGTGGTGATTAAAGTCTAATTTAGGTGTATTAGTAACAGTAAATCCGTAGCAAGAAAGAAGATACGCGTTTATAGCTTTTAGAATATATGCATAATTAAATCTAAAATCAGGACCCATATATTCTTGTACTTTTGCAAATATCTTCAATCTAGGCGGTTTTTTTTGCGTGGCTAGTGAATGTCATGAACAGTTTGAATAAAACATACAGACATTTTCTGTCTGCAAATACTCATTTGACAATATAATCATAATGACTAAGCGATTCCTTTAATTCATAAAAATGAGAGTAAAGGTTGAATGTGATTCGAAGGATTGTTTCAGTCTCTGCAATGCAACGTAAAGCTTCTGCTGAGAACTACTAATACTATTATTGATGATGTCGTTAATAAAATGTAGAATAATATAATAGACTACATATAGCACTACTATATGTTAGCGCTCTTTTCGTTCTTTTCAGTACTATTAAAACTTACAGGTTGATCAGATAAAAAATTAAAAAAGAATTTTATTTGAAATTGACATTTTTATTTAAATAATTTAGTTTTATCATTTCGAAGTTTTATTAATCAGATTCTAATAATATAAGTTACAAAAGTCATTGACTATATTAGCCTCAGCATCATTTGAAATTTTTTGTTTGCTCGAACATAGACAAACAATTGGATAATTCCCAAAGCGCGCTCCAACATTTCATCTGGGACGAAACCGGATAACAATATATTCGATTACCTATCTTGTATCAGTGAATTGTTCTTTCAGTTTTTTTCTCGGGATGTGAAATCTACTTTAATGGCTTACGTTTTATAATCGACGTAGATACAACACTGTTGATTTTTATTTTATTTTAAAGGATTTAGTTTGATAGTTTTACACGTATCTACGATTTTTTTTTTGGATTGTATTCGGGAATTGTCCCACTGATATTATTTCGTTATAGAATAAATTTTTTGTAATGAAACAGATTTATATCAAATATATTCTAAAATTAAAGGGAGAAGTTATTATTCGCGATAGATAAAGTTTTACTGAATTTGCTGGAAAGGAGAATGTGCTAATTGTGATTTGAAAATCATAGAAGACGGATAAAATTGAAAAGTACTGTACACATACGTATATATATATATTGGGTTGGCAACTAAGTACTTTCGGTTTTGTAGTATAAAATAAAACACTGTTTTTTTAAACAAAGAATAGTTTTTAATCAATTATATATTTTCCATTTTGCTCAATGACCTTTTGTCATCTTTCTTTCAGCTACATGATTCCGCGCTCATAAAATTTCTGGTCCTTATCAGCAAAAAACTGAACCAGGTGCGAGTGAAGGTCATCGTCATTTGTGAAAGTTTTACCATTCAAAGAATTCTGCAAACTTCGAAATAAATGGTAATCAGATGGTGCTAGATCAGGGCTGTATGGGGGATGTGGCATCACTTCCCAGCCAAGCTCCAATAGTTTCCCACGAGTTGCCAAAAATGTGTGAGGCCTTGCATTATCTTGGTGGAAAACTACACCTTTCCGATTTGACAATTCTGGCCGTTTTTCTTTAATTGCTTCATCCAGTTTTATTAATTGTTGACAGTAAACATCAGAATTGATCGTTTGGTTCCTTGGAAGCAGCTCAAAAAACACAACGCCTTTGTAATCCCACCAAACTGACAGCATGATTTTTTTGGATGCAATTCAGCTTTCGATGTGGTTTGAGCTGGTTTATCGTGTTTGCTCCATGATCGTTTTCGAACTATGTTACTGTACAGGACCCATTTTCCATCACCAGTGATGATTCTTTTTAAGAAAGGGTCGGTTTCATTTCGTCTAAGGTGCATATCGCAAAAGTTGATTCTTTGTGTTAAATGAATTTCTTTCAATTCGTGAGGTACCCAAATATCAAGCTTCTTAACTAGCCCAAGACATTTTAAATGTTTTTCAATTGTTGTGTGCGATACATGTAGCCTCTCCGCAATCTCTCGAACAGTTATATGACGATCCTCTTCAATTATGACTTTGATTTGGTCATCATCAACTTCAGTAGGCCGACCAGACCGTTGCTCATCTTTGAGGAAGAAATCTCCAGAAAGGAATTTTTTATACGAATTCTGACACGTGCGCTCTGTTAAGCAATTAGCACTATAAACTTCACATACCTTTTTGTGAGCTGCAGCAGCTTTCTTTCCTTTACGGAAATAAAATAGTAAAATATGTCGAAAATGTTCGTTTCTGCACTCCATTTAAAATTAACCCACAACTAATAGCTTTAATAAAAATCACACACTACTTGCTTCTGAAGTTACGTCAATGTGACTAGTATCACGCGACAAACGGTAAAGTACAGCACTAACATACGTTATACAAAAAGTAAAACAACGTATATATATATATATATATATATATATATATATATATATATATATATATATATAATATAATTATTGTGTTATAAATTAATATATTTTTTGGTTTATTACGTTGTATTTGGCACTGCCTTTCGCATACAAACGCTGCTATTTGCAGATTGTACAGATACTTATGCTTGTGTGGACAAAACTATGTAATTGCTATCACTTCTATGCGGGAGATCGTCGTATAATTCTCACTCATTACTTTGCATTAATTCATTAATCGATAATATTACACTTTGCATGTATAATAATTTTTTATCATGTTTCTGAATTGAAAATTTAAATATAATTCGATTCGAAATGCATAAATTATTATTAAGAAATTCTTTGTTATATTCAGATGCGAAAATTGTTTTCGTAACATGCGGTTAGACTGTAATGAATCTAACCGCCGTTTGATTCCTTTCTATACGTAGGTCTCTTTCTTGAAATATTCTCAGTAATTTTCCATTGATTCACATTTAATATTAATTCCGTTTTTAACTCATTTCTAAATGCAATTATCCTTTTTCACACAGAATACACGTTTATTATTCTGTCTAGATATCTACCTGGCTGGTTAGTTTAAATAGAGCTAGTTCCCCGCTCGTCACCATTCGACTTCTTTTTTATAAGCTCCAACAATACGACGACAATTATGTTACATATTTCTATTTACTGTCTTTTAAAAATATTAAAATTAAAAAATTACTTCATCTTTTTAAAATGAAAATAAACAGTCACGAAATTTGTATTTAAATTTAGATCGTTTCCTGTTTTATTCGTTTTAAATTATTTCTTTCCTAGCATAGCATGCCTTGTTTAAAACAAAAATGAAATACTCCTAACCTGATATTTGAACTTTTTTTAATGTTATATAAAAATAAATTACCCAGCATTCGACGGACCCAAACCGGGCAATCCTCGCCCCCAATTTTGAGCTCCCTCTATAATGGCAGTCACTGACATCATAGGCTTTTCTTCCTTCATCATTTTTTAAAACTGTTAGTAATCACAAAATTTTTACTAGTAAATGTGAGACGAAAAACTTTAAATATTGACTATTCTTTAGAAACGTAAGCGTAAGAAAGCCCTCTTCTACTTTAGCCATGAGCAGAGCCAGTTCTTTTCTTACGGTAAGACACGAGCTTGTTCTATAAGTCAAGTTTGTACCTTATGTATCGCTCGTTGCATACATATTTTGCTCTAATTTTTGTATGCTTTCTTCCGCAGCGTTTTATTGGGCGATTTATTTTTATTAGAGCATTTGCGATTACGTACATATATGTATCTGTTTGACCTATTGCTCTCGCTTTTATTAATTACTAGCTGTACCCTGCGCGCGTTGCTACGTCACCAACTAAAATAAATTTGAAGAAAAGACATTACACAAATATTCAATTCATTGTGAGTCATTTTATTGATTTTGTTCATTTCGAAAAAATTGTAACATTGCAGCATTTTGTTTCAATTCGATATTTATTGAAGTTCTGTGGGATACACAATATTTCTTGTTTTTCCATCTGGTGCGTAAACGAATAAATTAGAAGGTTTTCCGACGCGCAAGCAGGCCACATAGAGCTGCCCATGTAAGAAGCATAGCTTCTCCAAATTTAATCCACACGCTTACAACGATTGTCCTTGTGCTTTGTTGATAGTCATTGCGAAAGCGAGTCGTACCGGGAACTACAAACGTTTGAATTCGAATGGCATATCTGTCGGGATTATTGGGATACGTGGCAACAGTACGTCTTCACTTTTGAATTTTCCAGTCAAAATTGTTGCCTCGATAACATTGTTCATCATTTTCTTGACAGAGAGTCTGGTTCCGTTGCAAAGTCGTGGTGGATTTATGTTTCGAAGAAGAATGATGGGTACGCCATTTTTCAATGTAAGAACGTGCGGTGGCATGCGAATTCAATAATTCGGTTGGATAGTTGACAACTTCGTCTTGATTCGCCACAGTATCGATGGACTTACATGTTGTCGTTTGGCCGGGTATTCTGTTCTGAATGTTGAAGTTGATGGTATTGACATCGATGTTTTTGGCCGCTAATATAGCACGCGTACTGATGATTTTTGTAGTTCTGTGCAATGTTTGGGAAAACTTTTTGCACTAATTCGTCTATGCATTCTGTTATCTTACAGAAGTTTGCTGGCAAGGTGATACATTGCGTAGATTCATCAATTTGCATTCGCCCATTTCCAATATCCATTAATTGTTTTGCAAAATTTCCAATTGGATTGGCAGTGGCGCCATCTGTCGAAAATTGGTCGTACTAACTTAGAAACCTTCGCGGGCTCATGCACAATAACTTTGTTAAAGATCATCACATGATCAAATGTATAGTTTACGATTCTATAAAGGACATACAGACAAACATTTATATATATATATATATATATATATATAGATTTTCTTTTTAATATAAACAAAACAAAAACTTTTACTTCCGCCAAAAAGCTTTCTTTCAGCTTGACACATATCCTGGACTATTGATGCTCATCGCAAACTATTACTAATTATTAACTCCTGCAGTTTCTCTTTTGATATGTAAATTTTTGTAGTTATACTATATGGAGATGCGCTCGTAATAAATTTGCTAACAGCCACGTGCAAATAAATGTTAAATAATATTATCAGTATTATTTATCGACTTAATAAAGAAGGCAATATACTGCCACCTTAATTCTCTCAAAATGTAAATCAAAGGTAGGAGGAAGAAGCCGGACTACCTGACGAGATTGGAATTGAACGAAACGATCGTCTTCTGATCAAAGTAATGGCAGCTTTTGTCAGCAGTAATTATTTTCATTAGTTCATTTGTTTGTTAAATATACTAGAAATTACGTATTTTCGATATTTAAACCGAAAGGCATTATTCAGGTGCTTCCCCTTATTTCTTCTGCAAACTTTATTCAAAGCTTCTTGTTCCTGGGTTTTTTTTATAATGGTCCATATAGCCTTATTCTGAAAAGATATATAAAGGTATGAAGATAAGCATCACAGAAAAAGTTGATCATATGTCTAACGAGGAAGCCTGATCAGCTGATGACCTGGAATTTATAAACTAAACTGCAAAAGCAAATATACAGTAAAAGAGTTTCAATCAAGGTCAACTTCAACAGGAATTTGCAAAGTCACGCTGAGGTTCCCTAGTAATCTTAAATCTTAATCTCTTATTTTTCTTATTATACACTCTGAAGATTTGTTATTATACATTTTGAAAGTTTTCTACTGCTCTTTTGCGCAATCCAAAATGGAATACGCTTCAGTGGGGTTTTAACCGCATTTACGTTTATATAGAATTGATGAACTTTATTTTGCTATTGGAACGGAATATAACTGGATAAGGTATGGTAGTCCACAGAGAATCGCTCGTTAATAGCACAACCTGACGAAAGGCTAATCCCTAGGAACGCATTGTAGACGCAGTGTTATAAATATTTGAATGATTCTTTTAACATTCATGTATTTGGTAAATTGCCGAGACTTAAAAGTGTTCCTCTACATACACGCTGTCGTTCGTAGATCGTATGTTTGTTTCACAGAGGGAGGGAATGTTTTTTGATAACTAAATGAACTTTTTAATTGAATATATATATTGTAGTCGATTGACAGAAGCGAATTAAATTTACTTTACTAATCAGTTTAGTATACTCTATATAAATAAGAACTGTTATGGTTATTGAATTTGTAATTGGTTATAATAATTTAAGTTACAATACTTCATTTCTAATTACAATCGAATTTAAAACTTTCATTTACTTGAATAATTTTTAGTTTGTATCAAAATATAGTCATAATCTACCGGCTGATAAGAATCCTTACTTCTGTTACTTGTTCTTATAATTACTATATAAAGCAAGTCGTGTGACATACCGTTTGAAGTTATGTTTTACAATCTATCTCTTGATAATATTATTATTAATGCTGTTAGGATATTTTAAATTACAACGCATTTTTGATTACTTATATTAACCACCTTTTATCCCATCGTTTGTCTTAAAGTTCAAAAAAAAGTTCTGTTGAATTATTTTATTATATCAAATATTTAAAATTTCTTAATTAATTTACTTAAATTTTATTCTATTCCTTTAAGTATCTTTTTATTTTCATATTTTATTAACCTAGCTACCCAAGCTAATTTAATAAACAAAACCTAATATACCACAATATACCATAACAGAATCATCGTACAGTAAACGTATAAGTAAATATAGAAATACTACATTATTTGATGTGATACAACCCCAGAACTGACTGGAATTCTTCTTAAAATCGAAATCATTCGCTGATGTGAAAACGAGTTTGAGATGGAATTAAAGTTCAACTATGCTACAACGCTGTGAGTTAAAATGCTTTACTTAGAAAATGGGAATCATAAATGGAGTTTCGCAAAAGTGTCTGGAAAATATCAAAGTAAAGAAAGCGGAAATAACGTCTTGTGAGAAGTAAATAGAATACGTATAACTTAAAGGTGTAAGGATTCATTTTACGGAAAAACTAAGTACGTAAAAACTAATAAAAATGTTATACTAGAAGATAACTCGAATATTTTTGTTATTGTTGTTACGAACATAATTTTAATCTCTGCTTAATGTATTCGAATAGATACATTTCTATTGTTGTTTGTTGCTTTTAACAACCTCTCGTATCTGCCAAATAAAGAATCATTACCATCGATTATAGATCACGTTGATATTTTAATTTTGTTTCAATTAATCGAATTCATTAATAAATAAAATCGTCCTTATGTTGATTGGAAGTTATTTCCGGTTGTTTTAATTATTTTGTCATACTCGTATTAATGAGCGTTAATTTTTTTCTGAATACGTCAGGCCTTGAATGTCATAAAGCAACATGGCTGCTGTTGTCGGCCTCTTTTAATCGATTATTGTGAGTTAAAAAGCATCTTCTTTTACGCTGTTGGAAGTTCAACTTTGATTTATTAATCGTCCTTATTTTATTAGTTAATAACAATTCTTGCAACGATACTTTGGAATACTGTAAGCTGATTAATTAATTTATCGATTTAATAAATTATTCAGGTAAGTCGATACGAGGTTAAAAAATTCCGGTTTTGCTAATATTGACAATTTTACCGAAGGGACAATTCTAATCCTGTTAATTAACCCTCAAAACTAACTACAGGTATATAATCTAAAAACTTTGTATTTCATAATGATACCTCTCAGTTTTTTTTTACATTAACTTTACCACTATCTTTAGTATTTTATTAATTGTCGAACGGACGGAGTGTTTGTGTATATGAAGATCCCACGCAGATTTGAATAAGGAGACAGAGCTTAATCTGCAGTGGTAAGGTTTAGCGAAGCCTAGGTATATTGCTGTGTTCGCACATCTCAAGGAATTTGAGTATTAAAATCTTGGATCAAAGACATTCATGTTATTATTATTATATTAGTTTATGTTAATGTTGTTTAATTCTTAAGACTGTGGAAACAACGATTGAGTTTATATACTATCGTACAGTTTATTTTTGGGATCATGTTAGAGCCTTTAGATTCTGTGCTGTGTATTCTAAACACTAATGTAAAATTCAGAAAAAGACAAGTTAACAGAAGGTATTCATATAATAATCTATTTATACGTTTCGAAGAATTAGAACGCTTAACTAATTATTGACTCCTAAGGCAAGCTCCATTATTAAAATTAATAAATTAATTATCTTCAGTTTCATTGATTAAAGGCTGCGTCATCTAATAGCTCTTGATTTATTAGTCATTTTTTGGTTTTTTTTGTTCTTTTAACTCTAATTTCAATAAGGGTTAGCTGTACGGTTAGCTATAATTGTTTATTTTCGCTCGTTAGCAATTAATTACTTTACCATCAGCTAATTATAATAGTTTTTTAAAAGTTCTGTTAATTTGTTGCTTTGATAGACCACAGTCAGTCTATTTTTTGTCATAACATGAATTATTTAAAGCAACTATTAATTGAGTTGTAAACTAAACATTATTCTTTGTAATTTATTACTATTATTTTGTTTGTGTTCTTTTGTCGTTGTTGGGAAGTGTTTAATAAGTGGCATAGATACAACAGATTTTTTTTGGCACCACAATTGTGTAAACTATACGTATAGGGGATCATTATTTTTGTATATTTATTGAGTTTTGAACTACAACGTAAGCGTTTTCTTTTGAAATATTTATTTAAAATGAATATATTATTTCATACCGTGTGCTACCAAAAGTTATTAAAAACATACAATAAATTTGTATAGACCTTAAGTTTTTTCTTACTGTAAAAGGAACCCCTTTTAATTTTGATTATAGTTAACTGAATAACTAACATATTTGCTTTCCATCTTTGCTTCAATGTTATCTTATGGCTTATTGCTTAAGGCAATATTGTGGCGTTATTTTGGAATTTATTAATAGAGAATTTTCCCCATTTTCTGCAACTATTTATTTAACTAGTTAGCACCCTGAGGGCCAATAAATAAATACGATAGTAGTAAAGTAATTTGTTTAGTGCTTCATATATAGTTCCTCTGATGGAAAAAAGGACACTGTTTTAGACACGTAAACATACAAAAACACAAAATGTGATCCGTCATCACAGAAGGCGTTTGTGTTACATGTAATTTACATATTGGCGGTTTGTAATCTAGTTCAGGATAGTGGAAAGGACACCGTTCCGTCAGGTTCGGAGTACATACAATGCAGATTACGTATTGCTAAGTGCTCGAACGTTAACAAACTATTAATCTTCTATGCGTGAAAAATCTGTTCTAAAAAGTAAAAAAAAAACTGTGGTTAAGCTGTGATGAGATCACAGATTGTTAAAAAAATTCCATTTTGAACCTCTTCAACAGTCATCTTCACTTTTATTAGCTAGTAAAAGCTGTCGAAATATACTGACGAAGACAGAGTGATATTAAGTACATTAGAAAGTTTCTAGTTGACAACCAACCAAGCAGTGATTTTTGTTAACGATACCGACGCGTTAATGCTTTTCCCGGACGTTTCCTTAAAAGTAAGAGTTCCATTTCATTACATCTACGTTACATGTAGTGAAGTGTTACCTGTATTACATTTAATCACAGAAACTATTCGAAAAAATTATCTAGCTATGGGTAGTTTTATGAAATATCTGGAACAGATACGTAAATTTCACATTGTTCTAGTGTACGAGAACCACCTCAGCCAATTCGTATACGCTGGAGCATGTAACGAAAAGCAGTTCCCTTTTCTATAGAAAATTTCGCACAAGGAATTCATACTACAATCTAATTCAAAAGAATCGATAGCCATTAAAGAAGACTAGATCAAATTTAATAGTGCTGATTTACAAACTATTATTATTACATTAGGAATTACATTGTACTAGTAAACATAAAAATCTTGCAAAATACTTCATTAGCATTAGTGAATTAAATGAAAGTAATTGGTGAAGTGGAAACAGTGTTGTGCTTTAAGTGACAAGATATGTGTCCGTGTTTTAAAAAAATTTCATAGTGTATTACAAAAAAATTCAGATTTTGCCCGATTAAGAGACATTTGCAGTAGTACTTCTACAGATTCGTTAACTCAATTCAAAGAACACTTTAACTACGCAAATATTACATTAGTAGATACCGAACAATCACTCTCTGTATACATTTTTTCAAAGTAACGAACATCATTTAACGTGAAAACTCTGGAGGCTTACGCTATGTTGCAGAAATTTAGTCGAGCCAATTCAGTTTGTTTATAGTTTTCTTGTAGGCAAGTGTTTAACAACAATAATAACATAAAATATACTGCTTATTACTATTTATTCATACTATATTGGGTTACTTATTGTACGCTTTTCGCATGTCCACGATGCATGTGCTTTTGTCGTCGCGACACGCGATATGTTTATAAAGTACCGGAGACATCTGTACCAGCTTCGGTCGCCATCCATGAATGGAGTCTAAATACCCCGGCTTTATATACCTATATTATGTTGTAAACTTTACCCAAAAAAAGCCCAGTACTCTGCACTCGAAACGTTCATGTTAAGCCTGTTGTTAATACGCCACTTTTGCACATCAATTGAAGAATACAATCAATATTAATTGAAGAATACAATTTCGAATCATCTGCAAATAGCAATTTATTACAATCAAGTTGACAGGGCAAGTGGTTAATGTATATTAAAAATAGAATACTGGAAATAGCGAATACATTTTAGCATCTAGTAACGTCAATTGTTGACTTGCTAGTTCAAATTACTTGTATGTTACATATGTATCAATAACCTCACTATTTCATACTTTTTAATTCTTTCATACTAACTAAAGTTCTTTTATTCTTTTATATAAGCTATATGTTCATACAACCTACCTCTCCTGTGATAAATTTTTATACTACTGTGTACTAAAGTCTTCGCCTTCGCCTCTCAATTTGCCGGAATCACCAATTTCAAAGAACTTAATTTTGAATTTACTATATAAAATGCGCTGCAAAAATTTCAAACTGACTTTAATGATACTTTAATGCAGATAGTCATATTTCCATTAAATTATATCGATATGGTCGCTTACTATAAATATAGAATAAATTATATACTGGAAATACCGAGAGGGCTTTCACACCTTAATTTTATAGCGACATATTATTAATGCTTTTTATTGATTCTTCGAGCGTACAACCGATAAAATAATTTAAATTTCGAGAGAGGCTCTGAAAGGGGATTACAGATTCATTGGAATTTAGAGCTACTGCTTTATTCAACTTAAATATCAACCTAAATGAAGATGTGAATATAAACAAACTGATAAATGCAACAGAAAGTGTGCGAGAATTGATAATTGGATAATTACACTAATCCTATATACAAAATCTTTTTTGCACAGCAAATTGAATTTTCCTTACAAGAAAATATATAATTTAATTTAGCACACACAATATTGAATTTAAGTATTTCAATTTTATTACAAAAGCACCGTTATATTGAACTCGTAACAACAAGTTAACCTAGTCAATATTACGCAATTTATCAGTCAATGTTTGATCATTTCAGGTTATATACTATAATCCCTTTCCACATTAATTTTCGTATTCTGTATACGTAGTTCGACAACTAAGTTATCTTCATCATCAGATAATTAAACAGTGTCGCACCTGGAAAACTACGGCAAAAACACGCACGAAATCAAATTCCGTACACGATCTGTACTGTCGAAAGCTAAAACGCACACTGACAGTGACACAGAGTGTGTTTAAGTGATTAAGTTAGTCAACCACAGGCTCCATCAATATTACCATGAGTCAATGTACTATTACGATGTGCCGACCAAAGCTCAAAACAAGGTTTGGGTCTTTGATGATGAAGACACGCCCGTAGTTCGCAGAAAATTCTGATTTGTAAAGAAGAAAATGAGAGCTGTATTTTTCAAATCAAGTGGAATTGCGGAATGCGTCGTTTTGGACACACAAAAGGCTGCCTAAAGTTATTGGATCTATGCAGAACCAGCAGCCAATTCAAGAATGGACACCTGTTTCCTCCACCACAATAATGCTCCAGCTCACCGCGCCAAAGTCCGCACCGCATATTTGACTACGACAGGATTGAAACTTCTCAAGCACCCTCCCTACAGTCCAGATCTTGCTCCCTGCGATTTTGCACTGTTCCTGCTTGTGAAAATGAAGCTAAAAGGGAGGCAGTTTTCCAGTGATGTGGACCTTCTGCGGGCTTGGGACAACGAGTGTGCTTTACTCCCTAGTGAAACTTGACAGAACTGGTTTAAAGATTGGTTTCGGACGATCGAGAGGTGTATTGAGTGTAGAGGAAATTATTTTGAAAAAATTAAATAAACAAAGCTGTATTGCAAAACTTTCCTAATATCCTTTGTATACTGCTGTTGCAAAAGTATTTAACACAATTGACAATACTATACTGACTTTTAACTCCTTATTTGTTTTCTCTCTTATGGAATTCTACCTGGTCAACAGATCGGCGTACGTATGCTATAATTGAAATACTTCCAGCACATACGCCACAACCTCGAGGATATTTATATAAACGATCTTTTATTTTCCCTCAGTTGCAGAGTTCTCGCGTATACTGATGATCTAAACATACTTTTACGAACTGGTTCAGATTGCAGAATATTAAATAAAAGCCACGAGATACTACAGCCTGGTGTCCTTTTACCAAAATTTAGTTAAGCATTAACAAGTTTGCGTTTGTTACTTATATTAAATGCAAGTAACCTATTACGTACTGCTATAACGCTGAATAAACTACCATCTCTAAAAAGTCAGCACAAGATATCAGACGTGGGTGTTCTGTTTGACAAGAAGTTGAAATTTGCAGAGCATACACTAACGATTGGCAGCTCTGCATCTCAGCTTTTAGACTTTTTAATAAAATAATGCCTAATCTTCTAATATTGCAATGTCAAAACCTCTATATTAATGTTTAGTGCGACCCAAACTTGCTTCTGTTATATGGTACCCGATACCACCATAGAAAATTTATCGTTCTGCATTGTTTTCAAGAAACTAAAAGAAACTTTCTTCTACATAGTAAATTATTTTAATATTAATAATGCAACAAATATAATTGCATACACTATAATTGAAAATACTAATAATAAAGATGATAATCATGTATTCAACACGATCATATTAAGCATATATTACACTTCTCAAGCGTTTATGTAAACTGTTGAAAAATTTTGTTTGAAATTTTTGCGAAATGCTCTTCTCCCAAAAGGATATCAAAAAGTTGATTACTATTAGTAGAAGAAATTTTCTGCTTTGCACGATCTAAGTCAGGTATGGGCAACCTTTGACATGTTGTGGGCCAATCTTTAATGTGCAAAGACGTTCCCGGGCAGCGTTTAAAAGTAGTGCATTTTAAAGTAGTGTATAATTTTTAGCGATAGATATCAGACATGAAATAACACGACAATATCTCGCGGGCCGGATCAAGTCTTACAGCGGGCCGGTTGTTGCCCACATATGATCTAAATAATCCCGATAATAATTAAAGCTGAACCTTGTGACGGCCAGACTAACGTTTGTGCAAATCCTTGTTGTTCAATTTCGTTTAAGTAATTTTTAACAATCCTTGCGGTATGTTTCGGATCGTTATCGTTCTGTAAAATGTTATTGTTTCCAATTAATTGTACTCTTGCTAGTATAGCTTGTTACTGCAGCATCTCTATATGTTTTATTTTAGTTAATTGGCCAACTCTGCGCAGATATGCAATCAACATATTTGCAAAGACCCACTCCCATGTTTTATTGTTTGCATGACAGTTTATACGCTTCTCCGATCATTCTGCGAACATACCATTAACATTTGTAAACATTCTATTGGCCATTGTTTTAATTTGATCAGGAATTTCAGGTTAATTCGCTGCTCGATTTTTATGTCAACCACTATCATAGCACTACTAACTAACAATGTCCTCCACAATTAAAGATCTGGACGAAACTATGCGTTTTTGCTTAGGAGGTGTCAAGGTCAAAGGCATTACAATTACAGTCTCGTCCGAAGCGGCTGCGCGATAGAAGGAGGTCAGTCCCGTTATTTAATTGCCCTATCTCGCAGTGCTAATCAAGCTTGAATTTTTTATTACTTTACGTAGTTGCAAAAATGACAAGAGTTCAATTCACTCGATATTATATTGCCATGATTAGCAAAAGGTTTGGCACTCATCAAACATTAACTTTATCATTCTTGATACTTCTGTATTATATAGTATTATTCTCATACTCATGACATTACAAGACTAAATATTTAGCGCACTCTTCTATATTCATTCTGGTGTGTGATATAATCTTGTTCAAACATTATATGAGAAAATTTATAGCTATTAAGAGCCTCATAGGAGCAGTTCAACTAAAGTTCATTAGTAATGTTCTCGAAAACTTTATTTGAATATTTTAAATTACATTAATAACAAGTTTTAAGAGAATTTGTACAAAGCCAGTAAAATTGAAGATTTATTGACATAGGATATAATCGAAAAATTATCTTAGACGTAGAAGCGCTATAAAAAGACATTTAGAAAAATATATTGAATTCGAATTGCCCAGTAATCGAACAAAGTACATTTTTAGTCTTCTGTATGGGATGAAAGAGATTTATGGTATACTATATTCTTTCCTTATTCATTCATTCATTTCTTACCCTCTTACATTAAACGAACCTTTTATTCTCTAACTAGCTTTTATTCAGTGATTCGATTTATACGCTATATATCCACATGATAAATAATGTACTTTAGTTTGAAAACAATGTATCGTAATATTTGGTAAATTCTTTTTTGTAGTTACGTTAATGGTTCGTATTACGTGGAAGAAATGAATTTTCCCACGACGTCACTATCTAGATGGTATTGTTTTATCGTATCTGTGGAAAACGACATTGATTTCACTTTAACGATGTCCTTTAGAAACCACTTGAGATTAAATCCCATATCTTCCAATTTGTTAGGCATATCGTAACTACTGATGTTAAAAATATGTAAGTAATTTCTGATTGAAACAATCTGTTGTAAGTCCAACGTCAAAGAGCTGTATGGATGCAACACTGTAATCTTTTGCTGCTTGTGTCAAGGTACTAAAAAGAAAATCATCCATTGCAACGGCAGAACAAAGCAGTCCAATACACAATATACGTGGAACAAACAACCTAATACACAATATACGTGGTAAATTATGGTATTAAGGAATTGGTTTAATAATAATAATAATAGCCTTTATTGTCCAACAAAAGAAGCAACCTTATACACAAATATGTGGTAAATTTTGGTATTAAGGAATTAGTTCAATAATAATAATAATAACCTTTATTATTCAACAAACAAAGCAACCTAATATACAATATACGTGGTAAATTATGGTATTAAGGAATTGGTTTAATAATAATAATAATAATAGCCTTTATTTTCCAACAGATTACGTCCACTAACAGGACAATGTATAGCTATAAATACAGGAAAGAAAGTAAATAAATAAATATAATATAGCAAAAGTTAATTCTAAATCCTAAACATCAAAAAAACAAACTGTAGTACTGGGACTGGGTTCAGCAGCAGAGTACAAGAAAGTAAATGGGTCAAAGTGGTGACAGATAATCAATAATATTATTGATAACCATATCGCTTAAGCAAAGCATGATAGTCTGTGCTGCGAACTGGATATTCTCCGTCTTGTCTGAGAAACAAATACGAGGGAGCGTTTTTATATTCGCGGAATGAGCGGGTTGTAGAGGGGTGAGTAGGCTCATTGGGGGTGTGGCCTGTGCAGCGACTCATGATTAGTATAAATACGAAGTTTCATTGTTATTAGACAGTTAGTCTTTGAGCTATCGTCAACCAAGTAACATAATCAGGAGTGAAAAGTGAAATATGGAAAAAATCGAATATCGTGCCGTTATAAAGTTCCTTACCAGGCAAGGAAAATCAGTCGCGACCATAATGAATGAGATGTCATTAGTTTACGGCGACTCTTGTCCAGGAAAAACCATGGTGTACAAGTGGCATAGTTTATTTAAACAAGGAAGGGAATCCCTTGAAGACGACCCGAGGCCGGGCAGGAGCATTGAGGTGACCACGCCTGGTGAACAAATTGTACTCGAAGATGCTCGACTAAAGAAGAAACAACTCGCAGAAATGGTTGGAGTATCCGATACAACAATTTTTAAAATCCTACACGATCATCTCGGCATGTCTAAGGTCAGCGCAAGATGGGTGCCGAGAACGTTCACGCCGCCGCAAAAACAACAGCGCGTAGAGTGTTTGCGTGCATATTTGGACCTCTGTAATGAAGACAAGGATGGTGTATTGAGTGGAATTGTTACTAGAGACGAAACTTGGGTTCATCATTCTGAACCTGGGAAACTCATGGCATCGGTATTTTGGGACTCGGAAGGAATATTGTTGATTGATTATAAAGATAAAGGTGTTTCTATAACCGGAGAATATTACGCTTCAATATTAGAGCGACTAAAAGAAGCCATTAAAGAGAAAAGACGGGGAAAATTGATAAAAGGTGTTCTGCTTTTCCACGACAACGCGCCCGTCCACAAGAGCCGTGTTGCGTCAGCTGTTCTGCATAAGGTGGGCTTCGAAATTGTGAATCACCCACCCTACAGCCCAGACCTGGCCCCGAGTGATTATTACCTGTTTCCGAAAATGTAAAAAGAGCTGCAGGGTAAAAAATTTACTGCCGATGATGAAGTCAAGGAGGCAGTTTCGGCGTATTTTGCAGATAAAGAGAAATCATTTTTTTATGAGGGTATAAATAAATTAATTGAAAGATGTGAAAAATGTATTCGTCTTGCAGGTGAATATATTGAAAAAGAAAAATAATTTGGTTTTTTTTATTTCCACCCCTTGTCCCCCATTCCGCGAATATAAAAACGCTCCCTCGTACTTTAGAAATCTCTTGTATACTCTTTCAATAAGAAACCCATGGTAGACGTAACACTGCGTCTAAACAACGGATATGTACCTAGGTTGGTTTGAACTAATGTATACTATGTATATGGTTTCTAGAGTTTGCATATTACTAAAATTTCGTGATGATAGTATGACTAATTCAAGTAATCTTGACAAGTCCTGCCAAATCAAGTATTTCGAATACTTTAGAAATTTGATCACATGTCACAGAATAGTAGAACGACGCGTTTTAGTAAAGTTTGATTGTAAATGAAGATAGTCAGCTTATATATTAATAGTATTATAAGTTTTTAAGTAATCCCTATATCTTAGACATCCACACCCAGGACTCTTTCAAGCAAATCTTTCGTATAAATGTTAAAAGTAAAAGTCCTAAGTTAGACCCTTGCGACACATAGGAAGTAGGAAAAATATAATCAGAAGAGAATCCGTTATAAAAGATAAAGCTTTTCCTGCGTCCAGATATGATTTTATCGATCGGCACAATGTGGGAGAAAACCCTACAACTTCAAGTTTGGCATAGAATATGCATATTCAGTTGTATCAAAAGTCTTAATGCTTCATTAATAGACTGCGCAATAGTCACCTTATTAGTCATTGTGGATCTCGTTGTCATGAGTCTGTGTTGATCAATTTACAGATAACATAAAATATATATAAAATTGGAAAATTAGTAAAATTATTCCAATATTCAAAGAGGGTGATTGTGCTATCTCCTTTTTTTGAACATTGTCCATAAATTTAATCGCACTACAGATAATTTTAATTACGCAATGATATTAAAGAGACTGTTTATTTTCATGGCAAATTTATTTATAAAATACTAAGTTAACATACAATTCAAGCAATTTACATTATTAATCTAAGTAATATTATAATAAGTTAGCTTAAATTTTACTTTTGTCAAAGTAACCACCCCTAGCTGCGATCACGGCTTCACGAACGCGTGGCATTCGTTCAACTAGTCGATCAAGATATTCCTCATCGATAGTTCCATGTATTCCGCAACGTACCCCAAAGATTTGTTTTGCTAGTAGAAGGTATTTTACGCACTTCACTATCCAAATAGCCCCATAACAGCTATATCGGATTGCAGTCCGGACTTTGGGGTGTCCATGTTATTAACGTAAGGATTCCTCTTTCAGTTTGGTCGGCGAAAAACCTTTTTACAATTTTTGCTGTGTGATTGGGGTAGTTATCTTGCTGATAAACAAACCTTGGACCTATTAGCTCCATCGCTGACGGAAGAGCATGCTCTTGCAATATACCCAAATAGACTCCTGTCATTCTTTCTGTGATTTGCACCAATTTTTGTGTGTGTGTGTGTGTGTGTGTGTGTGTGTGTGTGTGTGTGTGTGTGTGTGTGTGTGTGTGTGTGTGTGTGTGTGTGTGTGTGTGTGTGTGTGTGTGTGTGTGTGTGTGTGTGTGTGTGTGTGTGTGTGTGTGTGTGTGTGTGTGTGTGTGTGTGTGTGTGTGTGTGTGTGTGTGTGTGTGTGTGTGTGTGTGTGTGTGTGTGTGTGTGTGTGTGTGTGTGTGTGTGTGTGTGTGTGTGTGTGTGTGTGTGTGTGTGTGTGTGTGTGTGTGTGTGTGTGTGTGTGTGTGTGTGTGTGTGTTTTTCGATGTGCCCCCCTACAAAGCAACCCCAAACTATCACAGTTTCACCACAATGTTTCACTGTCTTAACCACACATTCTTCTAACATTCTCTCCCCGACACGACGACGAACAAAAGTACGGCGTTTATTTCCAAAAATTTTAAATTTGGATTCATCTATCCGTAAGACTTGTTTCCATTCTTCGAAAGTCCAGTGCCTGTGCATTCTCGCCCAGGCCAACCTTTTTTGTTTATGTTGTGCAGACAGACGTGGCTTTTTTTACTGCTGCTCGACCTCTAAGTCCAGCTTCAGCTAAATGACGTTTGGTTGTTGTTACATAAATCGTGGCTTCGTGGTTTACGTTATACTGTGCTGCTATTTCTGCGGCTGTAAGGAGACGATAGCGCAAGGACATTAATTTCAGATATTCATCTTCTCTTTTAGTAGTTATCCGCGGCTGTCGACTGCGTTTTCAGTCCCCGAATTAGTCAGTTTCTGTCATTCTCTTTATAGTTCAATGAACACAATACTCGGAAACTTCTAGTTTTTTGGCGATTGCTCTATTAGAAAGCTTTGTTTTGTGTAAAGCAATAATTCCTGCCCTTTGTTCAAGAGTCAGTTGCTCTCTCCTTGCCATGTTTTAAACACAATTAAAAAAAATACATTCATTCGATAGCACTTGCTGACACTTCATTAACAACGTGAATGCTGTGTAATGCACTGTGTAATAGACATCAAATATACCTTTCGAAGCGCACAAATATCAGGTAAAGACTGGCCATTACGTTCACGTAATAAACCATACAATAAACAATTTCGAGTAAGGGATAATCTCCATGACACCCTCATTATATTTCTTACCTGAATGTTATTTCTTGAAATAGAAAGTAAGGCGTTCATTCATTTACACAAAATACTTCGGTTAAATAACGTGCAAATATGTAAAATGATTATAGTTTGGATAAAATTTTAATATATTAACTTAAATATTTTATTTCCTTCTGCAATTAAAATTATCTGTAGTGCAATTAAACTTATGGACGGTAGTACATATATCCATTGAAAAGTATGTAATAACCTGGGGTTGTTGAAACTTGTAAGGCGAGGACAATAGATAGTTAATAGTTGTAAGAATAGCTAAAATATATTCATACTAGTTTTCTGGGTGATTGGGTCGCATGCTACATCTTTGTTTGTTACATTAGGTATAGCCACAATATACCGGAAAATAGGTCATCTTTCTAACATACTGAAAGTTATATTACCTCGACGGCCTACACAAGCAATCGACCGTTGGCGCCTGCACGATTAGTATCATTTGTTTCTCGGTTCGACCTGTTTTTAAACGGCACTCGTATGGGAATAGGTGACAATCAATCGTCGGCAATTGTATATCAAGATAGACATGTTAGTTTTTATATTAAAAATGCTTTACTATATGCCAGAAAACAAAATTATAATTAAATATTTTTACGGTGGGAATTCAGCGCAGAGAACTAGGGATTTATTCGCTGTAAATTTTCCAGAAAGACCTATTCCTAGCGCAAATACGAGTACGATTTAGAGTACGGTTTGACGGTTGAAAACAACATTTACTTTAGTACGTAATAAAAATAAAAATGTTCCTGATCAAAAAGTCGGCGATTTAGAAATTCGAATTTGTACTTTGGTAGAAGTAAATCCTACTATGTGATCTTGATAAATTGCTCGTGAATTTAGTATCAGTGCCACAACAATTCAAAATATATAATATAAAATATCTATAATACAAGAACTTATTCGCAATACTATTATTGCTGATCTAAAATTCCATATTTTAAGTAATGATTAATTAATTACAATAACTAATTATTTTTAATACTATATTTATGGACGAAAAAATATTTCACCGGGGGATATAATATAAAATATCTATAATACAAGAACTTATTCGCAATACCATTATCGTTGATCAAAAATTCCATTTTGGAAGTAATGATTAATGAATTATAATTACTAATTATTTTTAAATATTATATTTATGGACGAAAAAATATTTTACCGGTATAAGTAACGCAAAAACCTAATTTGAACATACCTACTCGAACACAGTTTCCACAGAAGGCTAATGTGTGTGCTGATATTCTTAAAAATAAAATAGTCGAACCTTCTTTATTGATCGAAATTTAAACGTTAATAGATATTTAGATTACCTAAAACATAACGCTATTCTTGTTGTGCGAAAACACTCTAATATTAATAAAATTTGGCTTCTGCTAGGTAGCTGTCCTGTTCACAACACCTGTCGTAATAACTTTTTTAATATAATTTTTGAAGATGAATAGGCAATTCAGATTCTATAGAATGGCCAGCGGGATCTCCTGATCTATCAGCAAATGATTTCTTTCTGCAGCCCATAAATAATACCATATACAATTATGTGAATCAACGTCCTTCCAATCAAGAACAACTACGCATAAATATTATTGAAGTAAATGTTCGACATAATTTTGATGACCAGTTGGGTTATTGCTCGTCCCAAGAATGTGGCCTATTTGAACATTCAGTAAATAATTAATTTTTTTTAAAAATTTTCTATCATTTTCAATTTGATACAATTCAATATTATTTAAAAATTACTATTTTTCCTGACGATTAAAGTTATTCCCTTTAAATTTAAAATTCTGTAAGTACAGAGAATTATTGTTAAGTTTTAGAATTTACAATTATTTGATTTTTGTTTCAATACGAATTTATTATTTTTAATTGCTTATAACTATGCAATGCTAAACTGAAAGTATAGAATGTGATCTTGATTTCAACTTCAGGCGGAGAACAGAACTTTTTCAAAACAATTCTGCATTATGTGTACGACGTATAAAGCGGTTAAAATTAGAATTTTTTTATTGTTAAGTTTTTTTCGAAGTATATTTCTTCTTGATGTTAATAATAATATATAAATATATAATTAAGTTCTTTAACGATGGGAATTAATGACAAATTATTATTTTCTGCTATTCCATCGTTAATTAAATTCACAGAACTCGATTAAAAATCCTGCACTTGAGAAGGATTCGAACCTCTACTTTCCGTTTTCTAGACGGCTGCTCTACCAATTAAGCCACCAGGCAGTACAACTTCGAGTCCTTTTAATACGCCATAAATCTCATTATGGAAATAGATCTAATATTTATTTAAAACTCGCAGTTAAGTTATTATTGTGTTAATAATTATATATAAACATATTAAGTTCTTTTACGATGAGAATTAATGAAAAATTATTATTTTCTGCTATTCCATCGTTAATTAAATTCACAGAAATCAATTAAAAGAGGTAGAGGTTCGAGTCCTTCTCCAGGGCAGAAATTTTTAATTGATTTCTGTGAATTTAATTAACGATCGAATAGCAGAAAATAATAATTTTTCATATTTCCTCTTTATTACTCGCTTATCACTAGAAAATTTATGAAAGGTATTAACTGATACTTCAAAGATGACAATAAGTATGTAGAGAATGAGAAATCTCTAAGATCAAGTTTGTGGTAAATTGTGCTTTTTCACTTTTCCAACGATATTATATTCTATTTTTTTAAACGTATGTTTTACGTCCTAATTAATTAATGTTATTATTTCTATAATTGTCATAACTGACACAATCCCTTAGTTAATACATGCTTTAATAGAATGTATACTTCTATTAAAGCATATGACGAGAATTCTAGGTGTAGGCCTAACGTAACTACAGCTTATTACAAATCGAGGTGTAATATAATGTAACTTCGCCTTATTACAATCGACCAGCTATTTCGAATTTATCACCAGCTTATGAAAACTTCTAACTCTGTATATGTATATGTACATACATACATATGTATGTATATATATATATATATATGTGTGTGTGTGTGTGTATATATATATATATATATATATATATATATATATATATATATATATATCAGATTGTTCAATAAGTTTTGTCGTTCAATAAGAGATGCCGCTATTAGGTTCGTTGTTTTATTTTGCTATAAATCGTACTACTTTTTTATGAACACGTGTGAAGTTTTCTAATTTTATATTTTCTCATTGATATATTTACTGGTATTCAAAGTTGACGTGTCGCGGAATTTTTTTAAAATGGTAAAAATTTAATATAATTCTTATTTTTGGAAGGTATAGCACCAAAACAAATTCATGGGCGATCGTTAAAAGTGTATAAGGAGTTTTCACTTTCAATTATAACAGTAGGAACACAGGTTACTGAATTTAAACGTGATCTTACAAATCCTGAAGACCATCCACGTGAGACTTCCAAAAAGTCCATTAACACTAGAAATCGTAACAAAAATACAGGATATTGTTTTGGAAAATTGTCGATTAACCGAGAGAGATTTAATAAAAGCCCTAGGCATCTCATTAGGCAGTATGAGCAATATTTTGGCTGAAGTTTTGGGTTTCAGAAAGCTCTGTGTAGAATGGGTGCCGCATTCGTTAAAAATGGAACAAAAATACATTCGAATGCGACTTTCTCAGTAACATCTGAAGCGTTTTAGAAAGAATAGAAACGATTTTGTGCATGGTATCATCACTATGGATGAGACTTGAGTCTATCACCATAATCGTAAATCAAATCAAGAGGGTAAGGAGTGGTGTGGATCCGGTGTTTCAGCTCCGATGCGAGTTGGGGCCCAGAAATCGGTCAAGAAGGTGTTAGCGTAAATTTTTTAAGGTGCAGAAGAATAATTGTTCGTGGATTACTTACAACTGGTAAAACAATAAACTGTAACTTGTAACCTTTTGTATCAGCTGGATATAAAATTTTTAAGAAAAGACCTGCTTTACAGAAAAAAAAAATTATTTTGCATCAAGACAACATACCTTCTCACACAGCTCAAAAAACCATCGCCAAAATCAGTGAATTAAAGTAGTACGAATTATTACAACATCCACCCTATTCGTCAGATTTAACTCCCTCTGATTTGTGACTGTTCTCACATTTCAAAAAACTCATGCATGGGAACGATTTTCGTCGAACGAAGGGGTAATAGCAGCCGTGGAAGCGTATGTCGACAACCATCTGAATTCTCATTTCAGAGATGGAATCCATAAATTAGAAGGTCACTGGAACAAGTGTGCTGAAGTTCTGGGAGGTTATATTGAATAATAAAATTTATTTCAAACCAAAAAATTGTGTTTTTCTTACCGAACGACGAAACTTATTGAACAACCTGGTGTCTATATATGTATATGTATGTATTAATCGCTTCGTTAGCGATGATATGTTAGTTCATTTAACTATTTGGTATACACTACATATTAGAGCACGTTCTTTGCCTAAAAGGGCAGCAAATGTAATATCAATGTCTTCATTACATGTATATTTGTAATATAATATTACTTCCAAATAACGCATCGTTATAACTTATTAAATTGATTTAGAGGGGTAGCATTCAATTAAATATACATAGTAGTAGACATTATATACTTACAATTCCTCAGCTTTGACCCTACTAATCTGTCTGGTAGTTAATTTTTTGATATGATTATTCTCCAGATCTCTGTAATAGAAATAAAATTACTTATTAATTATATCCAAACGCATAGCTTCCTTTTAATGTTAAAGTATAATACTTAAGTGACAATGAAAAACTTACGACTATTTTAGTGAAAGCTGCATTCTAAATTGGTCATAGCCAGAGTATATTAAACACGATTTAACCTACATTCATAAAGTAATGAGATTATTTTGTTTACATATTTTAAATAGTTAATGTCACAGCCGTAGTTTTATTTGTTTACAAAATATCTGGTTTTAAACTATTTTTAAATTATTACTTTTAAATTATTAATTTGGAAGAAATCAAAACATTATTATTATAACATTTAATAAAAAACTTTCAAGATGTAATACCTTCTTCCTCCTACACAACGGACGTGTATATAACTGTCACATAAAATACGTATCAGTTACTGAATGCATACATCACGATTTCCCAAGTAGAAACATATACAATCTATGCTTATGTTTACGAAAATAATAAGAGAAATTGTATACATATGTATATATATATATATATATATATATATATATATATATAAATCTATATATTGTATATATATAAATATTTGTGATTGCTTACATTTGTTAAAAATATATTTTTTGCAAAAAGACTTATTCATTCTAAATGTTTTTAGATGATGTTTTCTGAAAGCAACATTTGGCATTTTCTTTTCTTTTTATCTCACGTTGGGTACACATATCTTCGTGATTATTTGTAAATTCCCGTTGGTGGATGCATATACATATATACAAGAAATGTTTCTGAAATGGAAGTTCAAAGATAATACTGATTGTCACCCAATTACTTTTTAGAATTTTTATTTATTAAATAAAGATGATTTTCTACATATCAACTCCTATCATTTTATAAACTTTAATTATGTACAAGGGTGGGCTGAAAATAAAGAAAAGAATTTCACGATTCAAAATTTGGTTTACATCTCAGCATAACTCCGCAGCGGTGATCCGACACTTCCTTGATAAAATTCAGAACTCTCAATTTTGTTAAATGAGCATCTATATTAGGTTCAACATCGTTTACTGTTGTACATTTCAGATGTGTAAGGTGTTTCTTAGACATGGAAGAAGATGATAAGTCCAGAAATAAATCGAAGCCTTCGTGTCATTTTTGCCATGAAAATAATAATCGTATAGAACTGTATATTGTCTTGATTGAAAATTATTTTTTCTCTTGGCTAGACTAAGACGCCAATCATTAACTTTTAGCTTCAATTTGTCTAGAATACTCACGTAATATGCACTCGTGAGGCTTCGGCCTTTTCAAAGATAATCAACAAGAAGAGTACTTTTTCATCATAAGTAATGGAAGCCATTATCTTTTCTGCAGATGGAAGAGCCATCCCTGTCTTTGCAAGAGAATGGTGGAGCAGTGGTTCTCAACACTGCTCTACCACTATTTGGATCGTTCTATTATTTCGGGTGTATAAGGATGAACCCAAGTTTCATCTGTAATAAATCAACGCATAAAATCTCTCTTGCATTTCTCGAAAGTATTGGAAACAGGAATTTGCAATTGCACCAATGTGATTATACCGCCATTCTGTGTATTTTGTCGCTTTTTTGTTATTACAAATTTTGATAAATACTTTTTTGCATTACATATTCTAGTAAGGCGAATTCGTGTATTATTTCTATTATAATTACATTAACTTCTATTGCTCCCATATCCTGCTTACTGTTTACCGTCACCCCAGAACAATTTATGAAGCGTTTCCTTCTTTATTATCCCGTTTTTTAATTTTGTTACATAACAACCTTTTGAGATGAGTTGCGCATTATATTCGAATGTGATGATGCGCTCAAGTGATAAATGATCAAGAAAAAAAACACCTCCAAAATTTGAAAAGAACTGTGATCATGATTTACTGACAAAACACCTCTTTATACCACTTGCTATAATCATTTTGAATATAAAAATGTTCGCAAGTGATAGATAATTAATTTTTAAATATTACATTTTCGTTTTCGATTTAGTCGTTAGAATATTCTACATAAATTCATTAAAAAACCTCATACTCGTAATCTTAAGAACAACAATTTACATCTTTGTAGAATACGTAAATCGCAGAGCTCAAATTTAGAAATCAAACACAAAATTATAAAGGTATAATATCTATTTAGATGAAAAATAACATGCATTCTGTTCACATTTCCATTTGAACATGATTTTGTAGCATTCAAATTTAGTATGCAAATTTGGCTCACTTCACAATTTAGCCAGCCCTTCTAAATCCAACAGATTTTCTTCTGTTTTATTATATTGTATTATCTTTCATTGTTTATATAATTAGTTACGAAGGAACAGAATGGGAATATAGATACATAATATTAAAGTAAACGTAATTAATTTGTTTGGTACAAACAAAGGAAAGTACCTTGTAATATTCCGTAGAAATATTGATTTGATGCGAAGAATTTCACAATGCCGACATAAAACGTAAACATATTAAAAGACGTAACGTAACTTTATAAGATTTCCAGTTGTAAACACTTGTTTGAAGTTAAAGAAACGCAATATGATCAAATTAACTCATAAAAGCTCAGGTAATAATAACATCTTCCGAAGATGATTGAATTTGATTAAAATCGTTTAATCTATGTTACTTTATTTTTAAAATTTCTATTTACAATATATAGTAATGCCAAATAGAGTTGTTCGTATTAATTGATAGAGATTCTATCAAAAGAGTATGAAACAACTGATTGGCATTAGTTGGCGATCTTTTATGCTTTGAACTCTCTAAATAATCCCGCACATGTGGTTAAAATTCAATTTTGTTGTGGCCAGACTACAATTTGCACAACTACTTGATTATCGTGCTGGAATTTTTAATTATTTCTCCTCCTACTGGTATAGTATGTTGCTGCAGATTCTCTAAATAGAGGGTTCGTCGGTGAAGCGGGAAAAATTAAAGCTCTGTTAATCATTTGACGTTTCGGTGAGCGCGTTGAAGTTAATGATCAGTTATCAATCATTTAACGTTGTTTAGTAAATATAGAACAGTGGTCAAGTGCTCATCGAGCTTTCTGTGTAAAAGCATTTCCTAAAAATGGTAACTCCGCGACAATTGTGTGAAAGTTATTTCGTACTCAGTTCAACATTCCGCGTCACAGGCGGGTACCATCTATTCACACAATTAACGTATGGGTACAAAAGTTGGACGAAATTGGATCTACTTTAAATTTAAAACATAAGGGAGCAGCACGGAGTGTTAGAACGCCAGAAACATTGATTTTACATAAGGACTTAAGTTTTAACCCTTACCCTTTAGGTAAAATTGTTCAAGAATTACAAGAAGTTGATTTAGTTTCTACCAGGAATATTTGACAAGAAATGTTGCAGCGCTTGGCTGGTGACTAAAACTTAATCCACATATGTTTTTGTCACAAGCCCATTTTCATCTAAACGGCTATGTAAATAAACAAAATATCCGATATTGGAGCGCTGAAAACCCGCTTCGCTTACATGAAAATCTTTTGCTTAGTCCTGAGGTAATAGTATGGTGTGGCCTTTCATCATCTAGTATTGTTGGACCATTCTTTTTTGAAGACTAAATGAGAAAATGCTACAACCGTTACTGCAGTTCGTTATATAAACATAGTCACAAAATTTTGGAATAAACGCTGATTGAATTTCCAGAGATTAGCTGGTTTCAGCAAGATGGTGTTACCAGTCATACTGTCCGTATGTCTATTGATGCTTTACGGGAACTCTTTCTGAACCATATTACATATATCCAAAAATGGAGACATTGTTTTGCCGGACTTTGCATACGACTTTTTTCTTTGGGTCTGGCAAAAAGAGCAAGGTGTACGTTGAGCGACCGCAAACGTTTACGGAACTAAAACTAAAAATTCAAGAAGTTGCACCTATCACACCGGAAACTTTACGGCGAGTAATAGAAAATTTTCGAATAAGACCACAAGATTGCGTAGATCGTAATTGTGTCCATCTGTCAAGTTTTAAAAAATAAAATGGCAAGATTAAGTTATTTGGAAACTATAAAAAACGTTAATGTTAAAATAAAAACTTAAGTAAATACAGTAGTTTTAAATTTTCCCGCTTCACTGACGAACCCTGTATTTGGCTGAAGTTAATTTTTCAGTAATTTGAGTTAATGGGCACAAACTCACCTCTACTTAACGTGTCAGAAGTAACTTTAAAGACGTCTAAATATTAAAATTTAATCAATTAACTGAAATAAAACTAAAAAGGTAAGCTGAAAAAATATCGCTTGAAAAATGTTTGGATGTTCTAATCTGAAACTGTCTTTGCTCTTTTTAGTTTAGTTTATGTTAGCCACCAACTTAGGGAACCTACAAAAGGGTCCAATTTGAAACTGCTTAAACTTTAATGCGGCCCCAAATGCGCAAGACCAAGTGGTATCCACATACACATGTAAAGGCAAAGTACGCGATAACCTTTGACGGTATTCAATATAATTGACCTTGCAGCAATAAATGCGTCTATTATAATATTTTTACCAAAGAACTTCCAAATTATAGCGCTGATGTCACTCACAAAATTTGTACTCATCTGTCCAAAGTACGCATCACCATTCGTCCCACATCCAATGGGAATGAATTCGTGCGTATTGAAACCGTTTCTGGTTATTACCCCTTCGCACTAATGGCTTCCTTCTTGCAACACGACATTTAAGTCCCTGTTTATTTAGATGGCGCCGATGGAAGAAGGATTCACAGGAACTTCTGTCGATTTACGAAGATCATCTATTAGTTTTTTAGATGATATCATCCTATTTTGTGAGGATGTTAATATTGATAATCACCTTCTTTTACTTTTCTAGGCCTTTCCATCTTTTTTTATTAACCATCAAATCCGTTGCTCCGTGCTTTTGGATAATTTTAAAAATCTACGACTTAAGACACTGTCGCTTACTTAAGTCCTATTCAGGAAACCCGGCGATTCTTTCGACAAATTAACCTAATCAGAAAATGATAATAGAACAAAATGAATTGTTACTTACAGCATCGCTTTATAGTATCACAAAAATGCTCACGGGCATTTATACTAAAGGAAAATGAGTCTCTTATGATGAAAAACACAATAGTTCAAGTTCTTTCATTTAAAGATACATTTTCATATCCTAGAACTTTACTGTGCGAGTGATATTAAATATGGAAACAATGTAGTCAAAGAATTGAATATTTTGCAAACGACTGCTCAGTTGTGCACACTATTGTATGTAACGAAGTTTAGAGTTACTTGGGACAGTCACATGATGGAGTAAAACTGCTGTGTGTGCTTTGACAAATGCTGTTTAAGAACGAGTAGATGAACTTACAAAATATATGAATTATGAATGAAATACAGAAGTAAGCTACAAAGAAGAATGTAAAAAAATATTGGTGTTCGGCAATTAAAAATTTGCTGTAATTTTTATGATTATAGCTGCTGTCGCTTCTATATGTATTGGATGTCTATATAGCATGTTGATATTGGATATTGTGTTCTTATCCTCTAAAGCTCTAGTATGGCATAGAGAAATTATAACCAAATATTCTCATTTTGCAGAGACTGTAATTAATTTTGTATCTTCTAGAATAACTTGGGACATGTTTAGTAAATGAGAAAAAGTGGAAACTCGCAAGTATATGATAATATCACTTCAGAATCAAAATTTCTATACACTTCTATACCTGACACAAAATGCAATGGAGTGATTTCGTAAAAAGTCCTTCAAAGAAAGAAGTTAAATCCATATCAATGTCTGTTCTAGAAGCAGGCTCAAAAATTAATAATGCGTCAATTTTTCCAGACATTGCCGATAAAGCAGATATTGAAGAAGCCATCTATATTATGACATTACTACCTCCTACAATATTGAGAAGGGAAGCATGCTAGCTGAGATACTTTCCTAAGATACACTCTGCAACGATATCTGGATACGTTCAATTAAATAAATTTATGGTTTTGTACTAAGTACTTATACATAATGTGTTGCTTTTAGGAAATATTTTTATATTTTATATATTTTTTCGAAACAATAATCAATTATTTATTCCATTCTTTCTAGTGTTTCCTATCATTTATATACTTTATTTACAGTTCCAAGTGTGTTTGATAAATATATGAAATGAAATGTGTAGAAATATTATGAATTTATCAAGTCTCAGAACTCATGGGATAACTTGCGACACACTTTTATTTCTTTTTTTACGCAATGTAGATATAGTGAAACCTATTCAAACGAAAACGTTGTTTCATCTAGGATTAATAAAATTTGAAAATCGTTCCAAGTGACTTAAATCTGTTGCATGTCTTCATAAACGAAAATATATTTGGTATTTTAGTTTAGTAATAAGACGTAATAAGACATAAAGGAAGAAATCAAGTAATATACTTACATGTGGAGTACATGAGTCGTACTTAAATTATTTAGATTGGGCATTTCTTCCAGTCCGGTGTTCACAATTTTTCTGAAACAATTAGAATACATTATTTTTCAGTAATTATTATTCAAATTTGAGAAAATAGTTCAGGAATAATGTGAAAGACTTAAGAGAACAATAAATATTCCGTTGCATGAAAATTGATTTCGGTAAAATGAAATCGGCAAAGTTTTGTAAATATCTGAAAGTGATTCCCATTTAAAGAAATAGTTAGATCTATGATAATAATAATAATAATAATAACCTTTATTTCCAACAGGTTAGTAGCCCAATAACAGGAAAATGCAAAATTATAATACTGAGTTTGGACATGTGTGCAATAGACATAATAAAAATAAATGCTAAATCAAAGTAATGTATAAAAGTAAAGCAACTGAAACAAAAATCATTACAAATACATATTTAGCGGTAAGCGTAAATTGAGTCCCAGTGTTAAAATTCAACGTAAATTGAGTCCCGGTGTATTAAATATGGGTGCGTAAATTGAGTCCCATCATAGAGTTGACAGAGAAAATAAAAGCATACAAATAAAACATTCCTTGGCACTGAATAATTTATTTAGATACAAATTACAAAATTATGTACAATATCTCTCTGTACATACCTATGTACGAGGGAGCGTTTTTATATTCGCGGAATGAGCGAGTTGTAGAGGGGTGAGTAGGCGCATTGGGGGCGTGGCCTGTGTAGCGACTCATGATTAATATAAATACGAAGTTTCATTGTTATTAGACAGTTAGTCTTTGAGCTATCGTCAACCAAGTAACATAATCAGGAGTGAAAAGTGAAATATGGAAAAAATCGAATATCGTGCCGTTATAAAGTTCCTTACCAGGCAAGCAAAATCAGTCGCGACCATAATGAATGAGATGTCATTGGTTTACGGCGACTCTTGTCTAGGAAAAACCATGGTGTACAAGTGGCATAGTTTATTTAAACAAGGAAGGGAATCCCTTGAAGACGACCCGAGGCCGGGCAGGAGTATTGAGGTGACCACGCCAGCACTTATCCAAAAAGTTGAACAAATTGTACTCGAAGATGCTCGACTAAAGAAGAAACGACTCGCAGAAATGGTTGGAGTATCCGATACAACAATTTTTAAAATCCTACACGATCATCTCGGCATGTCTAAGGTCAGCGCAAGATGGGTGCTGAGAATGCTCACGCCGCCGCAAAAACAACATCGCGTAGAGTGTTCGCGTGCATTCTTGGACCTCTGTAATGAAGACAAGGATGGTGTATTGAGTGGAATTATTACTGGAGACGAAACTTGGATTCATCATTATGAACCTGAGTCCAAACAAGACTCCATGCAGTGGCATAAAAAGGGCACAGCACCTCCCAAGAAATTTAAAGTGTCACAGCTGGGAAACTCATGGCAACGGTATTTTGGGACTCGGAAGGAATATTGTTGATTGATTATAAAGATAAAGGTGTTTCTATAACCGGAGAATATTACGCTTCAATATTAGAGCGACTAAAAGAAGCCATTAAAGAGAAAAGACGGGGAAAATTGACAAAAGGTGTTCTGCTTTTGCACGACAACGCGCCCGTCCACAAAAGCCGCGTTTCGTTAGCTGCCCTGCATAAGGTGGGCTTGGAAATTGTGAATCATCCACCCTACAGCCCAGACCTGGCTGCGAGTGATTATTACCTGTTTCCGAAAATGAAAAAAGAGCTGCTGGGTAAAAAAATTTACTGCCGATGATGAAGTCAAGGAGGCAGTTTCGGCGTATTTTGCAGATAAAGAGAAATCATTTTTTTATGAGGGTATAAATAAATTAATTGAAAGATGTGAAAAATGTATCCGTCTTGCAGGTGAATATATTGAAAAAGAAAAATAATTTGGTTTTTTTATTTCCACCCCTTGTCCCCCATTCCGCGAATATATAAACGCTCCCTCGTATGTATAAAAAACTTACAAATAAGTGGCGTAAATTGTCACAAAATTTGTGCTCATCTGTCCAAAGTACGCATCACCACTCGTCCCATGTCCAGTGGGAATGAATTCGTGCGTATTGCAACCGTTTCTAGTTATTACCCATTCGCGCTAATGGCTTTCTCCTTGCAACACGGCATTTAAATCCTTGTTTATTTAGATGGTGTCGATGGAAGAAGGATGCTCAGGAACTCCTGTCCATTTATAAAGATCTATTAATTCTTTAGATGATTTCGTCCTATTTCACGAGGATGTCAATATTGATCATCACCTTCTTTTACTTTTCTAGGCCTTTCCATCCTTTTTTTATTAACCATCAAATCGGTTGCTCCGTGCTTTTAGATAATTTTAAAAATCACATTGCACCTGGAGATGATGTAAATGATATAAAGAAAACATATACAGGTTAAATTCTGTCGTACTAGAAATGCCTACAAATTATCTTAAATGGCGCTAAATATTCAAATGTCAGTGACTTTATCGAAATTATTCGGCGAGTTAGGATTAAAGCGATATCTAAATCTTTTGAAGTAATTGACGGTGTTATGAAAATGATCAGTTTTCTGTTATGCACAGAGTAAAATACAGTATTTTTAGTCAGCAGAAATTAAATTTTGTCGGATTTAAAAGCAGTTTAGAAATTATGCGTCGCGAAAGCATATTGAAAAAGACGCACTCGACTGGAAAATTTGTTCCATCTGAGAGTCATCAACATTTTAAACATAGACTTTATTTAAAAAGCTCACGAGCTTACCTAATTTAAATTAAGATTAAAATGATAGCTAATTGTTTTGGTATAACTATTCGTAGCGTGTAAGAGACAATTTACGATGAAAGTGTGTTTCAATAAAACCTTCATCTTCTTATTGAAGAACAAAATTGTATGTATTTGTATGTTCCAAGGGAAAATTCGAATCATTGTGAAAGAATAGGAGCAAACTGAACATTGATAAACGCTAAATTTGTTTTATTTCCGGAAAAAAAAGCTCACACTCTGCAGCAAAAGGATAAGTAATCCCACATCTAAAAAGCAAAAAATGTATGAGCCGAATTAGTTTTAGAATTAATACAATTGCTTATTATTTGAGAATGTGAACGCGCCTAGTGGCTACTTTTATCGAATCGAATTGCCCCCTCTATGATTTGAATGTATCCCTTTAGAATTGCTATCTATTTAAGATGTCGAACAAGCGCCAGCAGCATTGAAATTTGATGACAATAATGATATGAATTTTACAGAAAACATTAAAAGCTCAGTTAGAAAACCTCTACTAGAATATGATGAACATTAGCAGTGCTCGATAATAATGACACACATTTCACCTTAATAATAATAATAATAATGATAATAATAATATTTATTATAATTTGTATTTTTTTTAAAAAAAGGAAAAATCAAAATCTATATTAACACTATTACAGATGAAGAAAAAAAAACAAAAATATACAGAAGCAAAGAATGTATGTATGTGGTTACGGAAAGTAACATCGAACTTGTGCGTGAATTTACCAGAAATGAGACCAAATCATCATTGCGTTACGTGGGAATGAAATTAAATATTTCCAAAGATCCAATTTATCGTATTTTGACACAGCATTTGGAACTGAGAAAACTTTGTGGGAGGCTCGCACCACACAAGCTAACTGAATTCAAACTTGTACAGACTCGATGAAAGACTCAAAAAAGAACGAAAACTTCAGGTATTCTACTGTAACTGGCGATAAGGTGTAGTGTTTTCAATATAATCCAGAAACCATGCGTCAAAGCTCTGCAGGGAAGTATCTAAGGGAAGAAAGACCGAAAAAAAAGCTGTTTGGAGAAGTCAAAAGTGAAGATAATGTTGATCTGTCTTTATGATTCGAAAGGCATAGTGCACAAAGAGTTTGTACTAACTAGTTAAATAGTTAGTACTGTATGTTATCTCGAGATGTTGAAGCGTCTTTTGGCGCGTATTTGTCGTGTGCGCCCACAATATCGTAAAAATGGTGACTGGTGTTTGTTATATGATAATGCACCATATCTTTACTCGACGCTTTTCATTGATTTTCTACCTACAAACGGCACTTCAATTATCAACCATTCACCGTATTCACCGAATTTAGAACTCTGTGATTTCTATCTATTCTCCAAATTACATTTGCCGATGAAAGGATAGCGTTATGCGGACATCGAAGCTATTAAAAAGCGTCGAGAGCGACCTTGAAGGACATCTCTAAAGATTAACTTAAAAATTCATTCGGCATGTTAATTGATCGTACGAAACGTTGGATTGAAGTAGAAGGCGGCTAGTTTGAATAAAATAAATGAATTTTACCAAATTAGTAACTTTTTGTTTTTATTTTGAAAAAGTTCCGTTTTCTCTGAAACAGACTATCTATGTATATTGAGTGAAATAAACATTTCCTACATTCTCTGTGTATTTATGGAAAAATGTATATGATATGAATGACAAAGGTTACGCAAGGCTGATATACATTTCTGGAATCTCAGGAATTTGACGTCTGGTGTTTCGTAACTGTTTAGGATATTAAATTTCTGTTCACTTGGGAGTATTTGCCATTATGTTTCTCCGTACGTTTATCCGTTTTTGCATCAAATGGAAAGAATACTATTGTTTCGATTTAATTAGAAGGCTGTACCGGCATTAGTAAAGTGCGATATTGTTAGAAACTTTTAATGTAACATATATTTTATATTTGTCTCAAGAGTGAACTAAAAGGTAAAGGAAAGAGTAAGCGGTGATATTAACCAGACAGTGGTACAATATTGTCTCCAGTATTTCTTGTTTACACATCTCCTACAGCTTCGGAATCGAGAAAATCTGCGAATGAAAACCGACCGCAGTAATTTTGTAAATATCTGTGAAAGTTAGGCGAAAACTTTTATAACGTACAAGTTCAAACAACAGAACGTTCGTTGCAAGAACTAATATAAAAAATCGTGTCTGTGAAAGTTATATAATATGTTTAGCGAGTCCTCGATATATCCTCTAAAACACTAAAAGCCACAATAACGGTAGAATAACAATATATGTTATTTATTCACAAAGAAACTTGGAGAAAGTTCGTTTATTCTTCGGAGAACCCCGTGCCTTAAAACAGTATTTTCAAATATTTTAGTCTAGTCTGCGTCATAATCTTAATGAATTTTCAGGGCGTTCCTATTTTTTTTTCACTCATGATGAAAATGTTATCATATTATTAGAATTTAATAGTCGTCTATATCTTTGCATCCTTAATAGCTCGAGGTCCATTGCGGAAACATTTGCAGGCGATCAGTTACTATTGTGCCCACACTCGTGGTTCCGACTTAATATCCCCCATTGTAAGCATTCACTTACAGCTAAAGTGAAACAATGAAACATTTACTGGACAAACCAGCGCCAAAGCTATTAACTTACCATTGTGCTACTCTTCGAGACCCACAGCTAGAGCATGCGTACGTCTTTCTGTAGAACCCGAGCTAAATCTAGAAAAAGGTGTAAGGTAACGAGAGTTGCGTAGTCGTAACACTATTGCCTTGTAGTTAGCCTTATCAGGTGGAACGTATTTTTAATCATTCCTTTGTTGCTCGTGGAAACACTATGGGAAAGTAGAGAGTAAAGTCTAAATATATCAAAATAGAATAGAACATAAAAGACTAGTTAATTTAGTTTGTAGACTTCGGCAATCATTATTTTCAGTTACTTAACCTTCATTTTCGAGTTGGAACTGTATTTTCGATTCTGCTGCTGATGCTTTGCCTTCATTTTCATGAGATATATTCAGAGCTTAACTGCTGTTATTGCTTTCGTTGTTTTCTAAAAATGCAGAAGTTAGGCCACCCAGATGCTTCATATAAGTGAAGACGAAACGTCGACAAACAGCAGTAATATCAACGATGTAGTTTCAACCCAGATAAAGTGAATACGTGAGGTATTCAAGGCCGGAATTCTTCAAGGGAAAAACAAGTTAGGGAAATAAGGATGAACTAGGGTCATATATACAGATAGTTATATAAATGAGTGAGTGTCAATAACGTAGAGGAAGTGGGTCTGATGACCCACGAGAAGGCCAGATCAATTATGTGATTTATAATTTCTGAACCAAAACTGGAGAAACTGAGAAAATGGCTAAAATTACCCAAACGTTAAAAAAGTCATAATCAAGGCCCACTTTGACAAGCATATACAAAGAAATCCAGTGATTCCAGAGAGACTTGAAAACCACAATAGATTTGAATATGTAGCAGTGCATTAAACTTTATTACCACCTTGTTTCAGACCTTATACATTAGATCAGATTCGTTTGTAGGATAGCAATAAAACAATTTGTTTATTTTTGTTTATTTTTTTACTGTTAAAGGTTATGTATCTCATTTTCATTATTTGTTTTTGATTTATTAGTTAATGTAGAGCATTTCATTTCGATTTCTATTTTATGTGTAAAGCTGTTCTTTATATTTTATCCTGTAAATGGAAAACTTGTTTCTGTTGGACAATAAAGACATTATTAGTGTAGATTTCTCATACTTCCTCAGTCAAATGTTGGGAAACTTCACTCAACTCACATATCTATGGATTTGAGCACTGACTTGTTCACGGCTGATATGGTACGGTTCTGTTATCCACCACAAAACGATATTTACAAGTTTCGTGATGTTTTGTATGACCATTTAAAAGTTATCATAGCTACTTTGTATTGATAAAAAACGAATATTAGGTCTATTGTTAATTGAGAAATTACTGCTATTCTTATGAAGACTGCTTTTTGTATGTTTGCGTGTGGATGTGGATTTATTTCTAGAGTTCGTATGTGATGAAGAAATTGTTTTGTTATAATACCAGCTACTGACATCGCAGTCTGTACTATTATTATTCCGTTTTTGTTCCAAAGCTCTTTCAGTTCGATTTCAAGTGACGTGTATTTTACTCTTTTTGTGTAATGTTTGTACCATTTGGTATTGCAATGTCTATTATGTAAGTTTTCTTTTGTTTTTTATATGTCTGGCGCGTTACTAATAATTTGCTTATTTGTTTGTATTGTTGTGTTCCAGTATAGTTTGTAATCATTATTTTCAAAGGTACTTATTGGGATTTATTTGCTAGTTATTTCAAGTTGATGTTTAAGTGCTTGTTTGAGTCCTTGATGTATAATTTTTCTGAAATATTGTGTCTCTCTGTATAATACTTACTAGCAGTAATACACCCACCTGTTATATTGTATATTCTGTAGTTTCTTTGAATCCGTGACATTATCTGCAATTGTCATTGTCTAAAGGTTCTTTAATTATGTGTTTTTTATAGCTTTTTGTGGCGATTACATCCTCTTGTATTATTAAAGTAAATCCCTCTATTTCTGGAAACAATTGTCCCATTTTCATCCATTAGTATAATACTTTATATATGTTTATGTCTTGCACGATATTGTAATGAGTGCCATGTAGTGTTTTTGTTTTGAAAGTATTTTCTTAGATTTAATATTTGTGTATTGTGTAATGTTTATATATTTATCATACCTCTGCCTCCTTCTTTTCTGGATGTAGTAATACCTTCTATACAAGAGTCAGATGTAATATACGATACTTTGTTAACTTCGAGAGACTATTCAACTCCTCTAGTGCTGTATTGGGCCATTTTAATTAATCTAAACGTGAGAAATGGTACTGCGTATATATTAATTGCTTTGAAAATGTTTTTGGAGTTAACCTTTTTTTAAATATAAGTATGTTATTTTTGTTCTTTTAATTTGTTGTTATGAATTATTTACTTTTGTATTTTGTTCAAACCCCAAGTACTTATAAGTTTCCTTCAGCAGCATGTTTGTGAAGGTTTCTTTGTTAAATATTTCTTTACTTTTTGGAGTCTTAAGTTTTCTTCTTTCGATATATAACATTTTGCATTTGGTTATTCCAAATTCCATACCAGTGTCTTTGGTAAACTCTTCTGTTATTCTTAAAAGTCTTTGCATTTGTGTTTTATTTTAGGTAAATAGTTTTATATCGTCCATGTAGATGCCTTGTTGTATGTAATGGAGTGTTCTGATGCTTAATTTTAAATCCACAAATATCAGACCTGTTATTTAACACATTATTTGATTAAGGCATAAACAAAACCATAGAGCGCTAACAGAATCTCCCTGCAATATCCCTCTATTAACTTTGATTCCATCTATTACTATGCGAATTTGTTTCGTTCTTATATCAATTGATGTTATCCATGATTGCATGGCTGTGTATAAAAAATATTGTGTATCTATTTTATAAATTACAAGTATTTTTATTAACCAACACTATGGTATGGGGTCAAATGCTTTCTTATAATCGATGTAACATGTAATTAAATTTCTCAGCTGTCTCTCTATTTGTTTTATGATTACACTGTCTATTATAAATTGTTCTTGACTGCGCTTTCCACATCCATTTTCTTCCTCTGTTAATAATACGTTTTGTGCTTATTTATCTCTTTTGTTTTATAATAGCAGTTAGTATTTTATATAGTGTATCTTAATTTTTTGGTTTTATAAATGTTTTGCCTTGTGTTAAATATTTTAGCATTTTCAGTGGATTTACTATAATTTTATTATATATGGTTTTCATTTATGAGTGGTTTGTATTGTCTTTTTAAAGTTTTCAATTGTAATTATGAAATTTTTTTGTAGAACGTGTCGATGTTTATTTTCTTCTTCGTCTATCCGTATAGCTACCTCTTGAACGTGGTGTCAGTAGATGCCATGATATTTGGTACGGGAGCATGCTGCTCATCATCTTGTTCTTACTTTTGACATAATACTGAAAAGTTATGACCATTTCAATTTCAAATATAGTTCCCAACAGACTTGACTGCGATTGACTGATCATTTCTGGGCTCATTTAGGAACGTTACTGACGCATGTTTTCGTTTTTATCAGGAACTCTGTTCTTTGGTCTGCATTCCTTTATATGAGTCTGAGTACTGTTAACAAATTTACACAGTGGTTTCATAGTTTAGTAATTAGAAATATAAATTTGAAGGCATATTATGCAAACCGTTGCAAACGAAGAAACAGCCTGTATTATATGAACGAATTCAAATAATTTCAGCTTACGGTTAGAAATCAGATCAAAATCGCATATAATTCTTATTTTTCCAGAGTCGAGTCACCAGTATCTTCGGATCCTAAAATGTTTCGGAGTTTCGTAAATAAGACGCGGGCCAATCGAGAATACCCAGTTCAATGTATTATAATGCGGATGAACTGGAGGGTCATGCATGATAGAGTCGATGGATTTACCGATTACTTTGGAAGCGTACATATATTCGAACAGAATGACATTAGCACTTGTGAAGCAAACATTCTCACTGTGTCTCTTCGCTGTCAGAAAACGATATCAACAAAGCAACAAGGCAACTCTAAGAAGAAACGGTGGAACAAGATTACATATCTAACTTTTTGGTTTGCGACGTGGGATACTTTTAATGTATTTTATGGCAGTACGAATGCCCCGAAGAATACAAAAACAATTTCATCGAATAGAAAGTAGAAAGGCTACTGTTTTTCTTGTAATTTTTGTGTAACACTCGTCGAATATTTTGAGGAAGAGAAGAAAATATATCATTACTATCAAAGTTTGACATTTAATCAAAAGAAAATGAGAGCATTCGGTAAAGAAACAAATTCTATTTCGTCATAACGATGCCAACTTAACCATCATTAACTATACAAGTAAAATGATTTGATCTTTTTCATAAATTTCTGAGTGTGAAGAAATTTTGACTGAAACAAAAGAGGATAATATTTGAAACTGATTCCTGTGGCTTCAAACAGTTTCGATTAATCTTAGTTTACGAGAAGGATTGGAAAGTCTGTGGAGTGAAAATGAAGATAGGGAATTTGTGATAATTCCCTGCCACTTCCATACATTTGGACCAGCAATTATCCAAAGTCTGCCTTGATAAAATTCAGGAATCCCATGTTCGTTAAAATAAGTGTTCGCAGTAGCTTCAACATCGTTATCTATTAAAAATTTCTGACAAGCTCTAGGTAACACATGGATCAATAAGTCCCGAGACTAACCCATAGATGGCGCTAGTAGTAAACCAGTAACCACGTCTTTCTAGAGTACTAACCTTTGCTTGAAACGTGTCAAAATTTTAAGTCGATCGGACCAGAAACAGCTGAGTTATCGAGGTTGGAGTAAAGTCGTTTTGTAGTTTGTTTAAACAATTGAAAAAACCGAGTTTCGTGTTCTGATAAAACATTGTTTTTTAATGGGTAAAAACACCACGCAAGCAAAACAATGGATTGAAAAATGTTACCCGGATTCTTGTCCATCAAAAGCAACGATTTGTCGGTGGTTTGCCGAGTTTAAACGTGGTCGTACCGACACAAATGACGCGGAACGCTCGGGTAGACCTGTGGAAGCCGTTACACCGGAAAATGTGAGTGAAGTGACAAAAATTATAATGAAAGATCGTAAAGTGAAGCTCCGTGAGATTGCTGAGATGACACAGATATCATATGGAAGTGTATTTACTATCCTTCATGAAAAATTGAGCATGAAAAAGGTTTTTTCCAAGTGGGTGCCGCGATTGCTTTCGATGGAACAAAAACAGCAACGAGTCGATGATTCAGAAAGCTGTTTATCGCTATTTACTCGCAACAAAAAAGATTTCTTGCGTCGTTACGTGACCATGGACGAAACATGGATACATCACTACACTCCAGAGTCGAAGCGGCAGTCATCTGAGTGGCGCACAGCTGGCGAAAGCCGTCCGAAACGTCCGAAAACGCAGCAGTCAGCTGGCAAAGCCCTGGCGTCAGTTTTTTGGGATACACATGGTGTGATTTTCATTGACTACCTCGAAAAAGGTAAATCGATCAACAGTGATTATTATATTGACTTACTGGTGCGTTTGAAGGAGGAAATCGCAAAAAAACGACCGCACATGCAGAGAAAAAAAATCCTTTTTCACCAAGACAATGCACCCTGCCACAAGTCGATGAAAACAATGGCAAAATTGAACGAATTGGGTTTTGATCTGCTTCCCCACCCCCCATATTCGCCAGATTTAGCCCCCGGTGACTACTGGCTCTTTGCTGATCTTAAAAAAATGCTCCAGGGAAAAAGATTTGGCTCAAATGAGGAGGTAATCGCTGAAACTGAAGCTTATTTTGAAGCGAAAGATAAATTTTTTTATAAACATGGTATTGAAAAATTGGAAAAGCGTTGGAAGCATTGTATCACCCTAAAAGGTGATTATGTTGATGAATAAAAAAAAATTTGCAAAAAAAATGTTTTCATTGTTAGTCTCGGGACTTATTGATCCATGTGTTACTTCCGAAGTCTAATTCCTTAATATTTGCCACAACAACATTTGTATGGCCTCATACAAAACTAACTCTTCTTTGGTGCTAAGTATCTTCAGAACAGTAGAGGTGCAACTCCTTTTATAAAATAATTATCAGTGTATATTGGAATAGTAAGAAATGAATTAAAATATTAAATACTTCTCTTCAATTGCATATGTAGAACTATCGAAAACGAGGTGTATTATTTACTGTATATTGTTTATCTTGAAAACAACTTTACGACCGCAACTTGTGATGGCTAAACATATCATATTTAAATACTGTCTTGCGGCGGTAAAGTTGTTTTAGCATAAAATTGGTATACATCCACCACGTAAACAAACTTCGTCTTGGTGTCGAGTGCAGAAATTCTAAAAATACGCGAGACAAATAATTCTCGAAAGCGAACAAGTTCCGAACAAACGAAACAAAGGGGTATTATGTACATCTTAACAATAACCGGAAACCGTGTTATATACCGTATGACAATGCTGAATATACAAATGGTATTAATATAAATATCATAATTGAGAACAATTAGAGAATGTAGGAAAACTTTACGTACTGAATGAACTACTGAATCAAGTGAGCTTCCTATGCTAGCTTAGTGAAAGTCTGGCATGCATTTACGTGGATAGTTTGACAAGTAGTGAGAATGACACATAGGTGGCGCTCTAACTGGTAAAACAAATGCACTGTAATTTAGGTTGGCTATTTATATGTTTACATAGCTGATTGAAACAGAAACAACACGTCATTTTGTTAAAATGGAAAAAGCATAGTATCGTGCGGTGATTAAATACTTCGTAATTCAGGGTATGAAAGCTACAGAAATAAAAGATGAGTTACGGGAAACATTACGTGAATCTGCTCCATCATCCGCCACAATAAGTAGATGGGTAAATGAATTTAAACTTGTTCTATAAGCTGTGTTGATGAAGCGCGCTCTGGAGCACCCAAAATTATGACTTCTAAGGAAATGATTATAAAAATCCATAATATTATTAAGCAAGATCGACGACCCAAAGTAAGAGAGATAGCCAGACATGATAAACATTTCAACAAAATGCGTACACCACATTTTAACGGAAGGGTTGGGCTTTTCCAAGCTTTCGGCAGGATGGGTGCCGCGATTGCTTACGACTGATCAAAATGTCACTCATTTGCGCATTTCCAATGAGTGTTTGGACCTTTATAAACGAAATTCGGTTGATTTTTGTAGGCGATTTGTTACTTGCGATGAATCTTGGATACACTACAGTACACCCGAAACTAAACAACAGTCGAAACAATGGTTAGAACGTGGTTCTGAACCTCCAAAGAAAGCGAAAACCACTTTATCGGCAAACAAGGTGATGGCATCAATTTTTTGGGATTCAAAGGGTATTTTGCTCATTGATTACCTTCAGAAAGTGCCACAATAAACGGACAATATTATTATGCAGATCTTCTACAAAAATTAAATTTTGAGATTCGTGCTAAACGGCCAGGAGTGGCAAAGAAATAGATTCTGCTTCACCAAGACAACGCTCCCTCGCATACCAGCGCAGTTGCGATGTCCAAAATCCACGAGTTGTATTTCCAATTAGTACCGCATGCGCCTTATTTACCGACTTGCACCTTTTTCCAAAATTGAAAACGGCACTAGGTGGAAAAGAATTTTCGCCTATCGACGAGCTTATCATCTTCGTAAATGAGTATTTTGCAAGCCTTCCGGAATCGCATTTTGGAGATGGCATAAGGGCATTGGAGCACCGTTGGAATAAATGTATTGCTCTTTTAGGAGAATATTTTGAAAAATAAAAATTATTTTCTATTTAAAAAATTCGTTTTTCTTTTCCATTCTCGCTACTTGTCAAACTACCCTCATACAACGGTTGCATTGCTTAAAGTCGTAGTATAATTCAATGCAGCAATCGAAGGGCAATTCCTAAATATGATTATTTGAAAAATGGAAATTCTGTAGAGTTGAAATGTAATTATAAATTTTACATTTCAATTCTATGCTCGAATGATTACAAACTTGAGTTAATGCAAATATACTTATGAGATATTTATGTAAAGGAAGATATTAAAAATTAATTAGCCACCAGCCTATTTTAGAGAAAATAAATTATAGGAGAACTTAAACCACAATAGTGTACCTTTGTACCTTAGGAAAAACTTTTTTTATTATACACTATTAACAAACATGCATAACAAATAAATCTATTGCTCTATAATTAATATATCTACTTTAGTAAATGATTTTGAAAAGGAATCCCTTCATATTAATTGTTTACTGGTTTGTTTGTTTATAAACTCCTTTTTCGCAACCAGCTTTTTACAATTTTGTAAATTACTTCTAAAAAATAGTAGGATTATAACGTCAATTATATACATATATAAGTATTTATTTATTTTATTATTTATTTTTTATTAAATAACATGGTATCAATTTGTTATCTTAAACTGAAAACATGTAGAGGTAATTAATTTAATTAATTCCTTCAATTGGATTCTTTTATTTTTCTTTTTTTTTATTTTTTTATTTTATCCTTGGACATAAATAGAACTGTATCTTAGGACATGTCCCAAGATAAAGATTTACTTAGTAAAGGTACAATATATTGTACCATGTTATTAGTAAATAAAGCTAAAGATATTACTGTGCATTTTCCTAAAAAAGTATTAGAAGATGCAGTTGAAACAGTTTTAACTGATAAGATATTTATTCAATAAGCAGCTACTGCTTATAGATTTGAATCAATCTCATACATATGTTTACGGTAGTCCAAGTTCTCTACTCGCTCTACTACGCTCTATGGGCTCAAAATTCTCCCGAATCCGTTCTGTATTCTTTTTTGATACATGCGATTGACCTAGACCTTACCCTTACACAAACACCCAATTTTATCAAATTGCAGATCACATTGAAAATTCAAATTGAATGATCCACGAGAAACAAACATAACTTTAATGTTAACAAGTGTATGCATCTAACACAAGGAAACATAATACATTAACAATTACATCAATCACTTCAGACGTGGAAGTAATTCATGTAACATGCCAATTTATTAAAACAAGAAACATTCAAATACATTTTATTTTTATGTTATCGAAGTATTTCTGTTTTAATTTTAATAGATGTATTAAAGAATTATAAGACTTTTATTGATAAATCCAAGCATACTTTTCAAAACAAATAATATTGTACTAAATTATTTGCAAGTAAAGAAATTGCGCTTACAAAATTAATATTCTGATCCAATCAGCGGATAAATTCTTCCATCTAGAATGACGTAATAGGTGTATTTTGTAAATTGGCATTAATAATAATATCATTTTATAATTTTAATTTCAATAAAATAACTATTAACTTAAATTTAGACGGTTTCCTAAAAGTGATAAAACATAATGCAAAAGTGGTTCAAAAAATTTTGTTTGCCATCTTGAAAAGAACAAAAATGCTTTGATAATAAGTTCACATCCATCTTGAGAAGTTTAGTCTAAAAGAAAATTTGTATATCATATATTATACCATGAAAACCGCTGAAAAATTATATGTAGATTAGGAATAATTAGTTTTTTGTGTATTCGACTTTGTGATATTAATGTAATTGTTAAAAATTGAAAGTTGTCAGTTATTACATGAATTCTGTACTACTTAACCATTAAAGGTGACGGAAGAAAACAAAGTCGTTAAACTAAATGATGTTTGAAATTTCGCGGTTTTTTTTAAGAATAAATAAAACACATACTTTGCATTCACTTTCAAAAGCTTTACTAGTAATTGAAGTATCAGTTATGACATTTATATGCAAGAAATAATATCTGCCAAATGGCTCTTGCAGCTCCACAGACGTCCACTCTTTTGCTAAAATTTTCAATTACATTTTGACATAATTGAGGCTCTTTCTCGCCAATGACGTGAATAATTTCATCTTTCAAAGCAGGAATTGATTGTGGATTGTTCTTACAAACCTTACTTTTCACATAATCCCAGAGAAAATAGTCTAACGGTGTCAAATGGCATGATCTTGGTGGCCAATTAACATCACCGTTTCTTGAGATTACACGCCCAGGAAATTTTTCACTCAATAAATCAATTTATTCGTGTGCAAAGTGAGGTGTAGGGTCATCCTGTTGAAACCACATATCATCTAGATCAATATTCATTAATTCAGGCCACAAAAATTCGGTTACAGCTTCACCCGCAGCATTTAAAAGAAGTAAGGTCCAATTACACCACCTGACCATAATGTTGTGAAAAAACAGTAACTCGTTTAGGATGCATAGGTTTTCATGAATAATTCGTGGATTTTCCTGACCCCAGATGCGGAAATTCTGTTTATTAACATAACTACCAAGTTCAAAATGTGCCCCATCGGAAAACATTATTTTTTGAGAAAAATCAGCTGATTGTTCATTGATGAAATTGACAAATGAACGACGTTTTAAATGATCTAATGGCTTCAGTTCCTATGTTATTTGAACCTTATATGCCTTCGGACCTAAATCCCTGTGTAAAATATGCCATGTTGTTGATCCACTAAGTCCAAGTTGTTGTGAACGTCGTCTAATGGACATTTCAGGATCTTCAGCAACACTTTCACAAACCAAACCAATATTTTCTTGTGAACGTCCACTACGACTGTATTTTTATTCACTTTTTTGATCTTCCACGGAATCGGTCTCTTGAAAATTTTTAATAATTCAACCAATAGTGCTTTCAGATGGACGATTATGTAAACAATAAAATTTACTTAATTTTCTAAAAACTCTTTTCAGAGAACGCTGATTTTCATAAAATAATTCAACAATTTGAACGCGTTCTTGTACCATGTGCAAAGCCATTTTTATAAATGTCATACATCCCACTATTTAAATGCCCACATACCCAGACAAATTCAGGGCGCCATCTATATTTTATTTATTCTTAAAAAAACCGTGCAATTTGAAACAGCGTTTACATTCAAACAAACACTTTGTATAAATTCAAATTATCATCTGCAAAATATTTCTCAATTTTTCGTACTCGTTCAAATAGGTTAATGTATTCTAGAAGTAATGTTCTATCGACGTAATTTTAAAAATTTTATCTACTCCTGTATATTTTTCTTTGAGCTAAATCTCAAATATAATAGAGGCGGCTTTATTTGCAATAAAAAGGTCCGCCTTCATTTTATTTATTTGCGTAATATTAACTTTAAACGTTTAATGTGAGAGCGTAGATTTTTTCCGTGAGGTAATTTATATTTAGAGGGTTTACGCTAGTCCACAGACGTCATTAAATAGGGTTCAGGATGAATCTTTAAAGAGCACATTTCCCAACGAATTACTCTGAATGTATCAAAGCAAATATTAACTTTAGTCATTTTAAATATTCACGAAACGTAACACCCTCTCTATTATTCGAAAAATGTAAAATGTGCGTATGTATTTCCGTAAATTACCTTGAAGATTTTGGAATTAACAATAAAAATTTAACGTGCGCACCACATAATAAATCATTGGTAATAGATGCTATAACCATTGTGATTTAAAGCGGCATAGTTTTCGCTTTACTTTCATTTTTCGTAGAGTTTTTATTTCTATCCGAGAGGTGGAGGTATAACGTTCTCGTTTCTTTGTTTTTTGTTATTCCATTTAGCACTGACTAAGCGATTTACATAAAGTCGATAAAGCGAAGTCCACCTAACGGGTTCTCAAAGAACGAAACGTGTTTTAGTCAGTGCTGTGTTGACTGTAATTTCTCATTCTTTCGATAATAAATCATTTCTGTAAAAGCTTTAGCACTTAATTGAATACCGAATTCATTCTTGGAGAGAATCTATGCATAGATTTCATTTTGAAATTTTTCAAGTATGAAAAATATTTAAAAATTTAGAGAGTATAATAAAAACTAAGGCGACGCATTGTCAATTGCAATATAGAACAAATATAGTTAAGAGAACTTATATATTGTTATATATAATATAACAAATAATAGATAAAAGAAGAACATCAGTAATAGAGGACAAATTAGACGAAAGCCAAAGCGGATTTAGAAGTGGGAGGAGCATATATTCAATATAAAGCAGATAATAGAAAAGGCAAAACAAGAAGAGAAGAGAATGTGTAGAGAATATATTTATAGATTTAGAGAAAGCCTTCAATAGAGTACCAAGAGAAAAACTATAGAATATTTTAAGAAGAAGAGGACGTAGCAACAAAATAGTAAAAATAATTAGAAATATATATATATATATATATATATATAAGAATAACGCCAACGCAGTTATTACTATATATATAACATTATTATATATATAAAACATGACATCGCAACCTTTCAGAACGCAAGCAGGAATTCAGCAAGGAGGAAGCCTGAGCCCAATATTATTCATAATACTCATGGATGAAATAATCTAAAAGTGCTCGAAGAAAAGTAAAAATTCTCCGTAAGACATTTAAATCTAAAAAGAATTGAAATCTCAGATTTACAGATAACGTTGTATTAATAGCAAGAAACGAATCAGATTTACAGACTAATTTGAATATAATACAGTAATACAGAAATATGGAATGTAAATAAACAAAAATAAAACTAAAGTAATAGCAATAGGAGATGAACATAAAGATTTAAATATTAATATCGATGGGGAAAAGATTGAACAAGTGGGTATATATCCATATTTGGGAACAATAATTGATGAAACGGGAAGACAAGAGGCAGACATCAACAAGAGAATTGAAAATACCCTAAATTTATACCATGTACACCTTAATAAGTAAAAAAGAGATATCGCGGAAAACCAAGATCAAGATATTCAAAACAATATATAGGCCAGTACTAGCGTTTGGCTGCGAATCTTGAATAGTGAACTAGCGACAAAAAAGCAAAATCCAGGCTATGGAAATGAAATACTTGAGAAGAGTACGAGGAGTGCCAAGAATGAATCGAATGAGGATTGACGTAATTAGAAACGACCTAGGAATACAACCCATAGAGGAATTTATAGAGCAGGCATAGTTGAGATGGTGGGGCCGCCTACACCGAATGGACGCCATAACAAAGATTATCGAGAAAAAGGGGAGGACGAGAACGGAAGCTAGGAAAATGGCAAAGGATAGAAACAAATGGAGAAAATTCACAAGAAGTATATCCGACGCCACTAGTGACTAATATATTATGTATATATATATATATATATATATATATATATACATAATATAATATATAAGTACACATATAATAAAATGAATCAAAAAAGAAAGCAGATGTTCAAAACAAATTTTAAATATCAACAAATATAACTTACTATCTTGGATCGAAAGATAATGTAAATATCAAGTGGATCAAACGTTAATGGTGATAGACAAAATACAAGTCCTGCCTGATGGCTTTCTTTAACATATTCTGGGTAATGAATGTCATAAAAGAAAAACTTTAGTAAATAACTGAAGAAAGACAAATAGGATTAGCACATAAAAAACGAAACGGAAGATAGAAAAGACATCTAGAAATATCGGTATTCAAGCACAGATTTAAAAATCTCAGTAAAAAAATCAGTAAAATGAAGAGATACACTGAAAACAGAAATGTAGAGATATTAATAGAGTATGGAAACAACAACGCACAATTAGTAACCTTGCTAGTACTTCCGTACGCTTATAGAAATATAAACTCCAGGAAATAAGGTTGATCAGAGAGTTTAGCTTGTCGATAGCTCAGTGCTAAGTTATTGTCTTATTACGATGGCATCTCGGGCATGAATACGACTGCATGCTGTTTGAGAAGACTCCTTGTTTTTTTCTCGTCCAAGTCAATACTGACTGCAAAGATTTCACCACGAGTACGAGCGTAATAATAATTCATGGCCTGATATTGTTATCTGTAATTGAAGTCAAGCTTTTGGTGGATGTGAAGGCATGGATTATTATTATGATTATTATTTCAATTCTTCGATTATAAATTTTCATAGTAGCAAGTTCTTCTACTGTTTCTAGGTCTAGTCCATGTTTGCACGTTTATCATCCTTCGAATTTCGAGTTATATGCGTATTTGATCAACCGTATGTTAAAACCCAGAAGAGGTTTGTGCTATTTATATCTACCGTGAAGCCCTGCAAAATTTAATCTTAGCGGCGTCTATCATATTAAACAACTTTCAACTACGTCTGCATCTAGGATTTATATTTCGAAATTCTTCATGCATTGCATTTGTCATATTTTATAATTGTTTACAAGTCAACATTTTATGTATGACGACCATTTGAATAGATATAAAACCGATTTTTAGAACATTTGCTATCTATTATTTGAATATCGAAATGTTTAATTTCCTTTAAATGTAAAAACATCAGTCGATACACGTATTAGAATAAGGTTGAGAAATTATTGCTTTCAGTGAAATATCATCTAAAAAGTTATTGCATTTCATTACTAATGGTTAAGGAATTTAATATTTTTGGAAAAACTTTTTCTTAAACATCTAGCCACTTGTTCATAACAACAGTTGTCCAGTTGTGATCTGAAAAACCGTTGGTGTTTATATTTGAGAAACATGGAGAAAGTTCTGATATTTCAAGGGCGGCACTATATAAGTCATTGAAATTCATTCCTTATGAATCAGAAAATTATATTAACAACCTTTTCTGTTTTACAAATGTTTGGAGTAAGCTAACGTAATATCAGTTGAATATGGTGTACGTACATGGTGAATAATCAACAAAAGGAACGCTTTCAAAATTACAAAAATTCGTCGGAGAATAAGTGATAAGAAATTTTTGCAGAGGCGGCAAGCCCCTTTGCTTTCATTCCATAGGTCGTACTTCTAACTATGGTTCAAGATAATTGATTCAGTATTCATTTACGTACATAAATATTTCCATAATGTTTAGCTAATCTATGTTGGTTATCTTAAATTTTGTCTCAATGATGATTAAGCTGATATGTTTTTCATCAATGTAGGACAGTTTAACTTGTAAAATCAATATTTCAATAATAAATCAAATGTTTCCGCAACAAATTTTAACATTTGCCCAATCACTGGGTCAAACTAGGAATAGTTTACGTTTTTATACGGATATTTGTATGTCAAGTACATAGTTATAACAAGTCCACAATAACATTTTTGCATTTGTCGGATCGAGACCACAGTACTGTCTTAATTAATTAGTGGTCTTCTTTTCTTTAGCCATTAAAACAATAATTCATTGGGCTAAGTTCGAAACTGGGTGAGGATGCTCAAGGACGGGCGGGTTAAGGTACATGATAAGCCATGCCTAGGCCGACCTTCTTTGATTTCTGAAGATTTAGTTCGTGATGTGTACAACAAAACTTGAAAGCAGAGACGATTTGTAATTTCGAAATTATCAATTGATTTTCCACAGGTTTAATGTACACCATTGTTTCGGAGAAACTGAAGCATCGAAAATGTGTTGTTGGTGTATTTCAAGACTGCTTTCTGACGTTCAAAAAACATTGCGCTGCACTTTATCGTTTTTGACTCGATACGATTAGCAATGAAATGAATATTTGGGCCACATCGTTACAGGAGACGAGATTTGGGTATCTCACGTGACTCCTGAACTAGTAGTCAATAGAATAGTGACATCGTCGCTAACCAAAGACAATTTCAGCAAGAACATTCTGTCTTTTCGGACAGAACGAGGAATTTGTTTGTGGATTTTATGGCGAGAGATACAACAATCAATCGTGATGCGTATAGTGTGACCTACTGTCTTCCGGTGTTTTGTTGCTTCATGACAACGCAGGGTCAGACCTTGTACCTAGTGATTTTTACTTATTTCGGTACTTTAAGGAGTTCTTTGGTAGTTATCGGTTCAACAACGATGACGAAGTGAAACTGCCGCCATGAATTAGGCTGCTTTGCAGATTTCTTTCACGTCGGATCGCAAAAACTTCTTGAATGGTTTTACAAATGGTTTAACAAAAATGTAAATTGTTGAAAGTATGTAGAATATGGAAATAAATATATTTTAATGATGTTTACTGTTCTGCCTTCTTATTAAAGAACTTACTTAAAAATACCCTCACATACTGTAGTACATATATATTCAGTTACCATTTGTATAAAATTTTTATATAATGGTTAATATTACTTTAATAGTATATGCGTGTCTCTTAAGAGAAGATATAAAATGGAATTTATTTATTATGAAGCGTAGATAGTATATTAAACCTAATGAATAAAAATGTATAATTCTAACCATATCTAATGATTTATTTGCCTTAGAAAGTAACTAATTCGTATTTATTTAGATTTTAACCTAATTCTCTTCACGTTTTTCGGTTTTCAAATATGAAAAATTCTGTAAACGTATTCCCTAGGTGATCTTTTTATTTTTATATAATGTAAATTCCGCTACATCGATAGCAGAGAACGTATTTCTGACACGCGCAAGTTGGTACTTCCGTACGACATCTTGACCTATAGCCTTGTAAAATGTACATATATGACTATATTTCATCATCATGCCTTTCAGTTATCTTGTTCGGTGTTTGAACATACGATATCTTAAACCTGACATCTTCATACCAAAGAACAAGATAGGGTAATACATAATTTAAGACTTTTCGATTGAATGCGTTTTTTTGTATTTAATATATTCCAGGACGTATTTAGTGTGAATTTTGGTAACAATGAATTAGTTTTAAATACAGTATATAATTTTCGACTTTGGGTTGTAATTTTTGATTTCCTGTACGAAAAATTTGAAAACATTGTTAAGAAGAAAACATGTCAAGATTTAAAAAAATAAATTGATTTCCAGATATCACGCATCCTATTCTATTAGAGACAATTTTGTTGAAGACTCCTTTTAAATTGCTGCGTTCACATTAAATACATTTAAATGTCGATGAACGTATAACGCAGGGAAAGCCAAATGTTAGTAAAATAATCGAGATGCGTTTTATTAAAAAAATTAAATTGATTTCCAGATATCACGCATCCTATTCTATTAGAGACATTCTTGTTGAAGACTCCTTTTAAATTGCTGCGTTCACATTAAATACATTTAAATCTCGATGAACGTATAACGTAGGGAAAGTCAAATGTTAGTAATATAAGCGAGATGAATTTTATTTTCAATTTTACAATAAGCATCTACAGAGTTATTGACGGAATATTTTTGAAATGTTTATTTTCTGGTAGAAGGTGGTGAATAATTTTCATTTTCTTGTCTTAAATTAGAACTTTGTCTTGCCTAGTAAGAAATTTTACATACTATCATGGAATATCTTCTTGGGACGACTCAATCCACTTTTTGTATTTGGTTTATCTCTTGTCATGCTCACCAACCCTTCTTCATCCATCCTTGATATGTGGTCATTCTATAATCTTCTAACAATTATGCATTCGTTTATATTTATATTTCAGATTACTCTAGTAGTACTTGAAGTTTCATCTTGTCTAATTTTGCCTAATAATCGTTTGAATATGTCCCTAATGTCTTTTTACATATCTGGGTGGATGTGCTTTGGGTATAAACTTATGGGTTTAATTACTGTCAATCTAGTTACACTAGTTTTTGGGATATTCATTTTTCCAGATCGGGTAGTTCGTACAATGTGCAACACGATATCCTTTTCTCACTTCATACTTTGCCTCTTTATCTGTCCTCATATTACTTGTCGGTCTTAGTCCTAAGTAATCAGTGTCTATCACTTGTGCAATTATTTTGTTGTTAAGTTAACGTCTTAGTGGCTTTGGGCAAATTATGAACGATTTTCTTTTATCTTCTTCTATTTTCACGTTGTATATAAACAATAGCTTTTGTAGATCGTTTGCTACGTGTCGATTCGTACAAAAGCAATTTGCTGCGGGTCGCGAACGACCGCTCGGGGGAGCTTAAGTATTTCTGGGCAGCAACCGAACGATGCCAGCTAGCTATCGCGGAGGTCGTGGTTCACAAGTTCAGATTTAGTTTTTAGTTTTAAAATTACAAAAAGAAAAGTGCGCCAAGAGCGAAATTATGGCAGATGTATTAATCGTTTGTTTCTCACAGGCCGTAGCTCTATTGGCCTGTGAGTTGCCTAGAATCTCCACAGTTACGAGGGGTAAGTTATGGATTCAAACACCCAGTATATTTACACTCAACAAGTCCACTATTTATTCAAATTTCTCTCTCTTGCAACATATGAAAGTTTAATATATATATAAGTAACGATGTCTAATGTAACAAAAAGAAAATAAATATCTTAGCAACTAAATGACATTAAAATTTCAGCGACCTCGATATATATATTGGATAAATTTTCATTAACTAGAATATTGAGTTAATATTTCCCACATATAGTTTCTTAATCTGATTAAATCTACTTAAATCGGATTTTTAAATTAATACATTTCCCATATGCTAATTTCCTTAGACTGATTAAATTTACATACAACGTCGACGCCTGATTCTTTTTCTTTATATGTACCCACTACGTGAGTTTTTTGCAAGTGTCGAGATATAATAAAGAAAATTTAGGGGTTACTTAACGTATCCCGCGTCGAGGTGCAAATCCCGGGTGGTTTAGAACCTGCTACAGGACGGCTGGATGAAATTCCGTCAGAGTTCGGTAATATCTGCGGAAAAGTAACGTTGGTTGCTATGATGTTTCGTCGGTATTTAACATATGCATGCAGGTACCTAGACCCCGGTATTAGAAGAAGCCCTATAACAACAGTACCAATAAGGAACTGTACTCATATTCTTAATTAATTGACAGACACATACCTGTGGATGGTAACGGGCTCTGAAGATGATTTGCTAATTATAGCTAATTATGTTATGATCAGATACACATTTGATTATAAGAAATCGAAGCGGGTCGATATTATACGTCCAAACTTTTGCAGAGTTATCGCTCAAATGCCCTCGATGTAGATATATTGTATCGGACCAGGGCGAGTAAGACGAACGGGGGGATGTTTTGCACTCGCGATATGAACATCTGGTCACCACAAAAAGCGATTCATAGATATAAACAAAATCAAGGTCGACGTAAACGTACGCTGAAATATATTTATTTAAAACGATTTTAAAACTTTAAAATGAATACGATATCTTAAATATGTGTTTCCACATAACCTTCATCAATAGGCGTCCCTTCTATCAAATACGGCAGGGTTACTTTAATAAATAAATAAATATACAATACGCCGAAATATGTTCTAAATGAAAAATAAACCGTAACACGTTTTCATTTTCAGTCAATGTAGCATACTTCTATTCAGTCTATACTTCTTCATACCTTTTACTTCTTTAAGTATTTCGTTCATGATTATGTTGAAGAGAATGGAGCTGAGTGAATCTTCTTAATTAACTCCATTCCCTGTGTAGATATTGTTCGATAATACATCACTGGTTTTTATTTTTTATATAAGTTCGTGAGTAGATCTTTTTTACTAACATTATGAATTATTTTGGTATTCCGCACTTTTGCAATATCTTTATTAGCCTGTTACATGGACTCTATCGAATGCCTTTTGTCAGAATGCAAGGCGTGCGTATTTTGGTTTTCAATACTCAATCACTTTTCATCTACTTATTGTATTATAAAAATTATATCAGTACATAATTTTCCATTTACGAATAAATCGATATTGTTCTTCCTTTAAGTTGACATAAATCGTTGCTTTACATTGCAGGATCTTTAGCATATCTTAGGCATGTTATTCTATAAGTTAGTTCTTCTGAATTTATCTTGCCTCCTTTTTTAAATATGTTCGTTTTTAATTCCTATTCAATTGTCATGTATATATATGTATATATATATATATATATATATATATATATATATATATATATATATTATATTGTTAAATCATTATTCATGTTTTTTTAATTTTCAAATAACTTCTTGCAAAATATATTTCTGTGTCTTCCTCTTCGTCTATATTAGATAATTGGCATTAGTATTTAATCTAATGAGTTCTTGTTATTTTATGTGTCTGAAATATTCTGTTGAGATTTTGATATAAAACGCATTTATACATGCCTAATCTTTTGAACTTGTAATATTTACTTACAATGTATCCGTTTTAATTTTAATATGTTAGTCGTTTTGTTCTAATTATAATCTATAGTTTTTTATATTGGAAATTTCGACTTTTATGTTAATAAAACATTTAATATATACTTACGACGTTTCGATCAAGTATTATTATATCTTCTTCATCTTGCAATACCTTTTGCAGTTATATATTTTCAATGATGAAGAATAGAAGAATATATATATATATATATATATATATATATATATATATATATATAAATGTTTGTGATTGCTTACATTTGTTAAAAATATATTTTTTTGCCAAAAGGCTTATTCATTCTAAATGTTTTTAGATGATGCCTTCTGAAAGCAACATTTGGCATTTACTTTTCTTTTTATCTCATGCTGGGTACACATATCTTCGTGATTATTTGTAAATTCCCGTTGGTGAATGCATATACATATGTATATACAAGAAATGCAGACAAACTATTTTTTTTAAAGACATTATGTTGTTATAAATATCATTGAGATTGATAGTGTCTCTTCTATCACTTATTGTGTTTTGGTCTTTTCCTATGTTTATTATTTCCTTGATTATACCTCCACTGTAATTATTTTCTATTTCGAGGATTTCAGTGTTCTCAAAATCGAATTTATGTATTTTTTGTAAAGCATGTTTAGATAAGACTGTTGCATTTATTTTGTTACTGGTTAAACTGTGTTTGTGTTCATATATCCTTTTATGGAGATATTGTTTTGTTTGTCCTACATACGTACGTTCACAAGACTGGCTATTTACTTTGTATATACTGTATGTTTGACTTTCTTTAGGTGTTTCATGTTTAATTTTTGCAAAAAAATTTATTTGAATTTTTCTCTTTATGGACTGTTTTAATGTATTTTCACATTAAATACATTTAAATTGCTGTGGTATATATGGCAGAGTTATGAATTTTGGTTTGTGGTTGCTCGTGGTGATATTCCCGGCGTTTTCTTTATTTACAATCTCCATTTTGTTTTCTCTGGTTTTGAGTATGAACAGCCCTTTTTTATGTCTTTTTATGTAAAGTTCGGAGGGTAATTATTTTTGAAAGTATTGCTTTAATTTAGTTTGTTTTTCGTAATATCATTTTTGTCTAAGAACTTTTAGCGTCTATCTACTAAGTTATATATTGTTTATTTTTTATTTAATGGGAATATTTGATAAAAAATTTAGATATCGATTTGAATTAATAGCCATTGTGGACCAATCTGAGTAAATGTTACCATCTTTGTGTTTTATTGTTATGTACAGAAAATTCAAGCAGTTATTTTCACTTTTTACTGTAAACTGAAGTTTTTTATGAAAGGAATTTAAGTGGTTTAAAGTTTGTTTGTTTGCATGGATTGGTATTGGTAAAATACATTCAACAATATTTTTCACGAAAAAGAATGTGGCACTGCCATAGGAACTCCTTTCCGCCGTAATAACAAGTCTCTTTGTAGAAATAATCATACCTTCCACATACTCTTCTTCAAAAGATGTGACTTCTCACAATATTAAATAAAAAATGGATTTTACCAAATGTTAGTAATCACAAATATACATATATATATATATATATATATATATATATATATATATATATAAGTATATGAGTAATAGCAGATTCTCGGGCTCTCCGCGATGTTGGACAGAAGATCTCGAAAGAATCGGCGTCTCGACGTTTCGATGATATCAGGATCATCTTCTTCAGGAGTTGTTTCGTAGTGAAGTATCAACGTGAAACAGAGGGATGTCATCGACATGTCGAGACGCCGATTCTTTCGAGAACTTCTGTCCAACATCGCGGAGAGCCCGAGAGTCTAATATTACTCATACTGCAATCGCAAGAACCTTCATTGGAACATATATTTATATACATAAACTATTTTTCGCGATTGAAAAAATATAGCCGTAAAGGGTATTGCAGGTTAGAAAAAATAAATAAATTGAAAAAGGTGAACCCACCCCCCAAAGGTCTTTCATACAAATTAAAGGTTTTACTTTGACGGTCGAAACTCAATAAAAGGGATTAAAATTTATGCACAATAGCAATGATATAAGCCAATTTATCCTTCCAACTTAAGTATTCAGTCCTTCAGTTTTATTTCATAAACAATATTTACTGAAGCTAAACTAAGCACCAAACTTACTTATACTTATGTCTCTGTCTAAGGAACTACATACTCCTTTATATTAAAAATTAACTATCAGGAGACAAACTATACATTTCCTGAATATGTTTCCTAGTTAGTACGTACATACATAAGTAGAGACTAAATGTTAGAAATTCCCTTTTACGTTGCAGTTACAAAATTATCTGAAGTGGAAGCACTTAGGAAATTATATCTACACTTTTCTGTTAACTAACTTCTACCACTAGTGACAGGAAAATTCAGAATTTATAACAAAGGTACGTTTGATATACAGTGAAAAGAGAAAACATATAATTAAAGTGAATTATTATATATAGATTTATTTGGGTATCATAGCGGTAGAATTAAATAACTAAATATCCTTCTTAATTTTATGTGTCGTACATATATCAGTTTCTCGAACATAGACAACAAATCGTCGGGATATTATACAATGACCTCAGAGATGTGCAAAATATATAGCGAAAGGGAAAAGCTATGATGCTGGATATACATAGGTATATAATAAAATATGACAGCTGCGAGAACTACTTAACAATTGGAAAATAACATTGTACGAATTTATAATAAAGAAACAAAAGAGGCTGTATGATATATATATATATATATATATATATATATATATATATATATATATATATAGTTATATATATGCGTTTCAGTTATTGGTAAAATGTTGAATTGTGTATAAAATGTTTTCTACTCACTTTAGTATCTTATGTATTTTTTTATACAAAACTATGTATGTGGTTTTGTATTTGATTATGAACTCCATCTCAGGCCTGGGTATCGTGCAAAACCTTGGTATATACGCTGGTAATTTATGCCTGTATTTGAACAAAAGTAAAATCCTTTCCTTTTCTATTATTGTCTGTAACTTATTAAACCTTCAAATAGTCTGCGTTTATGACTTATTATAATATTTATTTCTTATTTTTAAGTAAAATATCTTTCTATTAATTAATTCAGTGATTTAGAAAAGTAATAATACTCACTAACTCTAGTATTAAAATTGAATTCATTTTCAAACTTTACTAATATATCTATTACCAAATAAAATAAATTACTTTTGAAAAACTGGATGGTATATTAATATCAAATTCTTAATTCAATAATTATGAACATAATAATTAAATAAACAATAAACCACATCATATTACAGGAGTATTAACAAATAAATCTATCTTTTAAAATTCAGTTTTAGAATTATTATTTTATTTATTACCCTGTCTCTATGATCGATCACGTCAACAAAAAAATTAAAAACTGGTCGGCTAAAAAAATTCATACTATATAAATCTTGAATAACTTGTAAATTTGACGATTATCTTCTACATATGACAATGACATACTGTTATTATTTTTATGAATTTATTCTAATCATGCATTTTTTTAGCTTATGATTTCCATTCTACAATAATATTACAAACATCTATAACATATTTTTGACTCTCTTGAGGGTGTAAGTCTGGTACGGACTTTGCGTTCGTGCGGATTTTGCCGTAGTTTCACGTGTGACATTGTAATTAATTATCTGCTGATGATGACAACTTAGTTGTCGAAATACAAATACATCATACGAAAATTATTGTGGAAAGAAGTTATATTAACCTTGATTGTTTGTTTTCTTTCAGCTTAAATAAGAGCACCATTCACATTGCCATCCAAAATAGAGTTATTAAATGAAAATAAATATTATAATTGAACGTTTACGTTTGATGAATTTCAATATTCCTAGGTTGTAGTAATGCTATCGTGACTGACTGTATACTTTTTTAAAATAACTAACTGAAACTAAATTTAAAAGGATTCGTTTAATATATAGTTAACATGAAGACACATTCAAAATACGAGACTTCCGTCTTAAATAGGATTATTTTTAAATCCGTATACTTCGTAAATATATACATACTTACTTCACCAAACGATTAAAATATCAAGATGGAATAAGGGTGACCATGCAACAAACAAATAATATTAAAGGGATGATATATAACAAAATGTGCTAAATTATAAAAGTTTTAAGTACACGTCACTGAAAAAATTTTAAGTTGGCTTAAACTTAAAATTCAATTCATTCAGAACAAGAGATATATATATGACTATAATTTGAAAGCTAAACTGTAGTAATTAGGTTATGCTCCAAATTTTTAATATAAAAAGAAGAATTTAACTTTTTGAAATAGGTTATTTTTTATATTGAGACAACCTATTTTCTGTATATAAAAAGCGTAGTTTAATTCAGAAAGTAATTTTCAAGAAAAGCAGTTTGTATAAAGTACTTTGAAGACTTTCTAAAAAAAGGTACATCCAATGTTTGTCGATGAAAAACGCGGTGTTACTTTACATGGATATCCGAGAATGTGTATTAAATATACGAATTGTCATTTACATATTACGAACTTGAATAAAAATCCAACTGCGTACCATATTTAATGAACCTTTTAGTATTTATAGAATAATATACATACATACATACATACATAGATATATACATACATACACATGTAATGTACTACAGTAACTAGATGATGATAAATTTAGAAAAAAATTGTATGCAATAATATGTAATTAACAACAGATAAATAGTAATAGGTACATTTAACAGTTTCATTAGATAATTCAGTCCTCCAAAAATGGGGATTCCAACGATGCAATTAATTAATTTTGATTATTTAAAAAATATTTATACGTCATCGGGAAACCAGCATATATAATTAAACAATAATGCTGTCTTTGTATCTTTTAACAGATTAACACCATTTCCGGGGGCGGTATTGGTAGGCCGCTAGTTACAACTATGCCCGGTCTTGTGGCGCGACTTGAGATCTTTGATTAGCAGCATTCAGATGAAAATGAAAATCTCGAAAAACCCTCCCAAGTTTCGAGGTGATAACCTAGTAATTCAATATTGAATTATGAGTAGGTTGATTAAGCGAAGGTAACTGGCAAATTTGCAATTCTATTTAAACACGAAACATGTTTAAGCATGTTTAAGACAACGTCATGTATAAAGATTTCTTTAAAACTTTCGATCACCTAGACGATAATTTAACGTTCCGATGTTGGCTTTACTTCGAATTTCGTTTCCTTTTCTAACAATGGTTGTTTTTTAAACTGCATGAGACCTATCGATATTGATAACTATAGTTTGACAGCTGATATTGTCAAACTATGTTGACATTTCTGTTCAGTAAGGTTTGGCAAGTCATAATGAATCATTTAACGCTAGAACAACGCATCCAAATTGTAGAAATTTACTTTGAAAAAAATAAATCTGTTCGCGAAGTTCATAGAGCACTTCGTCCATTTTACAGTCAACATAATGGGCCTAGTAAGCAAGCAATTCATGCAGTTATTGATCGTTTTCGCAGCACTAATGTTACTCTTTTCGATTCAAAACCATAAACAAGAAATGTGCGTACCGAAGAGAATATTGCTCCTATAACGCGAAGTATTGAATAAGACGCCGAAATGTCGATTAGTCGTCGTTTTCAATTTGCTGGCCTTTGTCCTTCGACTACGTTGAAAATTTTACGTAATGATTTTGGCTTACGTACCTATACGTGCAAGAATTGAAGCCAAATGACCATCGTTTGCGTCGCATTTTTGCTGATTGGGCTCATTTGAAACTGGCCGAAGATGAGCATTTTTGTCATGGAATTGTGTTTAGTGATGAAGCTCATTTCTGGTTAAATGCCTACGTCAATAAGCAAAATTACCGTATTTGGAGGGAAGACAATCCTCAAGGCGTTAACGTATCACCATTACATTCATTAAAATTGACGGTTTGGTGCGGTTTACACGCTGGCGGCATCATCGGTCCTTATTTCTTTCGAAATGAGGAAGGAGCTGTCGTTACGGTAAATGGCGAGCACTATCGATCCATGCTGACTGAATTTTTGCTTCCAAAAATTAATTAGCTAAACATCGACGACATTTAGTTACAACGAGATGGCGCAACTTGCCCTACAGCGTGCTTTACAATCGATTTATTGCAAAATCAATTTGATGACAACTTTGTTTCCAGAAGTGATCCTGTTCACTGGCCCCTTCGTTCGTGCGACTTCACGCCTCTGGATTACTTTTTATAGGGCTATGTTAGTTCATTGGTATATGCCGAAACACCAGTAACTCTTGAAGTATTGGAAGCCACCATTGACGCCATACGGTCAGATTTATTAGAAAAAGTAGTGAAAAATTAAGCTCACCGAATGGACCATGTAATTCGTAGCTGCGGCGGACATATGCCGGAAATCGTATTTAAAAAATAAATGTCATTATATTATCTACCAGATTATAATAAAAAAAATTTCATGCCAACAACATTTCTGTCTTGTATTATCATTTTAAGTTCCCAAGCTCTTAATAAACAGCCTATGTATATTTAATCAATTGAAAACAACACATTATCGATATGGCTAACGATCTGGGGTATTTTGATCTACTTTTGGCGTTCCTCAGTGTGATAATGTTTGTACATTATTGTTTTTAATTTTTATTAACGATTTGTTGTATGAATTGATATATATGTATGTATATACATATATATATATATATATAAATATATATATATATATATATATATATAGCTTTTCGCGCCGACCACAAATTATTTGCAAAATTAATAATATATACATAATTGTATGAATTTTCAAAACAAACTCAACACTGCAGTCTTGATGCTTTATGAATAATATTACGTTGAGCATCTCAAAGTGCAATATTTTGTCATTCTCGGAATCTGGTCATTATATTCAATGTAAAACTAATTTTCGTGAACCATATTCTCAATATTTCAACCACCTGACTTCGAATATTAAAATTTTTTATTACACATACCAAACAATTTAACAAAATTCATCTTCTCTTGCAATAGTATATCTCATTTGTACACTCAAGACTTAAATGCGCATCCGTCATTTAGTCTCCATAATACAATATTTACGAAGGTGATTTAAGGGCTATTTCTCAATGAAATACTTATTTTAGTATAAAATTTTAATTTTCAATATAATTCTCATTTGATTCTACACATTCCAGTGATTTTCCAATACTTTTAAGTCTCCTACAAAATAATCTTTTGGAAATCCTTCAAAATGGACATTAGTTGAGACTATCACCTCCTCATTTGTTCCGAATCTCTTTCCACTAAGACACTTTTTCAAAGACGTGAACTAGAAAAAATCACTTGTAGCCAGATCTGGTGAATATGATGGAACAAGTGGTATCCTAGTTCGGCAAATTTAGTGATTACCATAGTGAATTAATGAGAAGACTTACTATTCGGATGACACAAAACCTTTTTCTGAATAAATGCGGTCGTTTTTCTTCAGTTCGGCATCGAAACATGTATGTATAAGGTTTGCCAATGGGGATGATATGATTTTGAAGTGACATTTCGGCCATTTGTAATACGTCATGATCTGTCATTTGTTTTTCATTTTATTCAGTAGTGTTTACAATTGCATCATGGAGAGATATACGCAAGAACAACGTTTACAAATTATTCAGTTTTATTAATAAAATAATCATTCTCCAATTGCGTGCGGTTTTGCCATTTTATGATCGTAATAATCGTCCAAGTGCGCTCGCTATTCGTCGAATTGTTAAAAATTTTGAGGTTACATTTTCTTTACGTAATTTTCAAGTACCAGTAAGACAAAGAACAGCTCGAAGTAATGCAAATATTGCTGGCTATTGATGGCGGATTTTGAGAAAGGATTTGGGTTTGCATCCCTATAAAATTGTTCTCACTCAAGAACTGAAGCCATTGGACCACCGTAACGTCGTGAATTTGCTGATTTTGCCTTGGAACAATTTGAAAACGATAACGATTCTTTTAAGAAAATTATCTTCTCTGATGAGGCTCACTTTCATCTGGATGGTGTGGTAAATAACAAAACTGTCGATTCTGGTGCGAAGAAAATCTATAAATTATTTATGCAAAACTATTACATTCATCTAAATTGATAGTTTGGTGTGGTTTTTAGTGTAGTGGAATCATCGGCCCGTACTTCTTTCAAAATGAAGCTGGTAACACCGTTACTGTCATTGGAGAGCGGTATAGATTGATGATAACCAACTTTTTATGGCCGACATTGGAAGTAGTTGATCTTGACAACATTTGGTTCCAACAAGACGGGGCTACGTGCCACACAGCAAATGCAACAATACGATTATTGCGAGAAATGTCTGGAGATTCGATTATTTCAAGAAATTGTGATATTGAATGGCCTCCAACAAGTTGTGATTTAACACCATTAGACTATTTCTTGTGGGATTATTTGAAGTCATTAGTCTATCGAAATAAACCAGACTCTCTTCAAGCTTTACAAGTCAATATTTAACGTGCCATTCATGACATACGACTAGATTTAGTGGAAAAAGTGCACGAAAATTGGGTTCATCGAATAATTGTATCGATTGTACTTCACATTAAATAAAAAACTTTTATTATTAACAATAAGTGTGTTTTTTGTTTAAAGAAATCATATCACTCTTATTGGAAAACCTGTTATACCACAATAATATTGGACAGTTATTTGTATTTCTCTTCTGTAAATAGATAATATCGTAATCTAAATTATCTATTTACATTTGGTAACTTCAAAAATCACGACCATAACTTTATTGGTCAAAAAAAGGTTTCTGCCTTCTTTGGAACATGTTCATCCGAAGCAGTTCACTGTTTTGTCTGCGTTTTTGTTTTGAAATTATAGTGATGTATTCATGTTACATCTACAGTGACAAATAGACGCAAAACTTCTCTTGGATATTGTTTGAAATTAGGTACAGAATTATTCGAAATTGTAATACGAGATCACTTTTGCACAACGGTAAACACACGAGATACTTATTTTGCAGTTAACTTCTTTAAATGTAAATGTCGACGCAAAATATTATGTATCCATTAGGCTGAGATATTTACAGCATTAACATCCTAACTTAATTGGGATCTACACGTTCAGTAATGAACCATTTACAAATCAATCTCCAAGGGACAAATTAATCATAAATTTATGTTGCTTTTCTTCAGTCTCTTTGATGGCTTTTTCACATAACAAACAATGTTTAATTAATACGCGAAACCTTTTTCTGTCCATATTAACACAAAAACAAATAGTTTACTTTAAAGATTGTAAAAACTTATCTATTTCACAGATTTGTGCGAAATTTTGGCAATAGACTTTTAAATATATCAGGAGTTGGCTATTGGCTCATCATGGTAAAGTGTTGCCAACTTTCGAAAAGACACTTTCTCGATTTACCACCCCTGTATACTTTTGAAAAAGCTCAACGCAAATTCGAGAAATATTTTTATTTTAAGTTTATTGACGTACAAAGTCTGTCATAGAGAAAACCGAACTTTTTTAAAATAGTAGTGGCGCATCTATTAAAAAATATATGTCGGTAAGATAGATCTTTCACTAATATTATGTCAATCAAGAAGTATTACTAGAAGCAGAGAAATGACGCATAAAGTAACCTTGAGTCTTTAGCATTGGTCCAAAAATGCATTTTAAACAAAGAGCAAATATTAAGTTCTGTTTTAAATTCGGTAAATCTACTGAAGCATTTAATTTGATGAGGCAAGTGCATGGTGATGCGTATTTATCACGTACGAGAGTGTATGAGTGGTATAATCGATTTAAAGACGGTCATACGGACAAAAATGACGACAAACATCCTGGTGTAAAAAAAATCTGTGGTTTCAGAAACTAACCTCGAACTTGTACGTGAATTTATCAGAAATGAGTCGAAATCAGCATTGCGATACGTGAAAATGGAGTTAAATATCTCCAGAGATTCAGTTCATTGCATTTTGACATAGCATTTAGGACTGAGAAAGATTTGTGCAAGGTTGATACCACACAAGCTAACTGATCATCAAAAATGGCTCTGAATTGAACATTGTACAGACGTTTGGAGAAGTCAAAAGTGAAGACAATGTTGACTTCTTTTTATGTTTCGAAAGGAATAGTGCACAGACTGTTTGTACCAACTAGTCAAATTGTCAATGCTGTATATTGTCTTGATGTTATGTAACGTCTTTTGGTGCGTATTCGTTGCGTACGTCCTCAATATCGTGAAAATGTTAGCTGGCATTATTATTCATGATAATATATTGTATCATTTTATCTCTCGACGTTTATCACTGATTTTCTAACTACAAATGGCATTTTAACCATTAATCATTCACCGTATTCACCAGATTTGGTCCCCTGCTATTTCCATATATTCTCCAAACTACATTTGCCGATAAAAGAATAGCGTCATGCCGACGTCGAAGCCATTAAAAGTCGTCGACAGCGATCTTGAAGGACATCTCCAAAGATGAACTTAAAAAAATTCATTCGACGTGTTAATTGACCGTGGAAAACGTTGTATGGAAGCGGAAGGCGACTAATTTGAATAAAATAAATAAGTTTTGCCAAAATAGTAAGCTTTTGTTATTATTTTAAAAAAGTTTGGTTTTCTCTGCAATAGACTGTGTATATCCTTCGCAGTACTCTCATTGAGATACTCTTCTTCTATTATTTAACATTGATTTGAAACTTTTCAGCAAGCAGAGCCATATCAAATATCTATACAACACTCTACATACACGCTACGAATGTTTCGCTGGAGCTGTTAAATAAAATACAATTCATTTTACATTCCTTGGAATGTGTCCATAAAGCCTTACTATAGAGGCGCCAGAACTAATAAATTATGCAATTTTCTCTATAGTATGTTCGTGTATTACGACTCAATAACTGACAACTTAACTAACATACACTATTCGTCACTGCCGGATGTGTTTGTCGAAGTGGATTATGTAAGAAACATTTCCTGAAATACTTAGAAATGGGCTTCTTATTTACATTATTGGATATAATATACGTATAATAGGTTTTTAAATATGTAATAATAATATTATTTATGTAAATATGCAGGCGCGTTTACGTTTGTAGCTTTTAACTGAAATTTTATTATTTTGCCCTGTAATAAAGTGTTGGTCTCTCGGAAAAATAAAGTAATAATAATTATTATTAAATTATATTGCGAAACAAAAGGCACAAGTAGGTATAATTTAATAGCAAAAATACGATAATTAGGCAAAGTTTCATGTTTCTCTTACATCCAATCCATTTTTGTATATAAGGCGGATAACCTAATTTAGCAGGTAATTAGTATTTTGAAGACTTGTATGTATTATTAATTTTAATGTTTGTCAATTCGTATTCATTATTATTCATTCCCATGTACTAGTATAACGGAAAGTCATTACCGGTTTTTTCGTAAAAAAACTACATAATTTTCAAGAAAATGGAAAAGTTTATTTATTCAAAGTATGGTCTATTTGATTCTACACATCTTGTCCATCTTTCATTTGGATGCATGCCATCACAAAAAAATTGTTTGTCCTTTGAGCAAAATCATTCATCGAGCCATTTCCTAACTTTTTCGAAATTAGCGAAGTGCTACTCTGCAAGCGCGTGTCCCATTGATTAGAAAAGGTGATAGTCGGACGGGGCAAGGTGCAAAGTGTTTTCAATGCTTCCTACATAGATCGGTTTTGCTGTATGAGACGACGTGTCATCGTGCTGTAAAATCACTTTACCGTGTGTTCTTGTCCATTCTGGACATTTCTTTGCCAATGCATATTTCAAATTGATATTTTGTAGTCAGTAGCCACATCAGTCTGGTCCCACCAAACACAGAGTATTATCTTGCGATCAGAACGATTTGGCTTTGGAGTCGACGGGCCGGCTTCGCTAGGTGATAACCAAGATTTTTTGCGCTTAGAATTTTTTAAATAAATCCATTTTTCATCACCTGATGCAGAAATGAATTCCGATCATACCTTTGAAGCAGCATTTCACAGATGATATTTCAATTTTCCATTTGCCGGTCATTCAGTTGACGTAACACTCATTTTCCCATCTTTTGAATTTTATAGTCTCATTAAAAGTAGAATTTGCTTTGCGACAGAGGTATAGTTTATACTTAAAAGCAAAATTATTTTTTTTTAATATCAGGTTTGGACCATACATATTGGCGTGTACTTCTCAATTACAAAGTGCAGAAAATATAACGAGCGATACAGTCATGTACTTTTTTATTGGTATTTGTATTATTTTGTATTATCCGGACGACTTTCTGGCCAGAATCATCGATTCTACAAATGCTGAAAGCTGTTCCATTAAATGTTAGAAGATGCATATGGTTTATGCATTACACACTAATTCCCTTCAGTCTGATAGCACGTTAATTTTTAAACGCGATATATCCTGAAAGATGAGTTGGTCGTGCTGGATCAGTGACTTGGTTTGCAAAGTCGCCTGACCCCAATCTTCTAAATTATTGTGTATTGGGACATCTAAAACCAGTAGTGTATTCTACCCCAGTTCAAGAAATTGAGGATTTGACAGGAAATTCGTGTGGCTATTCCTGGAGCTCATTTCGAGCATTTATTATGATTTCAATTTAACAGCTTCATGTTCTGTATCGTTTTTTAATAAAAAAAAAATGAAAAATATCATTTAGAACATCTATCTTGAAAATGTTTAAGTAACTGTAATCCTTTGTTATATTTTTCTTAGTTTTTGTTGAAGAAATCGTCTGTCTATAGTGGACCCACCACTATACATAACGGGTGCCCAATGTCTACCTCCATATATGAGTAACTTTTTTAGTATTGAAGAAACAGGATTGGTGAAATTACCGAGGTTGCTCAAAAATTTGAGGAGTAATTGATTGTTATATTTGTCATTTGTTGTCAACTTTTCGTGATATTAAAGAAAAATTGAAAATTGCCCAAATATTGTCGCATACCTTCGTAACCGTTAAAGATAGAACAAAATAGAAACGGCACCTCATAGATACATGTTTCGTAAAATTTCATACTCATAATTAAAAATTAAATCCATGAGACACTTGATCTTCAAAATATAACATAAACTTATGGTTTTAACAGCAATCCTGACTATGACTTCATCAAAATGCTTATTTTTGGTCTGATTTTTAGATATAAGGTTTGATATGGTCAGCTCCTCTAGAGATTGGTATACATCACAAAATTGCGAGAAGTTTGCGATTTCATAGTGCTTTTGGCTTTTCTTTCTAGGAGGTCGTTCCACTGTGGCAGTCTTCAGAACACTACAGGTGGAATATTACTAAAGCACCCAATCAAGTACTCCTACACCACGCACTAATCCGTACAGATACAGAACAGGTCGGCTGCTGTATGTTGAATGGTTATGGAAATATAATAGGTTGCTCATAAATGCCTACAAGAATGATTCAATTTCTCACATTCTTGTAAGATGTGGTTGACAGTTTTTAGACTTCTATTGCACCATCTTCAACTAAATCTCCATTATATCTGCCAATTCTGTTTAGTAGTTATCCCAATAGACGCATGATTTACGAATAAATCTGTTATATTTCTAAGTGCCTTCCTTTTTTTTAGAGCTTGGGCCGCCAATAAAGGTTTCACTATGTTGATGGTTAAGGTTTTTGCATATTTTTTCTTGATCAGCCAGGTTTTCATGCTCTTCTTTTATTTTTCATATTTAAGAAATTATAATTTCCTTAATCACAGATTTACCGCTATGTTAAGAACTAACAAATTTTTAGTTTAATTTTTTGAGACCAATAATGATTCTTTTCTCGCATCTTCTTAAGAAGAACATTCGGTTGTTCGTAAATTAAGTATGTACTGTTGTTCCAGAAACGTATGATTATCGGCCTTTCCTTCTTCTGGTTTTCGTCTACAACCATTTACCAATATAACATTTATTTTCGTTAAAATTAATTAATATCTTATAGTTTTTTCGCAGAATGTATATACACAACTATTTATGTAGTATTAAACTATTGTAAAATTTGACAATACCAATAACTTGTAGGTTTAATTTACTCTACATATTAGTATTTTAAATACATACTTCACGCACTTTAAATGAGTGGCGAGAAGGTATGAAATTGAATTAAATATTTGGTTCATCCTTTGTTCTTGGTGTTAGTGGACATGAATATTCAAAAGTATGTCCCAAATATGTATTATTATTTACGTTTTCCGAAATTCAAAAGAGTAAATTTAAATTACAAGTGATACGCTGTGCCGTATCTTATTTCGCAAGGGAGCATTTCCATAACTGGGATTGAAATTATAATTAAAATATAAGTAAGTTATAAGTACCATAATTATTTTGGAAATTAAATGTGACAAAAGTTAACATTCTAATAATTCTGTTTAAATATTGTTAATGAAACAACACTTCTTGTAGGGAATGGCAGGCATTCTGTTAAAATCTTAACACGCTGCAAGTGATCAACATACAGGATTTTTCATAAGGAACGATGTATTTTCTTTGTAAAACGAAACGCGCATATCGATAGAAATTTAAAGTAATTTTCTGTTTGGTGGAAAGTATAGTTCATATTATTGTTAATGGAACATATTATTTAAATATCCTTCGCGGAAGGGCTGATTGTTGTCATTAAGTTTTTCATGATATTCATATAAATTGAGTTGACTATTGGCAAGGGTACGTTAAATGTTGACTTATAAGTCTTGTAATTTCTCTGATTTGTTGGCGTAAACTAACAATTTAGTATTACTCTACCAAGATCAGTCCATCAATCTAAAGGGTGTTTCAAATTGCGCGGTTCTTTTAAGAATAAATAAAATATAGATGGCGCACTGAATTTGTCTGGGTATGTGGGCATTTAAAAAGTGTGATGTATGACACTTATAAAAATGGCTTCCTACATGGTACAACAACGCGTTCAAATTGTTGAATTATTTTATGAAAATCAGCGTTCTGTGAAAAGAGTTTTTAAAAAATTACGTGAATTTTATGGTTTACATAATCGACCATCTGTAAGCATTATTGGTCGAATTATAAAAAAATTTCAAGAGATCGGTTCCGTGGAAGATCAAAAAATGAAAAATACAATCGTAGTGGTCGTTCTCAAGAAAATATTGGTTTGGTTCGTGAAAGTGTTGCTGAAGATCCTGAAATGTTCACTAGACGACGTTTACAACAACTTGGACTTAGTGGATCAACAATATGGCTTATTTTACACAAGGATTTAGCTCTGAAGGCATATAAGTTTAAAATAACACAGGAACTGAAGCCATTAGATCATTTAAAACGTCGTTCATTTGTCAATTTCATCAATGAACAACCAGCTGATTTTCCTCACGTGTTTCTCTCGGGTAGGAACATTTTGAACTTAGTGGTGTCAATAAACAAAATTGCCGTATCTGGGGTGAGGAAAATCCACAAATTATTCATGAAAACCTATGCATCCTAAACGAGCTATTGTTTTTTCACAACATTATGGTCAGGTGGTGTAATTGGACCTTACTTCTTTGAAAATGCTGCTGGTGAAGCTGTAACTGTCAATGGTTATCGATATGATCGGATGATAACTGAATTTTTGAGGCCTGAATTAATGGATATTGATCTAGAGGATATGTGGTTTCACCAATATCATGTGATTTGAAGCTGTTAGACTATTTTCTTTGGAGTTATGTGAAAAGTCAGGTTCATAAAAACAATCCACTATCAATTCCTGCTTTGAAAGATGAAACTATTTGTGTCATTGGTGAGATAGAGCGTCAATTATGTCAAAATGTAATTGCAAATTTTACAAAAGAGTGGACGTCTGTGGAGCTGCAAGAGGAGGCCATTTCGCAGATATTATTTTTGACATATAACTGTCATAACTGATACTTCAATTACCAATAAAAAGTTTTTGAAAGTGGATGCAAATTATGTGTTTTATTTATTCTTAAAAAAACCGCGAAAATTGAAACACCCTTTACATCAAATGAACATCAGAATAATTGACAATTCCGTTTCTAGAAATAATCGATTAATCAAGCTTGTTTCAGAAGTTGAATTGTTTGATTTATAAATTTAGTACATCATTTTAATCAAGCATCTAACCTGGCATTAATTTGGAAAATCAAAATGCATGTCGTCGAAATTTTTACTTAAAATATTAAATCTCGGAATTAAAATTACGTTAACAAAATTAAATATTCTGTTTTGCGGAGTGAAATAAATATTGTATACACGTTTTTTTTTAATATTGACCAAACGGCAAACGAAAGAATGCAGTTGTTTGAGTTTTTGTTATCAGGTCGAAAATGTAAACAAACGCTTGTGCTATTTGAATTACATTTAGCGCACACCATTGTTCGTTTGTTTCTTTTCATGGAACATACAGTAGCGATATCAAACAGGACAGAGCTCTCTTTCTAGTTTAATATCGTTAAGTCCCAGCCTAGAAATCGAGCGGAAAGTGAAATTTAAATCATAAACTCTTTTGTGGTTATGATTGTACATTTTAATTAAACCCTTAATGTTAGGTTTGATTAAGTTTATTGTCAATGAGATTATATTCTTGCTAACTGTTATAAAATTGAAATAAAAATTATTCTTTAATTCCGCAAGTCAGTATTTCTCCAAAACAATTCATCATATCAATATCATTAATGAGAATCTTTACGCCCATTCTGTGTTGAGGGATCAATATATCAAGCAGAAGTGCTTTTCATTGAAAAAATTATAGGATCTTATAATGTTATTTTTACATAAAATTTACATTATAGAAATTGCCCACATGCTTTATAATATAACAAATCATCTACTGCCATGCAAAAAGCAACCCGTGCAAATCTCAATTGCCATATATAATGTTTTTTTAAAAACGAAATAACAAATTTGCATTTAAATAAAACAGAATAATTGAGATATTTGGCTGAAATTTATTTCAGGTACATATGACCACCGTGAGCACGTTTCGTAGTGATCCATTCCTTGGAGCCAATTTTCCACTACTCTTTCACACATATCGGCCCGAACGATGACAATTTCGTATTCGATATTGTCTCTGAGCTCCTTTAACGTTGTTGGCTTGTTGGCATAAACTAACGACTTAACGTAACCCTATAAAGAAATCTAACGGCGTTAAATCGCATGAGCGAGGTTGCCATTGGACCAGACCATTTCTCAAGATTATACGGTTACCGAACGTGCCGTTGAATAGATCAATTGTTTGACTAGCTGTGTGGCAGGTCGCATCATCTTGTTGGATCCACATATCACTGATATCAATTTCATTCAATTCTGGCCAAAAATAGTCTTCCAATACTGCACCTCCAATTACACCTCCGACACGAAGTCCACACCACACGGTCACTTTTTGTGGTTGAAACGGACCCTCTTGAAGCACATATGGTTTTGTAGCTGTCCAGTAATGCATATTTTGCTTATTGTCAAAGCTATTAAACCAAAAATGAGTTTCATTACTGAAGATGAAATTCAGGATTTTCTACAAATTTTAGCAGAGATTAATTGGAAGAGCTTCAGCCCTTCAAATGATCCAGTGGCGTCAGTTCTTGAGTAAGAGTTGCTACCACCGACTCAGAACTGCAGTAGTAGTTTTTAATAACTTCCAGTCGTTGCTCGTTTGTGAACTACATCATGGTAAAATTGTTAACCTTGACTGATGTTTTGACATTGACAGATCAAGAAAAACGTTCGTATTGAAAGACACAGTTGTTATGTTCCTATTGGAAAACCTTTTATAACCCGAATAATGAAACCAACTACAGCTGAACAAAGCATTAACTAAGGCAATAGTTTTTCTCATTCCAGAGCCCATTAAGTAGTCTGATTTGGTTCGACAGTTTTACGCACCTAGTGAGTGTTATCGAATCAAAATAGAAAGAAATGAGAAAATTATAAGACCATATTTCGGACTGATACTGAGAGCCGAAAGATGGACATGTTTTTACGAATATGTATATGAAATAGCTTTACGATTTGATTTTTTTATATAGTGATTTTTTCGGTTTAACTAATTTAATCTAATAACGCTATATTTATAAAATTTTAGTAACTTTCCTGTATAGCAATATAAATTGCGAAGTTGGAAAATAAATGCTAAGATTAATTTGGTGTTAACACTTGTTGAGAAATTATTTTCAAACTTTGCTTAATAAGATTAAATTAAGTAGGCTTTGACGTTTAAAATACATCGTGCGGATAATGTTATGTGTAATTTGACTCGCCAATCATCGATTTCTAATATTAAAGTAATTTAGAAACTTTGGTATACGTAAGAGAAAATAATTTAAAACATAAATTTAGAGTGTGAAATTTATAATCATGTAAGCCGAAACTTTGGCATTCCAAAACTTAAAAACAATATTTTGAAGGAAATTGATTTTTTTGTTACTGTGTGTATAACACACCATTGCAAAACGAAGTTATTTTAAATTGATAAATATTTTACATGTGAGAAAGGTTTGGCGAACATATAAATGATTTGTGAATAAAATCTTCTTTTCTCGAATTCATTTTTATTATGGGATTGTTAATACGGCCCAAATATAAACCAATGCTTACCACTGCGAATTAGACTCCCACTACAAATTCTTAATGTGAAATAAATGTTAATAACGAAGTGTGAAGTACATATATTTTTCATCTTCGACTTTCACTATTATTTTCAAAAAGCTTGAAGGATAAAGAAACACTCCTTCTGTTTAAATTAAACCCAATGACAATTAAACCATTTGTTCTAAGTCACTTAATATTCAACAATTAACTTATACGAGGGTGGACCCACAAGTACCCGGCCTGACCTAGAGATGGCGGTTGTTGTTTGAAAAATATCATTGTATTAGAAAGTACACAATCTGAAATCATATGTTTCAAGTTTGAGAATGCCTCGTTGTTTAGTATTTGATTGGCAGCCATCAGTAGTGAAAGTTTTCAGTGAATTTGTAAAGATAAAGAAAATTGATCATCGCCACGTAATACAATACTTTTATTTGAAAGATCTCAGTCCAACCGATATAAAAGCTGAACTGGATTCTACTCTGGGCGAGTCTGCTCCTTCGTTTACAACAGTGAAATATTGGGTAGCAGAGTTTAAACGAGGTCGTACGAGCTGCCAAAACGAGCATGGCAGTGGTCGACCAAATGAAATAACGACTCCAGAAATGGTGAAGAAAATCCACAAAGCGGTACTGGATGATCGTCGACTGAAAATACTCCAGCTAGTAGACATAGTAGGCATTTCATAAAGTACGGAACATCGCATATTATCTGAAAATTTGGACATGAGAAAGCTGTGTCCAAGATGGGTGCCGCGTTTCAATTGAGTGTTTAGCGAGGTTTCACAGCAACAAAGCAGAATCTTTGCGCCGTTTCATAACCACGGATGAAACATAGATCCATCACTTCACACCCGAAACAAAAGAATAATCATGGACTCAAAAGGGAGAACCGTCTCCAAAGAAGGCGAAGACCGTTTCATCTGCAGGCAAGGTCATGGCATCGGCTTCTTTGGATGCGCGTGGAATAATTTCATTGACTATCTTGTAAAAGGAAAATCTATCAACTACGAACTTATTGCAACGTTTGAGCGAAGAAATTAAGTAAAAACGGCCGCATTTGACTAAGAAGAAAGTGTTAGTGCATCAAGATAATGCACTAGCTCACAAAACCGTTATTGCAATGGCCAATATTAATGAATTAAATTTTGAATTGCTACCTCATGCACCCTATCCGCCAGATTTAGCCCTCTCAGATTATTTTCTGTTCTCAAACTTGAAAAAATGGCTCAGTAGTCAAAGATTTTCTAACGATGAAGAAGTGATGTCGGCGGTTGATGGCTATTTTGAGAAGCAAGTTAATTCTTATTATGTAAAAGATATAGAACTTATTGAACAATGCTGGGAAAAGTGTATAGGGCTGAGAGGAGATTATGTTGAAAAATAAATATCTTTCTTTTCTAAATTTTATGTGTTTTCTGTATTGAGTAGGGTACTTCCGGAACCACCCTCGTAGAAAAAAGTTTCACATTAATGCAAAATAGGTATAGAATGTCTTCAGCTAATGAAAGTAGAAATACTGTAATTCGTTGTTTAAATAACTACCTATGATTTAAACGGTTTTCGTCTACCCGTGAAGATAAGGTTGCGTAAGCCGTCTTTGTAAAATATTGCTTTACTTTATACATTAGCATGCAATTTAACAAGGGTAATAAATGTAGAGACTAAGATGTAATTAGGAGTAGCGATTTCTAGATTAAGTTTGTAAATAGCTAATTTATATGAATATGGACAAGAATAGGACGCAAATCTCCCTAATCAGTTTTATTTAAAATATGGTAATATATAGCTAGAGGTACCTATGCAATTTTAGAAGCCCTTTTGAAAAATATGATGCACATACATATATTATAATTCACGCTTGCTGTTGATATATAATTAAAATCTTGTGAAAGGAATTGTAGGTAGAATATTACAAGATGTGCATAACATTTTGAAGTGTATTCTATTAAGAGATTTTAATATGAAATACATATGTATGTATCATAATTATGAATATTTATAAAAATTGTCCGAGATAAAAGAACTTCTCTTCGACAATATTTTCAATTTCCGATAAGGAACATCAATAAATAACTATCGTGGATGATCTGATATTGATAGCAAAAGCCAATAAAGAACTTTAAAAACGAATTAGAAGAGTAAGCAAGAAACTTCACGTTATAAGTAGAGCTGAGATATCTAAACACCATGTCTGAGCTGCGAGAGAATGTGGTGCGAATGTCCCTGTTTAGTCAAGGTCCTCCTCGACGTTTATTGGACGTGTTGTAGAATGTAGTAAGTTTAATGATGTACGGGTTTTTGTGTTGATAACGATCAATACTTAATACTACATTTTAGTGTAATTATAAGCGCCAAACTGAATGATAATAGGCTGCTATGCATAGGCGGTGCAAATAAATTTATTGGACAATTCCCAGACCTAAAATGTAATGTAATAGTGCGTCATACATTGCTCCTCTGTCAGAAGAAAAGAGACTGTTTTAGACTCGGAAACACATAAAAACACAAACAGAATATCATCCGACATCTTAGAAGGAGTGTGTGTTACATATATTTTATATGGTAGCGGCTGGTAATATACCATTTAGAGTAGTGAAGGAACAGTTCCGTTAGTTTTGGAGTACATACTATGCAAACAACATATTGCCAAGTGATAGAAGGTTAAGAAACTATTTACTTTCTATGCGTGAAGGAAAATGGAGATTAGTATTAAATCTACTCTAAAGAAATAAAAAACTGTGTTTATGCTGTGGTGAAACTATAGATTGTATCTGCATTTCCATCAGCTAGTAAAAGGTTGTGTGCGACAATATTTTTAATTGACATTAACAAACCAAGTAATGTTTGTTACGTGTTACCCATTCTACTACATTTAACGTGCCTGTTACATGTATTACATTTGACTGCAGAAACTATTCGGAAAAATTAACCAGTTGTAGATTGTTTAATAAGTAGCACCAAAAAAACTTCCTGAAATCTCCGAAAAGGGTACTTGAATTTCACAAACGCTCTTCTAGCATGCAAGAACCACCCCAGATAATCCTTACATACTAGGGCTAAAATCAATTTCTTGTTACTTAAAATTTTGTTACACAATAAAATTCTAGTATTATAGTGCATCCCAAAAGAATAACTAGCCATCAAAGAAAGCGAAATAAATTGAATGGTGCTGGTGTTAACACGGATTCATAAACTACTCAAATGCCATTAATAAGGACAAAAATAGAAAAAAATCTCATTAAATAAATTTTACTTAAAATATGATAATACCAGGTATGCCAGAAAATCATTACCGGTTTGTCGTAAAAAATTACATAATTTTCAAGAAAATGGAAGAACTTATTTATTCAAAGTATTGGCCATTTGATTCTACATATCTTGCCCATCTTTTAGGCAATTCATGGATGCTACCCCAAGAAAACTGTTTGCCCTTTGAGCAAAACCATTCATCGAGGTATTTTTGAACTTCTTCGAATTCGGTGAAGTGCTGCTCTACAAGTCCCATTGATGCGAAAAGGTAATAGTCGGACGGGGCAAGGTCTAGAGAATACGGCAGATATGATATTAAGTCCCATTCAAGTACTTTTAACGCTTCCTTGACCGATTTCGCTGTATGAGACGGCGCGTTATCGTGCTGTAAAATCACTTTACCGTGTCTGCGGACTCATTCTAGACATTTTTTATCAATGCATGGTTTAAATGAATAATTTGTTGCCAGTAGCGATCAGTATTAACTGCTTCACAAAGTTTCAACAGTTCGTAATACACCACGCTACTCTGGTCCCACTAATCCCAGAACATTGTCTTGCGAACAAAACGATTTGGTCTTGTGGTTGATCGGCCGTCTTCGCCAGATGATAACCATGATTTTTTGCGCTTAGAGTTTTCGAAATAAATCTATTTTTCATCATCCGTCTCTATTCGATGCAGAAATGACTTCCGATTGTATCTATTAGGGAGCATTTCACAGACGATTTTTCAATTTTACATTTGCCTTGTCGTTCAATTGATGTAGCACCCATTTTCTCGTCTTTTGGATTTTTTCCATTGCTTGTAATCGTTCGTCAATCGTTTCTTGGGCTACGTTTAACGCTTCTGCCAATTGCTTTTAGGTTCAGGTTGGGTGTTCATCCTATAACTCCTGCAGTTTCGGACATCGAAATCACTACTTTCGACTGTCAAAACCACGCCTCACATGTTTTTATGTTTCGAGCATGCTCACGTAAGTTTCTACCAGCAAACGACGACTTTCAGCGGCTTTTTTCTTTTGATTAAATGAGAAAAGTAATGCGTGCTGTGAATGAACTTTTTCAAGCACGAAACTCGACATTTTCAAAGAGGTATGAAACTATGACGGCGTTTCTTTCGCAAAATATAACATGTATGGCGTTGAAGCTTGATGCCAGTAGAATAAAATGATATATTGTTTAAATCATTACATAGTGTACTTAAGCCTAACGACATATGTTAGAAAGTAAATAATGACTTTTTGGTACACCCGGCAGATGCCTAGAGGATGCATAAAATTTTAGAAGCTATTTTGAAACATGTATTATTTATAAGTTACGCTTCTTGTTGAAACATAATTAAAATATTGTGAAAGGAAATGTAAGTAAAATATTATGCACATATTGCAATATGTGCATACTTTGAAACGGAACTTTGCAAAACACTTCATTAGCATTAGTGGATCAAATGAAAGTACAAACAGTGCTATGTACACGAGATAAATGTTAATGTATTAGAAAAGTTTCCTAGCGTATTACTAAAAAATTCTGTTTTTGTCAGAGTAAAAGACATTTAGAGCAGCACTTCTTCCACAGATACGTTACTTCAGTTCCAGGAACTTCTGACTATGGAAATATTACATTAATAGATATCGAACGATCATTCTATACAAGAATATTTTTACAACGCGAAGAATATCATTTAACGAGAGGACTGGAGATTCTCGCTATATTTGAGATGCTTAGTCGAGCAGATGATAATACTTCTCTGGAAGGTAAGTGTTTAACGACAATAATAAGATACAATATATTGCTTAGTAATATTTATTCATACTCTATTGCGGTACTTATTGTATGATTTTCGTATGTCTCACGATGTATGCACTGTTAACGACTGCCGGCAGTTTCGCTCATCACCGATGATTCGTGATGTCTAAATATCCCCGCTTTAGTTATGTGTAAATCAAAGAGAGTTAAAATACGGCGTGTTTCAAAAAGGATATGCGTACTACAAAGTATTATTTTGTCCAAACACGAAACGAATACATAGTTTAGTTTATTTAATAGCCGCTAGATGTCACTTGTTTCCTGTTTTTCTTGGTAGCCGCCATATGTTTAGAATGGCTACTCCGCAGTAGAAATCATTTTGTGTTCTCGAGTTTGCGAAGTGCAATTCCGTGATTACAGAGCAAAGACGTTTCAATGTGAGCTACCAAATTGATCCACAGAATGGGTAGAACATTCGCAGATGGTATCATCCACAGTTTGTAGATACAGGATGTGTATGTAAAGGAAAGAGTCCTGGTCGCCATCGTGTTTCTGAGGAAAATCTTGCACGAATTCAAACTGCTTTCCAACGTAATCCTTTAAAATCAACTCGTCGTGTCAGTCGATAGCTACAACTGCCTACAACAACAATTTGGAGTGTTTTGAGACGTCGGTTGGTTATGAAGCCGTCCAAGTTGCAGTTGTTACAAGCTCTGCGTCTTGATGACAAACGGAAACGTGTGGCATTTTGTAACGAGATTCATGATGCTATTGACAATGATAATACTTTCGTACAATGCATCGTGTTCAGTGATCAAGCGACTTTCCATGTTAGTAGTCTAGTAAACAAACGCGATGTTCGAATTAGGGGTCTACAGAACCCACACGCAGCCATTGAACATGTACGTGATTCGCCTAAAATCAATGTGTTTTGTGCGATATCCTGATCATCTGTTTACGGCCCATTCTTCTTTGATAGAAACACGGTTAACGGTCAGCAGTATCTCGCTATGTTACAAAACTGGTTGTTTCCAAGGCTGCATGAAGTGCCAAGTGTATGAATATCTGAATGAAACTCTACCGAAGCGTTGGATTGATCGTCAAAAGGCTGACGACTTAGCATGTCTCAGCTGGGCTCCACGGTCACCCGATTTGACACCTTGTGACTTCTTCCTGTGGGGTTTCGCTAAAGACAACGTTTATGTACCACCATTCCCACAGTACCTGGAAGAACTGAAGACCGGATCCGTACTGCCATAACATCAGTGACGAAGGACATGCTTGCCCGAGTATGGGAGGAATTTGAGTATCGATGTGATATTGTTCGTGTCGCTGATGGAGGACAAATAGAGCATTTGTAATCTGAACTTGAGAGGTTCGTAAATATATGTGTAAAATTTCATATTCTTATAGTTTAATTAGTTGAAGTTTAATAAACATATGTATGCATTCGAAATACGTATACTCTTTTTGAAACACCCTGTATATGGTATAGAAACACGAAGCAGAAAAACGGTTTATAATACAAGCTGCAATCGGACTGATAGATACTTTTCAAAAAGTAGAAAATTTTGGATGCGTTGTTAACCTTACTTACAGTCGATCTACTAAGAACAAACACAATTCGAAAATGAAAAATGAAAGACAACGTTGTCAAATACACACAAATAAATTACGTTCTCAAATACGTTAGCGAAATTGGAGAAGATAGGGATATGATTTAAAACCCTATTTATAAATACTAAAACGAAATGTGTAACGGAACCTTAAAAGTGAAAATATTGTAGATAGTCGTTATAAATAAAGTCTATGTGTAATCCTTCTCACCAGAACTGTTGAACTTTCGAATATAACTAATTACCTTTAGGCTAAATATACAAGTGGTATGGCTACCGTTTCAAAGCATTTTAATTCCCTCAATTTTCTTTTGAAGTTTCTGCCCTTCTCGGGTATCTACTGCAGGCAATAAATTATGTACGGATCATGGAAAAACTGTAAAACCTTTAGAAATTTTACATCAGTTAACAGAATTATAATAACGTATTATATTCGTAATAATGACAAACACGATTTGCAAATTTCCAGCTTTTCAGATACTGTTACAAATATAAATACAATAGTAATGGTAAAATATGTATTCAAAATGCAAGACGAATACTGCTGAAAGTTGTTCTAATTAACACGGAAATAGAGGTGGAGTATACAACATACTGGAAGAACACGAACTGATCGTAAATCGGGCTTGATAAATATATTGAAGATGTATGAATTAATTTATATATCATATACATATATTATTTATGAGTTTATTTGGCAATGAGCTATAACCCTTTGTCTGTTAAAAATTTTCCTTAACAAATACATTATCGTGTCACAAATAATATTCATTGTTCCATTCATTTGTACTAGAAGTTTCCTTAGTATTGAAATAAACACAATGAAGCATTATTTTATTCAGAAAACTTTATTCCATCTTTTTCATTTTTGTGAAAACGTGTTCGCATAAACAAGATTATTGTACAAATTAAGGTGCCTTTTCTGCGGTCTTTTTTTAACATGCGTGAATGAAAACAACTTAATGGATGTTACATAGACTCATCAATTTAATACCTTGTTAATTTAAATAGGAAATAATACCGCATGGACAGAGGCGAGCCCTTTATTATTCCTTTAAAGGAACTTCTTTTGTTGCAGCAGACAAAATTTGGGAGTCAACTCCTGTTTCTTCTTTAGGTTATATAAATAAATTCTACTTTGATTGCATATTATTCGCAGACAAGAGCGATTATGGTATTGCGTTAATTGATAGGATCTGTATTTTAACATTAAGTATTCATGAAACTATATGTTCAATGCATGCTCTGTGCAATTTATTATCATTTTAATGTGTAGGTTTACTTGTGCTGAACAAACAACATGACACCCTTCGTCATAATTTTGATTGATATCACTTGCTGTTAGAACCCTCTACGAAAGCGATTTTTCTAAGGTTCATGGTTAAAACAACTTCATTATACGAGGTCATTCAAATATAAACTGGAATTTTACAACACAGCTTTATTGATGATACATAAAAATACCAATGGACAACAACGATATAACATATGATTATGAAAAGGGTTTCGATGGTGTGAAATTTTGTGCAGTTGAAAGAACACTGCAAAACAAAATAAATTTTCTAGATCATATTTATTTTCTTAATTAATTTTATTTGTTTTATTTAATCCTAAGTCCTTCTACACTGCGGTGTCGGACTGAATTTTACATTATATCTTATATATTTTACCATTTAATTTTGTTTTCAGTTTGTCTCATTCAGTACTTCCTTCCTTTCTTTTTTTTATCCTCAGCTTTCATTGTTCTCTGTCTTGGGCCAGTTGTTTGATTTCATGCCATCCTATATTCCTCTTTTCCATCGCCTCATATGCTTGCTCCCTCCAAGTTTTCCGTGGTCTTCCCATTCTGTTTCTACCCTCCGTCTTAACTTCAAAGATCCTTCTTGTTATTCTCTCGTCTCTCATTCTCTGGATATGTCCAAGCCATCCTAGTTGTCTCTCTTCTATGACTGTTTCAACTAGTTTAACCTTTTGCTTTCTCGTAATTGTTTCTAATTTTATCCATCCTTATTATTCCTTCTATCCGTCTTAGAAATCTCATGTCTGTGGCCGTAACTTTGCTTTTAATTTTATTCGTTATTGTCTATGATTCGCTGCCGTATATTAATGTAGGTCTGACCACCTATATACTTCGGTCTTTATTTGTTTTGGTATCTCCTTCTTATCTAGGAATGTATTTCTCAATACGTTGTATATCTTTGCAGTTTTTCCTATTCTTTCGTTTACTTCCTTATCTATTTTTCCATTTTCCTCTATAATTGTTCCCAGGTAGTTATAGTTTTTAACTTGTTCTAAATTTCTTCCTTCAATCATAATGTTATGTCTTTTTACTTCTGCTGACATTATCATTGTACTGGTTTTAACTGTGTTTATTTCCATATTTATCCTTTTCAGCTCCTCTAGATAAATCATGAGGTTCTCTTGTAATATTTCTTCTGATTCTGCTATAATTAATTAAAATATTTATATTCGTAGTAATGACAAATTCTGAGCGTTTCAGTTACTGTTACAAATATAAATTCTAATGGTAAAATATGTATTCAAAATGCAAGGCGAATACTGTTGAAAGTTGTTCTAATTAACACGGAGATGCTTTTGAAGCATGTTAATATTCTTTCATTCTAGATATAGGCAACAATAGTAGGCAACATGCTAAAAGAAAAACAATTAAAACAATTTACGAATACAATTTCCCTACACAAAGCAGAACAGAAAATATACATTTTCGTTATTGTTTTCAAAATATTCGTCTTTATGATCTATAAGCTTCTGCATTCGGTGGAATTAGTTCTCAAAACATTGTTGCCCTTTGTTCTTCAGTCATCTCAAATACGAAATTTTCCTAGGCTTCCACAGTTGCTCTGGGGTATTAAATTTCAATTCACGTTTCTTGTCTTTTATGTATAGGAATAAAAAGAAATCACGAGGCTCTAGGTCGGGACTATAACGTGGATGAGTCATTAATTCCGTTCGTGAATCGACTGAAGACTTTGATGTTTGAGATGCATTGCCTTGATGCAGAATGATTCGTTATCTTGGTTGCTTCTCGCGCACTTTTTAGAATTCAGTTGGTAAACAAATGGTTGTATACGATTCAGTATTAACTATGTGACAATCCTCTAGCGGAATAGTAGCAGGACCAGTACATCCGAAAAAAAAAACCATTTTCTTGCCAGAGCTTTGTCCGCGTCTCATTTTCGGGGGCTTGTTTTCGTCTTTGAAGATTCATTGTTGTCTGCTTTCTGAACCGTAATAATAAATTCAACTTTCGTCACCTGTAACGATGTCGTACACTGATTTTTCTCGACCTCGGTTGAATTTATTACAAATTTCTTTGCACCATATCTGTTAAATTGTGTGGTGTCCATCGAGCGTAAACCTTTTTGATGGCAATATGATGATGCAGATACTTCTGATTTGGGTCATCCTTATGCTAAATAATGCCCAAATATCTCTGTATGTGCAGTGGTTATAGGTCTTCATCATAGTGTACACGGCGTTGATGTTTTCTGAAGTGACTGCAGCGACAGGCTATTAATCACGATGCTCGTCTTTGAGCGAAACAAGTCCACGCTGGACTCGTTGTATCACCGTTCAGCGGTCGACAAAGATAATGCTTTATTACCAAATCTCTTAATTTTTTGAGAACACTCTTGTCGAGTGAAACAGTCTTTAAAATCGTAGAAAACCACCGCTCGAAATTTTCGCTCACTAGTTCCATTTTCACAAAACTCAGTTTATTAAAAAAATCTCTAAGAAAAGACAACAGCAAATGTTATTATTACTATTACTAAAAAATCTCAGAAACTACGACAAAAATACTTCCGACAGCGCCACCTTAGCGCAACTTAACTGAACCGTAACAGCAGCGCTAAAGCAACCAACGTATCTTTTTAGTTTTATATACTTGATAATGCTACTGTGCGTGCGAAACATTTCGTATTTTTATTAATTTACTATTACTATATTTTGGAAATTTAAATTTAGTGTTTCAAATTTCGCGGTTTTTTTAAAGAGTAAGTAAAACACATAATTTGCATTCACTTTCAAAAACTTTTTATTGGTAATTGACGAATCAGTTATGATACTTACATGCGAAAAATAATATCTGCCAAATGGCCTCCTCTTGTAGCTCCACAGATATCCACTCTTTTGTTAAAATTTTCAATGATATTTTGACATAATTGTGGCTCTATCTCACCAATGACACGAATAATCCATCTTTCAAAGCAGGAACTGATAGCGAATTGTTTTTATAAACCTGACTTTTCACATAACCTCAGAAAAAATAGTCTATCTGTGTCAAATCACATGATCTTGGTGGCCGATTAACATCACCGTTTCATGTCCAGGAAATTTTTCTCTCAATAAATCAATTGATTCGTGTGCAAAGTGATGTGTAGCGCCATTCTGTTAAAACCACATATCCTCTAAATCAATATTCATTAATTCGGGCCACAAAAATTAGACGATATCGATCACCGTTGATAGTTACAGTTTCACCAGCAGCATTTTCAAAAAAGGTAAAGTCCAATTATACCACCTGACCATAATACCTACCAAACAGTAACTCGTTTAGGATGCATAGGTTTCTCACCCCAAATACGGCAATTTTGCTTATTGACATAGCCACCAAGTACAAAATGTGCCTCATCGGAAAGCACTATTTAACACGTTTTAAATGGTCTAGTGGCTTCAGTTCCTGTATTATTTGAACTTTATATGCCTTCAGAGCTAAACCCTTGTGTAAAATACGCCATGTTGTTGATCCACCAAGTCCAAGCTGTTGTGAACGTCGTCTAATGGACATTTCAGGATCTTCAGCAACACTTTCACGAACCAAGCCAAAATTTTCTTGTGAGCGATCACTATATATCACTTATATTTAGATAGAACAGCAT